>CAWUFW010016291.1:0-317263 GCA_963921515.1 Calotriton arnoldi
TGGCATGGCTGTGGTGGTGACTGGCCAGTCCGTGCGGAAGCTAAGCATGGGTGCGGGGTTGGACATCATAGGTCAATCGGGGAACCTGCGTTGTGGTCCGACGAATTTACAGGTTGTCAGGTATGCGATGCCGTCCAGCAGGGCTTCCATGTCATTGGTGGTGTACATGTTTGCCAGCCAATGTAGCGGATGGTGGCTGTCAAGGTGTTGTTCGTAAGTTGTCCCTTGGAGGACCATGATGGGGCATGCTGGGTGACATTCGATGTAGCTGTTCTCGATGATCCGTCGTGTGGAGGCACAGTGGTCCCATTTCAGTGCGGGTGCGATGTTGGCCACATACGCCATGCCCCCATAGGCAGAGCAGGCCCTGTCGTGTGCGTCCAGAGGGAGGAGTAGTGGTAGCAGGTCCGCCTTTAGACATGCCGGGTTGGAGAGGCATATCTCCACGGGATGCTGGTAGGGACACCTCCGACAGTAGAAGACGGGCATGACGCAGCTGAACAATGTGATGCGGTAAGTCAGTCGGTAACTTACGTTCAGCAGGGACAGGAGATCGCATCCCAATATATGTATCAGGTTGGTTTTGTACAGCTTGAGCTGTCCGGCGTAGTTGGGTAGGTGTGTTGCGGTTGCCATTTCGCAGCGGTGCGTTGTGGTGGCGTGCTCCGGCTGTGTGTGCAGTCTGCAATGTGCACGCTCCGAGGTTGCTGTGAGCTCTGTGTAGTCGTAGGGAGACAGGACTTGTGTTCTGTTGGCTTGTTTGGAGGACACGGGCCCTCATCCCACATGCTTCTCAGACAGTTCAAGGTCAGTGATGTGTGACTCCTTCCAATTAACTTGCATGTGGCCGACATGGGGGAGTGTTTTCTTCTTTCTTCCCGTCCGTTGTGTGCTTCTGTGATATGCGCTATCTGCCCTGTGGTCGGTCTCCTCGGCATGCCTGTGTTGGTCTTTTCTTGGACAATGGCTGTATTCACCGGCTTCTTTCGTAGGGCTGTGGTTTCGGAGTTGGAATGGAAGGTCATTCAGTGCTGTCTGCTCTCCCTTGTGTGGGCGGCAGGCTGCCTTTCCGCTCTGCGTTGGGCCTTGTGTGTGAATGTTATTCTTGGGCCACCTGTTGTCGGTCCCCGGGCTCTTTGGTGTTCCGCTTTATATGTCTTGTTCATATGTGCAGGGTGGTATGGGTGTTTCAGTGTGGTACTGGCGTTCCTCTTCCCGAAGGGGCCCTGCTTCTCCTAGTTGGTGTTGCCGCCGCTGTGTGCTTCGCCATGTTTGTTACACTGGGGTGTGTCCTGCTGTTGCGTGACTTCACTGACATGTGTGCGTCGGTTGTGTGGCGTTGGGTGTTGTCCGTGAATTGGGCGTTGGGGACATGTCTGTGGCAGGCCTGTCACGTGTCATGTGCGTTCGGGTGGGGCTGATGTGTGTGCTGCTTGGTTGTGTCCCTGTGTCTGTGTGCGACGCATGCATGGCGCTGCGGTTGGCCTCTGCGTTGTGCGCATGTGTGGCGGCGTCATCGCCGCTTTGGGGCCGTGACGGGGTCGTTGGTTCCTAGTCCCAGGTGGTGTGTACACATGTGTTACGCGATGTTACGATTTGGCCTGTGTGTCATATGTGGATGCAATGGTGGATGTGTAGTGTACACGCGCTGGGGGGGGTTGTCCGCTTTTTCCGCCCTTGCACTGTGTGCGCTGTTTGCGTGCACTTGTTGTGTGTGTGCCTACCTGCGTCTCCGCGGTACGTTGCGTCCTTGGTGGTGCATCAGCAAGAGCATGGGGAGGGCCTGCAGTGCTGGATTCATGCTCGGGGGAGCCGCTTCTTCGTTGTCCGTGCTCGGCGTCCGTGTTACCGCTTCGGTTTGTCGTACGGTATCTCTTGGCCGTGGGAGCCGTTTGTTTGCGGCATCGTAATTTATGCGCCGGGCGGGACGTGTTTTCGTCGGACGGTGTGTGTCAGTTGAGCTGCGCCGCTACGTGTACGGGCGCACTTTGATGGCGGACGGTGTTGCTGGCTTGCCGGCGGTGTTTGGCCTACTTTTCGCATCGTAATGGGCGGGCGTGTGGACTGCTGCGTGCCGGCGGTAACTGGTGGTTTTGCATCCGCCAGCACGGCGGTTGTAGCTTCCGCCCGCCATCGTAATGACCCTTATAATTTTATTTATGTTATTGTTTTATGTGTATAAATGTATTTGTAATTTATAATATTTTTTTAATAATTTATAACTTATTAAAATAATTATTGAAACTAATTATAAAGGGGCCCATTACGATACCCGGCGTAAAAAAATCCGCCAGGCATGGAAGCGGCAAAAATCCGCCCGCACACACCGTCTGAACACCGACCACGCCATTACGATTACACAAACCGAAAACCGCCATCGGCGGAAAAATCACACAAGATACCGCCCGCCATCGTCCGAGTCGGAGTCAAACCGCCCGCCACGGACGGAAACACGCACGACAACACAAAACCGCCCGCCCTCACGGCCGACACACCGCACGTGAGATTACGATCGCACCGCCATGAGCGCGGGAAAACTACAAATATACCGCCCGCCAGCGCAAAACAACGCCGATGAGAATCGACACGGCAGAAGCCATGGCGCCCACGTCCCTGCACAGAAACCATCCGCTCACAAAACCAATAGCACACAACATGGCCAACAAGTCCACACAGCAAGGCACGCACAAATACACAAGCACAGTACACATCCCGAAAACACCCCTCGGACAAACAAAAACTACAAAGGCCAGAACCCCAGACACAACACACCTGAAAAACAACAGACCATGAGGACACACCCACATAGGTAAGTACAAAAGCAGCACTCCCACAGACCACAACCCCTTGCAACATTGCAAACCAGAGGAGAGAGAGGAGAGGACACAGTGACACAGCAAGGACAGCAGCACACCACAGAAACGCACACATCACAACCACCACCACCACCACCACCACCACCAAACACCGGCACCACAAACCCCTGCACATTACACAACACACACCGCACCAGCACCACAAACACCATGGCACCACAAAGAATGCCCAAGTTCACGCCCATTGAGCTGACGGTCATGGTCGACGAGATCATCAAGGTGCACCCACAAATCTATGGGAACATGGTCCAGCACACACCACTAGCCACCAGAAACAGAATGTGGAACCGGATCGTAGACCAGGTCAATGCAGTCGGGACCCTGCCCAGGAACAGAGGCGAAATAAACAAACGTTGGAATGACGTCAAGAGCCTGGTCAAGAAGAAGGAGGGCAAAAACAGAGAGCTGGCTGCCGTCACTGGCGGAGGGAATCCCGCGCTCTTCAAGACCTTCAAAGCGTGGGAGGAGAAGGTGCGAGTCATCATACATCCCGAGATCCTCGCCGGATTAGCAGGGGGAGTGGAGGCTGGTAAGTACAAACTAATGTATACCAGCACACCGCTATGTACTCACATGCACTACCACCATGCCACAGCTCCCAGGGACAAACACCCCCATGTCCAGCACACAATACACAACACACACATGCAACAGACACCACCACACACAGCCCAAACAGAACAACTGTAAGATGCGTGGGGACATGTGTACACTCAGCCAGCCACGTAACCACCAACAGGTCCCCAAATATGCCAGAAGCGCCACAACGAGCACCCACCACACCCATGTGTCCGCCACAGCTGCACTAACCGACAAGTAACAGGTAAGTGGCAGGAACACAAAGTGCAGTGGGTGGGACGGTGGACAGCCCAAGTACAACACACACCAGGCCCCTAGTCCCACAGCACAGCAAGGAGGAGCATCCCCCACACCCCACAGCCACGTGTCAGCCACCGCAGTGCACAACGACAGCCGAAAGGCAGACATCACGGTCCACAGCAATCGGTGTCAGTGGGTGTCCAGCCACCCCACGACCCACAACACCCCCCACCCCCACAGACCTGCAACATGGAGCACCCCCGCTTAGAACCATGTGGCATCCAGTACAGTGCACGCACGAACAACCTGCAGGTGGGAAACTGGACAGGGCTGGATTACTGGAGGCATGAGGACCGGAACACGACCAACACATGGGACATGTCACGTAGCAGACGAACACGCAGCACCGCCCACCGTCACGAACAAGTGAACAATGTGCACACGGACATGAACAACAGACTCACACCCCACATGACCCATCACAGACATAGCAACACCCAAGGAGCCACGTCTGCATGCACAAGCCACACTGAATATAGTACCACACGGCAGCCACTGTGCAACTCATCACACACAACCGAAACACCATTGAAGTCCTGTCCATGTAGCCCCTACTGCCTGTCAACCACACACCCCACAACTACGCCTATGTAAGACAAACAACACTAGACGCAACAGAGCGGAACAACATAAATGCACACGAACACCACTGAACCCATCAAACACACAGACACACCATGCACATACAACATCCCATCCATCCCATCCGTCAGCCCCAGTCTCATGAAAGGCATGTCATCCGCACAGCTGCCACACATACAGCAGTCACGCTAAGATACATGCCCATGACCAACCATGTGCCAGAAGTCAATGAAGCGCACGACACACTGTGAGCAACAACACACAACATGGGGCACACCCCCCGAGCACTGCAGTGATGCACATGGCACAGGGCAGCACGCACACCAAGGAGATGGGACAACTGCAATACGTTGGCTGGCACACAACCATCACTCACTCATAACGATGCGTCCAATGCCATGTCCAGTAATCACAACAGACAGCAAATATGCAGGCCATGTCAAGCATGCACACACCTCAAACCATGCACTGTCATGCTGCCACAACACATGTCACGTTCGGCACCCATGGCTCACAGCATGTACCCCAAAAGCATATTCCCACCCAAATGCGAATCTGGGGCATGGCCCCCATGTTGCCATATGCGTTCCTAAGCTGCTCCATTTGAACCCCAAAAGCATATTCCATCCCAAATGCGAATCTGGGGCATGGCCCCCATGTTGCCATATGCGTTCCTAAGCGTTCCATTTGAACCCCAAAAGCATATTCCATCCCAAATGCGAATCTGGGGCATGGCCCCCATGTTGCCATATGCGTTCCTAAGCGTTCCATTTGAACCCCAAAAGCATATTCCATCCCAAATGCGAATCTGGGGCATGGCCCCCATGTTGCCATATGCGTTCCTAAGCGTTCCATTTGAACCCCAAAAGCATATTCCATCCCAAATGCGAATCTGGGGCATGGCCCCCATGTTGCCATATGCGTTCCTAAGCGTTCCATTTGAACCCCAAAAGCATATTCCATCCCAAATGCGAATCTGGGGCATGGCCCCCATGTTGCCATATGCGTTCCTAAGCGTTCCATTTGAACCCCAAAAGCATATTCCATCCCAAATGCGAATCTGGGGCATGGCCCCCATGTTGCCATATGCGTTCCTAAGCGTTCCATTTGAACCCCAAAAGCATATTCCCATCCCAAATGCGAATCTGGGGCATGGCCCCCATGTTGCCATATGCGTTCCTAAGCGTTCCATTTGAACCCCAAAAGCATATTCCATCCCAAATGCGAATCTGGGGCATGGCCCCCATGTTGCCATATGCGTTCCTAAGCGTTCCATTTGAACCCCAAAAGCATATTCCATCCCAAATGCGAATCTGGGGCATGGCCCCCATGTTGCCATATGCGTTCCTAAGCGTTCCATTTGAACCCCAAAAGCATATTCCATCCCAAATGCGAATCTGGGGCATGGCCCCCATGTTGCCATATGCGTTCCTAAGCGTTCCATTTGAACCCCAAAAGCATATTCCATCCCAAATGCGAATCTGGGGCATGGCCCCCATGTTGCCATATGCGTTCCTAAGCGTTCCATTTGAACCCCAAAAGCATATTCCATCCCAAATGCGAATCTGGGGCATGGCCCCCATGTTGCCATATGCGTTCCTAAGCGTTCCATTTGAACCCCAAAAGCAAAGTACAAACCAGACCCAGGATGGGCCAGGAGCCCGCATACACCAGAGTCACAATAAGTAGGGGCACAGCAACACACCCATCGGCATGGCCAATCCGTCCCATGCCACATGTGCACAGCACACAGTCCCATTGCCAAGCACACACAACTACAAATGGTACAGCCACACACACGCCTCCGGGAAACCCATGTACGAGATTGCACGAACTGTTAATGTCAGACGACAAATACATACTTCGCAAGGTGCAACACAATAACAAATCTCATTCTCTCCACAGGTGACGAACTGCTGGATGCTGGGGATGGAGCCAGCAGCCAGCACAGCCAGCCTACAAGCCCCCAACGAGGACACACGGATGTGGAGGATCTGTCCTCCTCTTCGGACACGGACCACCAAGCAGGCCCATCTGGTGTGGCAGGGCCCAGCCGCTCCCCAGGACTCCTCCTACCCACCAACCCATCATCCAGGGCTGCTGAACATTCCCAGCCCCCTGCTGCCACTGTCGTTGCGGCCACACCCACGGTCATTGCGGCCACACCCACGGTCATTGCGGCCACACCCACGGTCATTGCGGCCACTACCACTGCCGCAACCGCCACCATCGCCGCACCGACCACCACCGCCGCCACCACCACCACGTCTTCGCTGGCACCAGCCCCAGCGCAGGTGGTGGCCCGGCCGACTGGATCCACCCTGGGAGCCACAGCGAGGACCGTGGTGAGCAATGTGGCTAGTGGGCAGGGCCGGTGGCAGCAGGACTGGTAGGAGGAGCAGGGTCAGGGAAACGCCAGCCTCCCCTGGGAGCCATGCCCTGCCTCAAATGGCCAGAGTCCTTGGGGCCTATGAAGAGGCCCAAGGACAATGGGCCAGGTCAGCTACGGACACGCGTGAGGTGCTGGGGGTGCTGAGGTCCATGGACGCCCGTATGGGCCAACTCGTGGACCTCATGGGCCAGCTGGTGGTGGCGGTGAGGTCACAGCCAGGGACAGCAGCTCCCCCTCCGCCACCACCTGCCGGGGCGCAGGGTCGAGCAGCAGTGTCCAGTTCCCCTGCGTCCACAGCCAGTGAGCACACCTCAACCACCAGCATGTCGCAAGCAGGCACCCCCTCGCAAACGTGGAAGGGGCCGTCCGAAGAGGAAACAGATCTCCCGGGAGGACTTCGCACGCTCCAGACGCAAGTGAGGCAGCCAGCCAGCCTTCCTTGACCAGCCACTGCATTGACTTGGACTACGATCCCACTCCACACAGCCATCTGGATGGCATGTGTGTGTTGGACTATGGACATAGAACCAGTGGGTACACCCTGAGCATCACGCAGCCATGACCGACAGCTCATTGTCACTGCACGCACCACTTTTGTCATCACCTTACACACAATCACATGTCACAGTTTGAAATAAATGCACCTCTTACACAAACTGCTGTTTGTGCCCTGTGTTTTATTTGTACGGAATACAACGGCCACCTTGGGCGGAAAGGCACCTGATGCGTGGCATGGCAATGGAACCGGAGGGCCTGTAGGGACCTAGGGGTGGGAGACAGAACAGGAGCACATTCAATGAGTGTGTCACACACCCATCACACAGTACATGTCAACAACTACAAGCAATGTACACACATCGCACAGAGCAATAGGGCACAATGCCACAGCCACCAACAGTGGCATACTACCCTGGCCATGGAGCGTTGACACACAGCACGCAGTGAACAAACGGCCACCCTGACACAGCACACACACACCTGCACAGATACAGCCACATCAGCCGTCGTACATGGACACTCACCGTCAAGTGAAGTAGTGGGCGATGAGCTGCTGCCGCACATTCCCAGCTTCCTCCTCTCCGCTGTCCTCCTCACTCGAGCTGTCCTGGTCTGCGGGCTGGGGCCCTGGTTGATCTCCGTCATCCACGATGAGGGGGATCTGCTTCCGAATGGCCAGATTGTGCAGCATGCAGCACGCCACCACTATCTGGCACACCTTCTGTGGGGAGTACGCCAGCGCACCCCCGGTGCGGTCCAGGCACCTGAACCTGGACTTGAGGAGGCCAAAGGTACGCTCGACCACACGTCTGGTCCTCCCATGTGCCTCATTGTAGCGATCGTCTGCTGGGGTGCGAGGATTCCTCAATGGACTGAGCAGCCATGCCCCATTCGGGTACGCAGAGTCACCTGGGTGTGAGGGACACAGAGAACCGTTGCTATTCCAACTGGACAGGGGACAGCATCGCACAACCAGCACGCTACACCACTCCACATACTCACCGACAATACAGCCACGATCCTGTTGCAGATTGGACATCAGTCGTGGCAAGATGCTGTTGCGCATTATGTGTGCGTCATGGGCCGAGCCTGGGAACTTTGCACACACGTGGGTGATCACCATGTCCGCAAGGCACACCACTTGCACATTCAGGGAGTGCGTGTGCTTCCTGTTGCGGTACAGGTGCTCAGTGGCCTGTGGTGGAACAAGGCCAACATGTGTGCAGTCAATGGCTCCAACGACGTGTGGGATTCTGCCAAGGGCATAGAATGCACCCTTCACTGCCGCCAATTCACGAGTCCTGGGGAAGCGGATGTACCTGTTTCGGCACAGCATCATGGCTGCCAGTACATCCCTCAGCACCTTGCTGAACATGGGCTGGGACATCCCTCCTCCACTGCCCACTGTGTGCTGGAATGACCCAGTGGCGAAGAAATGCATGGCGGCCATCACCTTAGCCGTGGGGGTGACAGCTGTCGGATACACCCTGCGGGGACGGAGATGGGGTTCTAACATGGCACACAGTCGATGCAGGGTTGGCCTGTCCAGCCGAAACTTCCTAATGACCTCTGTATCGTCCATGTCCGCCAGCAATTGGTATGGGCGGTCAATGTTCGGTCTCCGCCTAGGGAAAATGGCAGTGGACACATGTCAAAGCAACACGACACATAGCAATTTCGCATACACATCACTGACATGACTGAGCAAGCACATGAGCCACAGCCCAGCTGTCAAGCTGGGACGGCACGGCCACAATACACTTACACAGGTCTCCCAACAATGGCAATGGCTAGTGATACAGACCACTGCCATGTGCATGCACATGGGGATCTAGGCCCCAATGACTTGCGGGGCGTGCTGATGGGGACTGACTGCATATTCGTCAAGCGGCAACGCCACGGCAACATGAATGTCTGCTGAGCATGGAACTGCTTCCGAGGCTGGATGAGTATGGCACACGACGACGACGATGTGGGCACAGGCTGAGCGGCCAAAACAAGTGGGACCTGTGGCACGAGGGGATATGAGACAGTAGTAGGTGTCAGCACTGCACCCTATGTACAGCACTGTACGGATCACACCTCCCGAAACATTGACAGGTGTCCACATTGACAGCCCCATGCCAAGACGGCTGTGTGCTTGCAGTCACACGTCACAGGTGAGAGGTTACATTGCACGTGCCAGGTGGCAGACGTACATAGTGGGAGCTGGCATGTGTGTGCATGTGTCTCCTGTTCAGGATCCACCAGATGGGCGCTGACTCTGTACTGAGCATTGGACACAGCATGTTCCGTGGAAGGCTTGTGTGTGTGGGATGGTGGCACTGGATGTGCCTCCGTTGGGTGGGGGGCCATGCACAGGGCGGGTACGTCGATGATTGCGCATTGTTGGTCACGGTGGGTGCACCCACTAAGATGTGTTGCCCTGTGTTCAATTCCTATGTCCGCATGATGATGGACTGTAGATGTGGGCAGACTACACATTGGTCGATGTGCTGTCTATATGCATGTGCCTTCACACCAGGCACAGCTGCCCCTGCACATGTGACCCCTGCTGGACTCGCTGCTGGGTCTGTGGAGCTGATGCACCTTCTGTGCGTGGGGCGGACAGCTCTCCTCACTTCCCTCATTGCGCATGTCATGACTTTGCCGCAGGTGACATGGATCATGGAGGGCCCACATGTACGCGTGGGTAGGCTACACATGATTGTTCACTGGTCGCCACCCCCAGTCAGTGTTTCGAATGGGAAGGTTGTCGTGCTGGTGGTATGTTCGATGTGGCGGATGGGCGGGCCTAGGTGCGGGCTTACATTCCGGACATGGGGGGTAGTTGGATTGGCGACTAGTTGCAGTACACACGGGACACGTCTCTTCCTTTCCACATCTGGGTCATCCCTTGTACTCACTGACAGTGATACAGTCATCTTCGCCCCAGCCCTCATGTCCTCCCCTCGCTCCCCCAATATGCATGTGCACCTGCGAGGCTAGCGCTTGCACAGGCAGCCCCAAGCTCGCACCAGAGAGGGCAAGGAGTGTATGTGTGGGTCCAGTTGCACGAGTGGGCTGTCTCAGGGTATGATGTGTTGCGGGACGCCGTCCACCTGCGTGGTGCCCCAAATGGAGACCCGGCCTGCATGGACTATGCATCACAGTCTTCGCCTTCCGGATCCGCCACCTGCGACACCCAGTGGCTGTGGCTGCCCTTGCGGCCAGGCCGCGTCCGTCTGTGACTGATGGCCCACACATTCACTCTTTGGCCTCTCTGGGGAGGGCTCGGGGTGGTGGCGCACGCGCTTGCACTTAGTCGCAATGGCATGTGGCGTGGTTGGTATAATGGGCAATGGATGGGATGGTGCGAGCCACCTCCCGTGACGTCAGTGCTGCTCGTGCTGTGGTGCGTCCCCCTACACTTCCATTTGACTTGTGCCATGCTAGACGTTGAGGTTCTATTGCCTGCGTGATATGACCAGGAGGAGCGCGAGGAGACCTCTCACACACCATGCTCCACTGCCATCCCGTGCCCTGTATCGCCTGTGCGGATTGACTATGTTGGGGTTACACCTGGTCGACTGGGGCTGTGTGTGCCTTGTCAAGGGGCATGGCGGGCGCACAACAGGATCCAGCTTGTCCACAGAGGGTGGGCTGAGGTGCGCCTGGTACCGCTTTGTACGTGTGCCCGGCTGCTGTGCACACACGTGTTCACTCCCCCCGACAGGTGTCCTCTCACAATGCCCAGGGAAGCGGTGGTGTACTGTTCATGAGCCCTCCCAACACGGCGTGCTCCAACTTGGCATGTGCGCATCTACCCGTCACACCCACCCACCTGAGCACTGCGTCCATACGACTTCACACGACACATGTGTGTCTTCCACAGTTGTGCTACTCATTTGCGTTGACATCCAATACCAGTGGACTACATGGTCATGTCACGACTGCCGTGTACTTCACATACTCTCATCCTCTCTCATTCGTACTTGTGAAATGAGTCAGCGGAGACAGTTTTGGTTTCAAACATTATATTGAGTCTTCTGTCCTCTGTGGTGCAGTATAGTGGACACTACTGGCAGCGGAATACATGTTGAGGATATACTGAGCATGATTGCAAATGGGATAGGGTGTGGGGTTACATGTGATTGGCTGTTGCATGTGGGATGTGGGCTTCAGAGTGACATCTGCTTGGCCAAGGCTGTGCTAATGTACATTTACGTATAGCTGCGGAGCTGCGGACTTTGACACAGACGGTATACATGTAGCCTACCAGACCGCTTGGCATCATGGGCACAGTCCATCTCAGTTCCATGTGACAGGTTTGCTGCGGTTGTTCCTCATGCACGCGTGCATGTGAGATGACATCAGGGCATGTGCTTGCGTGCATGCAGCGGCGTGCCACTTGTTGTTGCACTGTGGTGGTTACTGGACATGTCACAGTCACTGGTGTCGTGTTGTTGTTGTATGCACTTGTCGTCCATGCAAAGGTCCTGGTATGGGATTCCCGGGGCGGGGGTGGGAGGGGTGCAGCACCCACAGACTCCAGGCGACCTATTCATGTCCACTGAGCGGTGTGTGTGTCCATGGGCGCTGGATCCATGTCGTGTCCTGGTTGTTCGTGCAGTTCCGTCCATGTGGGTGCGATACACAGAGCCCATGCCACTGCCTCCCACGATGCATGCGGTGTTCCTGGATGTGATGGGGAACAGTGTGCATGTCCCGGTCATATCCGATGTCATGGCGATGTCGTTGATGGTGTGGTTACAGTTGCCGGTCGTTTGGTATGGCTGTTGTGGTGGTGACTGGCCAGTCCGTGCGGAAGCTAAGCATGGGTGCGGGGTTGGACATCATAGGTCAATCGGGGAACCTGCGTTGTGGTCCGACGAATTTACAGGTTGTCAGGTATGCGATGCCGTCCAGCAGGGCTTCCATGTCATTGGTGGTGTACATGTTTGCCAGCCAATGTAGCGGATGGTGGCTGTCAAGGTGTTGTTCGTAAGTTGTCCCTTGGAGGACCATGATGGGGCATGCTGGGTGACATTCGATGTAGCTGTTCTCGATGATCCGTCGTGTGGAGGCACAGTGGTCCCATTTCAGTGCGGGTGCGATGTTGGCCACATACGCCATGCCCCCATAGGCAGAGCAGGCCCTGTCGTGTGCGTCCAGAGGGAGGAGTAGTGGTAGCAGGTCCGCCTTCAGACATGCCGGGTTGGAGAGGCATATCTCCACGGGATGCTGGTAGGGACACCTCCGACAGTAGAAGACGGGCATGACGCAGCTGAACAATGTGATGCGGTAAGTCAGTCGGTAACTTACGTTCAGCAGGGACAGGAGATCGCATCCCAATATATGTAACAGGTTGGTTTTGTACAGCTTGAGCTGTTCGGCGTAGTTGGGTAGGTGTGTTGCTGTTGCCATTTCGCAGCGGTGCGTTGTGGTGGCGTGCTCCGGCTGTGTGTGCAGTCTGCAATGTGCACGCTCCGAGGTTGCTGTGAGCTCTGTGTAGTCGTAGGGAGACAGGACTTGTGTTCTGTTGGCTTGTTTGGAGGACACGGGCCCTCATCCCACATGCTTCTCAGACAGTTCAAGGTCAGTGATGTGTGACTCCTTCCAATTAACTTGCATGTGGCCGACATGGGGGAGTGTTTTCTTCTTTCTTCCCCGTCCGTTGTGTGCTTCTGTGATATGCGCTATCTGCCCTGTGGTCGGTCTCCTCGGCATGCCTGTGTTGGTCTATTCTTGGACAATGGCTGTATTCACCGGCTTCTGTCGTAGGGCTGTGGTTTCGGAGTTGGAATGGAAGGTCATTCAGTGCTGTCTGCTCTCCCTTGTGTGGGCGGCAGGCTGCCTTTCCGCTCTGCGTTGGGCCTTGTGTGTGAATGTTATTCTTGGGCCACCTGTTGTCGGTCCCCGGGCTCTTTGGTGTTCCGTTTTATATGTCTTGTTCATATGTGCAGGGTGGTATGGGTGTTTCAGTGTGGTACTGGCGTTCCTCTTCCCGAAGGGGCCCTGCTTCTCCTAGTTGGTGTTGCCGCCGCTGTGTGCTACGCCATGTTTGTTACACTGGGGTGTGTCCTGCTGTTGCGTGACTTCACTGACATGTGTGCGTCGGTTGTGTGGCGTTGGGTGTTGTCCGTGAATTGGGCGTTGGGGACATGTCTGTGGCAGGCCTGTCACGTGTCATGTGCGTTCGGGGTGGGGCTGATGTGTGTGCTGCTTGGTTGTGTCCCTGTGTCTGTGTGCGACGCATGCATGGCGCTGCGGTTGGCCTCTGCGTTGTGCGCATGTGTGGCGGCGTCATCGCCGCTTTGGGGCCGTGACGGGGTGGTTGGTTCCTAGTCCCAGGTGGTGTGTACACATGTGTTACGCGATGTTACGATTTGGCCTGTGTGTCATATGTGGATGCAATGGTGGATGTGTAGTGTACACGCGCTGGTGGGGGTTGTCCGCTTTTCCGCCCTTGCACTGTGTGCGCTGTTTGCGTGCACTTGTTGTGTGTGTGCCTACCTGCGTCTCCGCGGTACGTTGCGTCCTTGGTGGTGCATCAGCAGGAGCATGGGGAGGGCCTGCAGTGCTGGATTCATGCTCGGGGAGCCGCTTCTTCGTTGTCCGTGCTCGGCGTCCGTGTTACCGCTTCGGTTTGTCGTACGGTATCTCTTGGCCGTGGGAGCCGTTTGTTTGCGGCATCGTAATTTATACGCCGGGCGGGACGTGTTTCGTCGGACGGTGTGTGTCAGTTGTGCTGCGCCGCTACGTGTACGGGCGCACTTTGATGGCGGACGGTGTTGCTGGCTTGCCGGCGGTGTTTGGCCTACTTTTCGCATCGTAATTGGGCGGGCGTGTGGACTGCTGCGTGCCGGCGGTAACTGGTGGTTTTTGCATCCGCCAGCACGGCGGTTGTGCTTCCGCCCGCCATCGCAATGAGCCCCAAAGTAAGTATATATATTATATATTATATGTATATGTTTAATTAATGTTTTATTTAATTATATATGTTACTTATTAATTTTAAAAATTATACAATATTTTTAACTATGTTTATTTTAATTATAAGTATTATTTAGTTTATTTTACATATTATTTTTAACAAAAAAAACGATATTTTTGATAACGATATTTTTGACAATCGATATTGTTTTTTCGATATTTTTGTACTTACCATGTTGTAGATAGGATTTCGATATTATTGACATCGATATTTTTGTTGCGATATTTTTGTAGGTCGATTTTTTGACCTTCGATATTTTGTCAGTGATCCCCTCATCCGCTATCGTCACCATTCCATTCCTGACGCTACTCCTTGGAACTGCTAACGTATGTACTTTTGATACATTCTGTTTTTCTCCATACAATGGAACTACGGGACCAATTGTTACCGGTACCGTCAATGCTTCTGCATTTAGACTTAACTGATTTATTTTCTGGATCTGCTCTACCCTTGCCTTATTTAATATGTCCAATTCTTTCTCTCGTACTACCCTAGCTAGTTCCGTAACCTGTGGAGTTAATGGAGTTCCCATTTGTGGTGCACTCGGAGTCACCTCATCTGAATTTTCTTGGTACGGCGGAGGTCTTTTGGTCATAATATCCTCTAACAACTCATCATCAGAATCGTTTGGATCATCTCTTAAACTTGAAGTTTCTATATTTTTTTTTTTCTCTTTACATTTGCCTCCTGTCTGATCTTCAGCAACTAGAACTGGGTACAAACCCTCTGTTACCACAGCTCTCCTCCATCTTTTCATTGTATCCTCTCTTCTCTCAAAAGGGTATCTAGGCCCCAAATTTCTGTATCTCCTACCACCTCGATATCGCTCTCTTTCGTATGCTTCTACTTCCCATTCCTCTAACGCTTCATACTGTGTAGGTCTGGTATTTGGCTCTAGTGAACTCATTCGATTTCTCAAAATCTGCAAAATCCTCATATTAAACGAACCATGCTGTGGGAAAGCTATAACGGCATCATCCTTTGTATATTCCACCCAATTCTCTAACCAGGTACACGTATGATATCCTCGCTCCAACATCATATAAGCAGCTGGCGTTCCTGGAGGTGGAACAAGAACTCCCTCTCTAGTCACTATTGGTTTATCTTTTTTAAAGAAATTCTTTATTTTCTTTAGCAACTTCATTTTTCGGACTCTTTACGCTAATATACCTCAGCAAAACACACAAGAAAACTTTTCCGTAATTCTACTATCCTATTTGTCAGTTCTCATCCAATACCAGCGCGACTCACACCAACCGTCCAATCACGGCTCTTTATGTATCTGCTATTTCAACCAATACCAGCTCGGCGCACACCAATCGGCCAATCAGAGCTTACTTCACGCTCCTGTCTGACCAATGCCAGCGCGGACTTTTGTGAAGTCAGTATTACTCCTTCTACTGACCCTCCCTTTACAAATAATACGGCAATGTATTTCTAAATCTTCTTAATCAAAATTCTTGTTAGTAACAACATAAAACAATGCTACCTTGTCTGTTCCTCTAAATAAAGAGATAGTTTTTCACTTCAAACGAGAATTCTATTACTTCAAGTAAAACAACGACCAGCGCTATTTTACACCCAAACAAGCTACAGGTGGACTTAGTACTCCTCCAGGGATAAGGCCAAAGTTTTGCAAGAGGACTTTTTGGTGTAAAAAGAGATCTTGGTACTCCTCTGGGGATAAGGCCAGAGTTTCGGAAGTGGACCCTTCGCTATTTCAGACACTCTACTCACATACGAAATTGTCCCTAAATATAACACGTACAGCCTTCCGTCGTACAGTATTATAACAACAGACAAAGTACTTCTGCAGTGTGATTTCTTTATCCACACTCTTCTTCTGCCTACTTCAGGCTAAATTTCCATTCCCGGGATTCCTCAGGTAACTCCGTACCTGTACTTCTAGACAACATAGAACAGGACACTAACTTTCCATGTTAAGAACATATAATCAATAATTATTACCAAACCAATCAATAATTAAACTGTCCTCTGCTACCAGAAAACTGATCCAGCGCAACACTTAATCAGGGATCAATACTCATCAATATTTCATACAATGGCCCATACACATTCACCCAAATCCCTGATGCGCTGGGGGTCAAGTTTTAATGACGTGAAAATTGTTTCCTTCACAGATTCATGTTTAACAAGTCTAAAGACATAACTAGACCTGTATATCAACTCTCTTTCCTCTCGGTCGATAGACCAATTAGTTGAGTAGTTGATGGTAATAATAGAACTAACTGACTATCTAATCAGCTAAATAATCACAGACTCTCGGTAAGTTTAATAAAGTTTATCTCAAATAAAAGTAAATGATTAATGCTCATCGCATACAGGTCACAATGCAAACAAAGAATCTCACATGAGGGAGAGAAAATCAATCAGCAATGCAAACAGTGTCAAACTCATCTTCAACAATACAATATGCAAATGAAGGAGTGGATAGATGAAGAGACATAGGTTTCAGCAAAATAATGCGAAACAATATACATATGACGGAGTGGATAGATGAAGAGACATAAGTTTCAGAGACAAAAATACATTTGCAAGTAAATTATGCAAAGTACGAGTCAGCAAGATAATACAAACCCAAAGGAATTCAGTGAAATACCACCCCCCTGGCCAAGGGAGTAGTGGGGGTCTCCCGAAATAGAGTCAGGAGACAAAGATTTTCAGGAACGGGACAGGACAGGTACAGGATCAGGAACAGCTAGGCCTCTCTGCAAACCGACGGACAGTGACGCATCACCCCTTTCCTCTGCATCCGACCTAAGGCAAAGGCAGCTAAACCACACCCCCAAAGGCACCCCAGTTATACCCTAAAACCTACATGTCCAACCCACATTAGTTGAAACAATTTATGAAACTCGACAGGTCATTGGTCAGTTTGGGAGGTGGTCTGTCACACCATCAGGTTCCCATTCACATTTTCTTTATACTCATTGTTCTACATCCTCTCCGATTACGTCAGGTTTGACTCGTTCAGTTATTCCGGCATTGAAACATTCTCTTATTTTCTCATATATTTGTCCAGCCACATCCGCGGAAGAAGTCTTGGATCCCTCGGCCAGGTTAATCCGTTTGGCAGTCATACAATGTTCTCTGTGCTGCATAGCCTTGCACCTTTACACTTTCTCTGCAGCGCTCAGCACTTCGGTCTGCTTGTCATGTCATTTTTGTTCAATCTCCAACCCCTCATCTATCCGGCCAACATAAGAGATTTCAGGCCCATTTGACTCACTACGGCAAATAGAACATAAGCATTCATTAATTACATGGTAATGCACTTTTCACTGTTTACCACCCACCTTTGCACTTTCCCTTGTTAATGGTTTCTTAGCACAAGCTTAGAGCAAAAGCGGCATTATTTATTATCGTTTTAAAGCAAGATGCAAGATGCGAATGCGAAATGCGGCCTAGACATGCACTAATTTTATTTCTCTCGGATTGCAATATTAAATGCGGCCTAGTACTTTCATGCATTTAGTTCACATTAGTGCACGCATGCGCAAAGCGTTTCCCACGTGTTCATGTGATTTGCATGGTTAATTTTTCATTGCACACTGTTAGTATGTATTACGGAGGTGTCAATCCGAGCAGGTTTCCTTTTGCGAAATCCTGCTCCATCAAGCATCTTGAAAGACCACCATGCTATCAATCGGTCAGAGGATGTCCCAATGTTCTTCGTGAAATAGTGGCAAATCTCTTCACTCATAGTGCCCCTAAACATAGAGTCCTCCTGTGCAGCAGATTGAAGTCTCTCAG
The DNA here is from genome assembly GCA_963921515.1 of Calotriton arnoldi. Classification (NCBI taxonomy): domain Eukaryota; kingdom Metazoa; phylum Chordata; class Amphibia; order Caudata; family Salamandridae; genus Calotriton; species Calotriton arnoldi. Next base: position 17,978 of record CAWUFW010016291.1, read on the forward strand.
TAGAGACTGCTGATCTGGGCCTGTCTCTCCCAATTCCCAAACGGAGGGGATTATGGCCAGAGGAGGACATTATAGACTTATGGCCCTGAAGAAGCCATCTTAGATGAGTGTTCTTCTATTTCCAAAAAAAAAAGAAAAAACAGATATGAGATACACTCTTTGTATTCATCCCCTTCATTTTTGAAGATGTGAACACGTTAGAAACTTATACTCTTGTAAGGCGGGAACCATCACTATATTCAGAACAGGTGGCAGTATGGAAACAGCTCCCTACCACTAATGCACCCATGAATAACATAACATAAGTATTTGTAAAGCGCACGTTCACCCGGAGGCATCTTAGTGCTGAATAACAGATGTTCATTGTTACCCAACTCAATGGTACTCATTTTATCGACCTCAGATGGATGAAAGGCTGAGTGGACCCACCGGGATTTGAACCTGTGACCATGAGGTCGAACACAGGCTCCTGCAGTGGACGCATTTGTCCACTGAGCCACCAGACCCATGTGTTGCAGCATAAGATGGATTGAAAATATTCAATTTGTTGTATTCTGAATATAGACCGGACAGCCTTAGGGTGGTCTTCCCCCAAACTTGATTGCTGTAGGAAGCTGGCTCTGTATATACTATACTAAAGTAAGGTATAGTGTGCACAGAGCCCAGGGAGTGCCCAGAGGTATAGCAGAGGCTAAATTAGGTAAGTACTTTGTGGTAGTGGTGGTGAGCAGTAAGGTCTATCCAGAGGGTGTGCTAAGCATTTATTGTATTCACTCCATCAAGACTGAAGGCACATACTAAGAGACAGAATCCAGACCAACTGGGTAAGTATAAAAAAAATTATACTTGTATTTTATTTCTAGAACCAAGCAGGACTTGGTACAGGTAGGTAACATATATTTTTGATTGTAAACCTTTACGCAGAAATGCAATTGAGGATGGATTTGCAATTGTTACAGGTTTGTATCACTTTAAAATGCAGCTAGATTTACACAGTAATTACTTTCAGAATACCTTTTAGTTACTTTTGGATCAATTTGAGTACTGGGGTGGTATGCCTAGGTACCACGCCTTAGGATCTCACAATACACGGTAAGTAAGACTTTTTATACTTTGCAGTTTAGTTCTCTTTTCTCCATACGAACATCAGTTCAACACAGAACATTTTAGGCTCAAAAATCTCATAACATGGGTTCCTAAGGGAGAAAAAGTGTTAGTGGTTTCTCAGGTAAGTACACAACTTACGAGTGGGAGTTTTAGGGGTTAGGACCAAGGTTCCCCAAGGTCTAAATGGGCACTTGAGTTGCACCACCATTGGCACTGGGGCGGCCGGGTGCAGTGTGCAGGGGCCCAATGTTAGCCAAAGGGGGTAATGGGGTCTTCGGTTAGGGACTGCTGATGAGCAGGCCACTTGGGTGTGGGAGCAAAGCTACGTAGTGTACCCATAAGAACATTACGAAACGTTAGTGTCAGTTTATGGAGGCTTTGTGACCCCTATTTAACCTGTTTAAGGTAAATGTATAAGGATGATTAATCATTAGTATGCAATGAATGGTGGATGAATGAGGATACTCTTTTTGGTTATTAGTGTGTTGATAGTGTAACAAGAAGTTTGGGGCAATGCAATTTATTTATGAGTATGTTGTGTTTTTTCTCTCTCCCTCTTCCTTTTTAGATCCTTTGAATTAATGGAACAGGTTGTGATGGTGGGAATATACATTTTTCCTGATGAAGGTGTTGGTCGATAAATTGTGACCTACCGAAACGCGTCGATGCTCTTTTAAAGTTGTGCTGTGTAACTAAATGGGCATTTTGTCGGTTAAGAAAATATAAGAAATATATATGCACAACTGTGTACTCTTTTCCGCTGTATGATTTTGATCCATCTTTAGTGCCAGCCATACTTTCTCTGTAGGAACTATCTTTTTTCCCTATCTTGTTTCCTTTTTCTTTCCCCCTTTCTTTATATGCTGTTTGAACTATTGCTGCTAACTGTGTTTATTGTATTTTTGCACTTTTTTAAAACTTATATGTTGATTTTAATGAAATAATGGTGTATATGATGATATGAAGATCTTTTTATAATTGTATTGAATAAAAATGTTTTAACCTTTTTAATTTGTGGCTCCTATAGATATTTCTTGCGTGCACTGCCAGTATACTGGTAACCTAAGAGATCCTTTGATTGTAGTTGGTTGGTACATGTGTGAATTGATGTAGAATATTTCCGAAGAAAGATGTTCTTTTGTGACTGTGGGAGCAAAGCTCCTGGGGTTAAGGTCAGCACTGCAGGGGCTGACGACCAGCACAGGGGCTGCACCACCAGAGGCACTGGGGCGGCCGGGTGCAGGGTGCCAAAAAGAAGTCGTCCTGTGCTTTTCACATGAGACCTTCGGTTCGGTGCAGTTGCTGCAGGCTCAGGCCGGGAGACTTCCTGAAGGTGACCACCAACTGGAGAGGTAAGTTGGGAACTTGGGGGATGCTGGGACACTGTCGGTTGGGCCACTCAAGGCTGTGGGGCATCGGGTGAGGGGTGTCTTCTGGCGTCAGGTTTTCTTACCAGCTCCAGTTGTGGTCGGGGAGACCCTTCAGGTTGAGGCTGCAGGTGTCGTCTTGAAGCTTTAGGGTAGTCGGGGATCACCAGATCCCAGGTCAGGATCACTGGGGAGACCTCCTCGTGGTGTTGGGCCACTCAAACTTAGGCCGTGGGCGTCGGGTGCAGAATCGCAGAGTCGCCAGTATCCGGATTATGGTCTTGGAGTCTTTGTTGAGCAAATCCGGTGCTCACAGGAGACAGAATCTGCAAGGTGAGTGCAGGGCAGGTGCTTCAGGCTCTGGAGGGCTCCTGGACACACCGGGTTCTTACCTGTAGGTCGGTCGGAGTTGGAACAGGCTGGTAGGCTGGGGCCAAAGGAGTAGGTGTCCTCTTCTTCCTGGGTCAGCACGGCTCTTCGGTCCTTTTTTATTCCTTCGAATCTGAGGAGGCAAGGTTTAGGGTTGCCCCTAAATACTAGATTTAGGGGTGTTAAAAGGGGTGTACAGATCTGGACCAATGGGCCCCTTCCTTGGGGTGGGTACATCCGCTATTATGCCACCCTCCAGTGGGAGGGCGCATGAGCCTCTCCCTAATTGGCTGAGTCCCCTCATCTTCAAGATGGAAGGGACTGAGATGCATGCTTCACTTCACTTCTCCCACCTGAGGGGTGGGGTTGTCAAAGGTGGGCACACCTCTCTTCCTAGCTTGCTTTTCCGCCCATTCTCCCACCCAAAGTGGGGGTAGAACCGGTGGGAGCCAGTTGCTGGGGGCAGCAAAAGGCAGGGTCAGCTTTCAAAGGCGGCAGGCCTTTGAAGCTTCCCCTTCGTAGACCCGGCCCATCCTGGGGGAGGAGATATGACACCTTTGCCCAGGATGTGCTTTGTCTCTGGATCCAGAGAACGGAGACTCTCTACCTAGGGGTCCAGAAACCTGTCTGGTGGTGGCAAGTGGCAGGCAGCCATTCAGGAACCACACCAGGGCTGGTCGTTTTTCAGGGGGCATCTCTAAGATGCCCTCTATATGCATTTTACAATAAATCCCACACTGGAATCAGTGTGGGTTTAATGTGCTGAGAAGTTTTCTACCTAACCTCCCAGGTTTTAGTAAAGCTATTATGGAGCTGTGGCGTTTGTAATGACCAACTCCCAGACCATATACTCTTTATGGCTTTACTACACTTACCATGTCTAAGAATGGACTTAGACACTGTAGGGATACAGGGCTCATGCCACTGTACCCTCACCTGAGGGCTAGTGCACCCTGCTAGAGGGGTGACTTACATAGGCCTCAGGCAGTGGTTTGTAAGCATGGCACACAGGGATGTGTGCTATATCGGCCCTTCACTTTTCTCTGCACCAAAACACGCAGCCTGCAATAGCAGTGTGCGGGTGTTCAGGTGCAGGGCCTCTAAGGGTGGCACAATAGGTGCTGCAGCCCTTAGTGGCCTTCCCTGGTCACAGTGCCCTTGTTACCCATGGTACCTTTTACAAGGGGCTTACATGTGGCCAGAGATGTGCCAATTGTGGGTACAAAGGTACAGGTGTTGGGAAAGAACACAGGCCCTGGGAGCCTGATTGGCAGGGGCCCAGGGCACATCAAGTCAGGTTGCATCAGATTTCAGGCAAAAAGTGCGGGTAACCATACAAAAGGGAGCCCTTTCCTACAATTGCCTTCTCCCCTCCTGTTTTGCTATAATTCACTTTTGTTGGCTTGTAAATTAAATGCTACTAGTGGGCCTTCAGTACTTATTGTGTACTTAAATAGCCCTTTCAAACTTGTCTCAAGCCTTCCATTGCAGCCTATTTGCAGTTTTAAACTACCAATTCGACTTGGCAAAATAACCATTTGCTAAGCCTAAAACTCCCTTTTTTTAAATAAAATTAAAGGCACCCCTTAGGTAGACCCTAATCAGCCCTTAGGGCAGGGTGCAGCGCATTTCAAAAGTTGGGCATGTAGATTTAAGTTTTACATGTCCTGGTAGTGAAAAACTCCCTAATTCGTTTTTCGTTACTGTGAGGATTACTTCTCCGATAGGATAACACTGGGTTACCTTATTACATTTAATCAGTTGTTGGGACGAAAACTCATCTGCATTGTAAGTAATGTGTACCCCTGCCCTGAATGCCCTACTTGATAGTTGTCTGAATCCCTAATCCTAATGTTTTGTCATCTGCGAACACGACTCGTGTGTGTGTCATGATATCGGCCTGTCTTACAAATTGCGGTCTTATTGGACCTGGAGAGGCTCCCAAAGTGCTACGCTCATAGTGGTGGAAGGCTACCGCCTTCACCGGGAGTTGAGCAGCACAAGCGTGGTGGTTACAGCATACCGTGCAGTGATCGGTAGTAGTGAACAGGTCCTTTTCACCCTGTGCCACTGGAGTGAGGCCTGCATGCTACTCACCAATTTAAAAGTTCAACTACTGTGTGCTTAACTCACCCGTGGCCTACATCAGTTAGATCTGGAAGTGCTATACAGCGCAGGAGTAGTGACTCTGTATGTGTACCTGTGAAGGCACAGTACAGAGATAGAGAAGTACTGCACAGAATATGTATGGTTAGTGCATGCACAGAATGAATTTATGCCTGTTGGGCTACAGTACACGCACGTGTAGATTTTCTACTCAAGTTGCAGCAAAATCAACTCGAATGGCTGCGTGGTCTTGCGCACCACATGGTGCCATTCGTGCTGATTTTTCAACGTTGCTCGTGCTACTGGCACTAAATTGCAGTGTGAGCAGGGCGACATGCATATTTTGCACTTGCTGGCGGAACTCTACAGAATCTCACACAGCTTTTATGTAACTCCGCAGAATTCTGCGGAGTGAAACTCCAAAAGTTCTGCCCAAGCCTAGTGAAGACATGAGGAGTAGAGGAATCCCCCCCAGACAGATTTGTGTATTGGTGCATTCCTGTGAGCTGGGTGGGACACACAGGAGGAGAGTAAGCGAGGCTCCTCCTGTACACTTCAAAGCGTGCTCTTTGATTCAGTGATAGATCACAAGGAAGGGGCCTGGACACACCTCAGGAAGGGAGTTGGGGCTGATAAAAGAATCATAAAGAGTATGGCTGGGAACCTGGGATTAACCTTTTTATGCTCATAGCACTGTGGCTGACATCCAGATGTGAACTCTGTTCATTCCCATGAATTGGGTTGTGGGTCAATAATCCTCAGAGTCATGTCTGCTGTGACAACCATCTCTTCAGAGGAAAGAAGAAAAGGAAAGATGTCCACTTCAAAAGAAGCAAAACCCCAACATAAAACTTGAAAGACTCAGACCCTAAATCACATTTGGTGTCTGGAAAAAGACTGTAAAAAGGGGAGGTTGAGACCCCAAATTTTGTCATCTGTCAAGCAGCCAGATGAGCTGTATGAGGAGGTGGAGCTCTGCAAGACATATGCCTGTGACCAGGACTGGGGACAAAGGCCTGCTAGTCCCCTGCTGGGAGTGGGGACATCACCCAGGGCACCAAAATCACAAAGGAGGGTGGGACAGGGATTTGCCTGACAACTACAAGAAATTAACCTCAAGGGGGATTGTGATATTGCTTCTGAATGTCATATATCTTTGCATGTGTAGAGTTAGAAATAAAATACATATTTTTTTATCTCAAAGCAAGTATTGGACTGGACATTGGTTTATTGTTCATACTGTTTGTACTTTGAGTGCTGAGTCGTGTTCACTAACCTGTGTCTACATCCCTCAGAGGAAGCCTTGACTGCTTGACCACCGCTACAACTGAGAGTCAAGTGCAGAAGGGGTACTTGGCCCAGTTGCTCAGGGTCCATTGTTGGTCGGGTGTCGGGACACCAGGAGTAAAAGGCCTCAACCACTTTAGTTGAGCCCAGTGGCTACTGTGTGCCCCATGGCCCTCTGAAAGGGGTTCTGACATAAGTTATAACTTTTGTTTAGGAACTGGTAGAAATGTCATGCTTGTTTCTAAAGAATTGTAATTTAAAATCTTCTTTAATGGTAAAGTCAGATTTTAGATCCCAATGCTGAAAGTGCCGCTTTTAGAAAGATGGCATTTTCTTGCCCCGGCCATTTGGATCCTGCAGCCTGTGCCCTGGGTCACATGATTGTGATTAGAGTGGCAGTTGGCTTTTGTATATTCCTCCCAGACAGAGAGACATAGAGGGACTAGGAATTAGAGGAGTTGGCCATCTTACCAGGATAACATAACATGTGTTTTTGTAAACCGCACGTTCACCCCAAAGGGTAACTTGGCGCTGAATAACATGTTTATTGTTACCCAACTCAATGGATGTGTGGGGTGGAGCTGTTCCCTTCCCCACTTACATTTCAAAGGAGCTGCCTCAGCACACTTACAAAGAACTTCATACTAGCTCTTTGTCATCCCAGACTATTTGGCACCTGGACAGGGAGGAAGGAAGTTCCAGAACCAATTATAGGGCGGAAACTCCAGAAGATTCATCCACTTCAAAGCTGGCACCAAGTATGCAAATAGACCCTCAGACCCACTCTTCAGTTCACTCCTGGACCCGCGGAGGATACTAAGAAGGCCCGTCCTGTACTTTAGAGGACTTCACTGCTGCTTCCCAAGGACTACCCTGCTGCTTGAAGCCTGCCTTGAACTCTCAGAGGACTGACATGCTGCTTGAGGACTGCGTTGCTGCTGGGACCCAAGACTACCAGAGTGACTCCAAGGGCTAGTTGGCTCGCCTCCTGTTCTGAGCTACAGGGACATACAAAACTCCAACAACTATTAATTTGCACCTAGACCCAACCTGAAGTGAGTCCTACCCTCCAGGCGGTGCTCACCCTGTCCTGAAGCCTTGGAAGTGGTGCCAAACATGCCCAAACAGCCAAAATAGAAAACTTGGGATTTGGAAGATTTTCAGCCACAAAATGCCTTGAGAAACGAGAGGAGACCAGGACCGTGGGCACCCTTGGCTGCCTTCCATTGCTAAACTTTACTTTCTCAGTCATTTCTCTCCAAAATTACTTTTAAGTCCAAAGGTAATCCAGGCCCAGGCCCAATTTACTTCTTGTACCCGTACCACTCTCCATTGCGGTCGACCATAAGCTTCAATTTGCCACGGTCTCCTGCGACTAGATTTCTGTGATTGGTGCTTTGATCTTTTGGGTGCTATTTTTGACAATTTTTTTAAAGATTCTTAACTCCAGTTCTACTGATTTGTGTTGTTTTGGTCTCAATTTTTTTAATTACATTTTACTAAATTGGTGTGGGATTTTCTGCGTGTTGTGTTTTCACTTTATTACTGATTATGTGCTGCACTTATACTATACACATTGCCCCTAAGTTAAGCCTGATTGCTTTTGTTCCAAGCTACCAGAGGGTTAAACACATGTTCATTTAGTGACTTTTGTGTTTCACCCTGCCAAAGATTGTGGTTGTTGCTTGAGAAGGGTTTTCACCCCCCTAATCAGAAATCCTATTTCTAACACCTACTTTAGAACATTCCCAAATAACGTTCCCCATGTTGGTAAGATAATGGTCCAAACCAACAAAAAATAAACCATATCTGAAAGAGACTATTAGTTATAGATTCCTTACCTTAGAATTACCCCCAGGCGTCAGACTGGATCTGGAGAATTTTTCTTCAGCAGTACCCCTGCACGTCGGTAGGTGGCGTCGGTCGACTCCGCGTTCGTCGTCGGTGTCGTGATCGCCGGGATGACATCGCGGTATCTACTTAGACGATGCCCCCGCACGCTGACGTCAGTTCTTTCTTTTTCTGCGCCAGCCAGCGCAGATCCGGAGAGAGAGGTACCCTTAGTCATTTTTTGACTAATACTTTTTTTACTTTTTGTCGACATCTTTTTGCGAGTCGTTCGACTCCTAGTGCACAGGAATGTCACATCGTCGGACCGGCTTCAAACCTTGTGACTCCTGTCACAAGTTGATGTCGGTTATGGACCCACACCTTGTGTGCCTGGAGCGCAACCACGACCCGAAGTCGTGCTCCGACTGTCGGCCCATGAACCCGAAGTCTTTGCAGGAGCGGTACCGAAAGCTTCTGGAGTCCAGGCAGTCAGCTCTGCGCCACTCAAGAGGGAGGTCACTGGACCAGTCGTGGAGTCACCACCATCATTACTCCTCAAAGTCTTTGTCATCGGGTAAGTCAAAGCACAAAAAGAAGGCGAAGAACGCGGGGACGCGGAAGGTCGTCGTCCTTCGGCTCCTCCCGCGGAGCCTGTTGGGTCGGCTCTGAGCTTCCCTCATCGGGTAAGTCGAAGCACAAAAAGAAGGCGAAGAAGCACCATCGCTCTTGACCTCTTCCCCGTCCGTTGGCAGACGCGGGGACGCGGAAGGTCGTCGTCCTTCGGCTCCTCCCGCAGAGCCTGTTGGGTCGGCTCTGAGCTTCCCGCCCTTCCCAGGAGCCGGAGCGACCCCTGCCCAACTTCGTACATTTTACGAAGCCCTCCACTCCATCTTTGGGCAGCCCGACTCCACCGGCGTGCCTTCGGGCCCTGCAGACTCGACTGGGGGTTCTAGGCCTTTGATGCCGGCGGCTCTGGCCCTGGCGCCGCAGGGCCCCCAGGGATCCAGGCCTGGATCCGGATCGGTGCCGGTTGACCTCAAAACACCTTCTCTGGCACCGACTCCACTGACGACGGCGCCGCATCCTCTGATGCCGGTTGTGTCCCCAGCCGGCATCGACCCCGGCCTCCCCCTCGACTTGGACACGGAGCCGGACCGGCGCCGACCAGTACTTTTGTGCCACGGTTCTACCCTGGCGTTCCTTATTGCCCTGAGTGGCAGCCAGAGGAAGGTGAGGAGGACTGGGAGGGGTCTGTTGACCCTTTGGCAGACCAGCTTGAAGAGCCGGACTGGAGAGAGGAGTTGAGTGATGCCAGCGGTCTGGATACCTTCCAAGACCTTGGTATGCTTTCTCCCCCTACCGTGGCCACGGAGGAGGGAGCATCCTAGGCTGTGGTGTTGCGTAGGGCGGCTGAGGCCTTGGGCCTTGAGCTTCCTACGGTGGCAGTCAGGAATAACCTCCTGACTGAGGTGCTTCAGCCGGCAGCGGCCTCTTCAGAGCCCCTGCTGCCGTTCAATGAGGCCCTCACAAACATCCTTCTGGGCACCTGGTCCAAGCCCAGCACAGGGGCTCCTGTGGACAGGATGATTGCCCGACGCCACCGGCCGGCTCCGGGCGACCCCATTTTCCTCTCCCAACACCCTACCCCTGAGAGCTTGGTGGTCCAAGCTTCAACATCCAAAGGCACGTTCCCTACTGCTCCCCCAGATAGGGAATCCAAGAAGCTGGATCATCTTAGGAAGAAGATGTTTTCTTCCGCCAGCTTAGGACTGTGATTGATGAACACCGCATGTCTCTTGGGCTGTTACACCCATTCCGTGTGGGACACGGTTGCACAGGTGCTGCCACAGTGCCCGGAGGAGGCCCGGGTCACGCTCTTTCATGCAGTTGCAGAGGGTAGAGATGCAGCTAAGTTCGCCATTCGATGTGGGCTAGACACCGCCGACTCGCTCGGTAGAAGATTTCTACGTCAGTAGTCCTGAGGCGCTACGCCTGGCTGAGGTCCACTGGCTTCTCCGGGGATGTCCAATCTACCCTTTTGGACATGCCCTTTGATGGCCGTCGCCTGTATGGCGACAAGGCGGACAGTGCGCTCGAGTGTTTTAAGGACTCCCGGGCTACGGCCAGGTCCTTGGGCCTCGCAGCTACTTCTCGCCCCACACAGTCTGCCTTTCGCCCCTTTCCTGGCTATGGAAGGGGTGCCCCGCCATGTTCCACCCAGGTCCACAGGCCGGGGCAAGCTACCCAGCCTCTGCGCAGCCGGGGATATGGGACCCAGCGCCGTGGGTCTGGGGGCCAGCGGGCGGGCCAGTCCACCAGTGCCCCCTCTACAGCAACCTCCAAACCTTCCTAGTCTGACCTTTCAGGGCCACCAGTTGCCAGTGGGTGGCAGGATTCGCCATCACCTCCCCCACTGGCACAACATCACGTTGGACAGGTGGGTTTTGCAGATAGTCCGAAAGGGCTACTCCCTCCCCTTTGAGACTACCCCTCCCTCCATGCCACCAGCATTCTATCGCGTGTCGGAGGATCATTTGGCCCTTCTCCGTCAGGAAGTTACAGCCCTTTTGGTCAAAGGGGCTATAGAGCGCATCCCTCTGCCAGAAGTAGGTCGTGGTTGCTACTCCCACTACTTCTTGGTACCCAAGAAGGACAAAGGCCAGTGTCCTATCTTAGACCTCAGGGACGTCAACCGCTTCCTCCGAAAGGAGAAGTTCAAAATGTTGACTTTGGCTCAGGTTCTATCAGCCCTCGACCCTGGAGACTGGATGGTAGCGTTGGACTTGCAGGACGCCTATTTCCACATCCCCGTCCTGCCTGCCCACAGACGTTACCTATGGTTCACTGTAGGCCACGAGCATTTCCAGTTTACCGTGCTGCCCTTTGGCCTTACCAGCGCCCCTTGGGTATTCACGAAAGTGATGGCGGTGGTCGCAGCTCATCTGCGCAGATCAGGGGTTCCAGTCTTCCCCTATCTCGATGACTGGCTATTGAAGGCGAGCTTGCCCCAGGCTGTCGTCTCCTACCCAGAAACCGGTCCCAGGATGTTTGTTTCCGGTTCAGGCAAGACCTGGCTTGTCAGTTCGGTCTGGACTGTTCCCATGAGGCACAGGGTCAAGATTGATTTGCATATAGCTGGGTCTGAACTGAGGTGGCGAAGTGAGCTAAAGAATGATGATGGATTCAACCCAGATCTGTGACTGGGGGTGAGTGTCTGAAAAGTTTCAGTGCTCCGTCCATCATCTCCTTGTGTTTGCTTTGTCGTCTCCCACCTCCAGACTATGGTGGACCTCTTGCAATCGCTGGGGTTTACTATCAATGTGCCGAAGTCGCACCTGATTCCCTCTCAGAAGCTCCTTTTAATCAGAGCGGTTCTGGATACAGTGCAGTTTCTGGCTTATCCTCCTGAGCAGCAAGTCTGGGATATTCGGGCTATGAGTCCGATGTTTCAGCCTCTATCCCGGGTTTCGGTGAGAATGACCCTGAGGCTGCTGGGCCTCATGGCCTCCTGCATCCTGCTGGTGGATCATGCCAGGTGGCATATGCAGGCTCTGCAGTGGGACCTGATGTTCCAGTGGGCACAGCATCAGGGGAATCTTTCTGATTGCATCCAGATCTCGGAGGGCACTGCCCACCAATTGCAGTGGTGGCTTACGAACCAGGAATGGGTCAACGGCAGACCCCTCTCCCTTCCCCAACCAGAGTTCACAGTGGTGACAGATGCGTCACTTCTGGGATGGGCCGGCCACATGGGAGTGGCGGAGATCAGAAGCCTCTGGTCTCCGGTGGAGTCCGGGCTCCACATCAACCTTCTGGAGCTCCGGACGATTCGTCTTGCACTGAAGGCATTCCTCACCCTCTGTCAGGGGAAGAGTAGTGCAGGTGTTCATGGACAACACCACCGCCATGTGGTACTGCAACAAACAGGGCGGGGTGGGGTTGTGGACCCTATGTCAAGAGGCTCTTCGTCTTTGGACATGGCTGGAACATCAGGGCATGTCCCTGGTGGTTCAACACCTGGCAGGTTCCCTGAACGCCAGGGCAGACGAACTCAGCCGCAGGTGCATGATGGATCACGAATGGCGTCTTTACTCGGAGGTGGTGCAAGGTCTCTTTGGACAGTGGGGACAGCCTTGGTTAGATCTGTTCACCACCAAAGAGAATGCGCAATGTCTGCAGTTCTGCGCGTTGGTATTCAAGGCGGCACTTGCTCGGCGATGCTTTTCGTCGCGAGTGGAATAGCGGTCTTCTATACGCCTTTCCGCCTATACCACTTCTGCCCAGAGTGCTGAAGAAGATCAAGCGCGACCAGGCCCAAGTCATTCTTGTGGCTACAGATTGGGCACGGAGTGTCAGGTATCCCGAGCTCTTGAACATGGCCATCGATCCTCTGATCAGACTGCCTCTTCAGGAGGATCTTCTGTCCACCCGAACCTGTCTAGCCTCCACCTCCTTGCGTGGAGATTGAGCGTCAACAGTTGGCAGCTTTCGACCTTCCTCCTGAAGTCTGTAATGTTATCTTTGCAGCAGGTGTCCCTCCACTAAAACGGTATACGCCTGTAGATGCAACAAATTTATGGCATGGTACACAGCAAAGGCTGTGGATACCCTTGCTGCCCCTCTTTCAGAGGTTCTCTGCTTCTTTCTTTCGCCCAGCAGGGCTCTGCTCTGGGCACCCTCGAAGGCTATCTTTCAGCCATTTCGGCCTTTCTTCACCTTCCAGATCAGCCTTCTCTTTTCAAGTCCCCTATTGAAAATAGGTTTCTTAAGGGCATTGCTCACCTCTTTCCTCCTATTCCTTTCGTAATGCCCCTGTGGGACTTGAATCTGGTCTTGACTTACCTTATGTGTGCTCCTTTCGAGCCACTACATAATTGTCCTCTCAGACTCTTGACTTTAAAGACTGTTTTCCTGGTGGCCATCACCTCTGCTTGCAGGGTGAGTGAGCTTCATGTTCTTTCTTCTAAACCTCCTTTCCTTGCTGTTCATCGGACAAGGTTGTCCTCCGAACTAGACCTTCTCTTCTTCCCAAAGTGGTTACCTCTTTCCATATAGGACAGACCATCACTTTGCCCACCTTCTTCCCGCCCCCGCATCCTTCCAAGGAGGAGGAGAGACTCCACCGTCTGGATCCAAAGCATGCGCTATCCTTTTATTTGGATTGCACAAAACAATTCCGGGTGGATGATCAACTCTTTGTTGGCTATGTGGGTGCCAAGAAAGGTCAGGCTATGCAAAAACAGACCATCTCTCGATGGGTCATTCTTTGCAGTAAGATCTGCTACTCCTTGGCGAAAAAGGAGCCTTTGGTAGGACTGCGTGCCCATTCCACCAGGGCGACGGCAGCCACTACCGCTTTGGGACGTGGCGTTCCCCTCAGTGACATCTGTCAGGCTGCACCGTGGGCATCACTTCACATGTTCACTAAGCATTACTGCCTGGATAGCCAAGTCCGGAGAGACGACTTCTTTGGCCGTTCAGTTCTCCAGGACTTTCTGGTGTGAACTTGGTTCGCAGACCCACCTCCGGGGTTGGTATTGTTGGGGTATCTGTTCTAAGATAAGGAATCTAAAACTAATAGTCTCTTTCAGATGAACAAGTTACTTACCTTCGGCAACGATATATCTGTAAGAGACATATATTAGTTATAGATTCCTTACCGCCCCACCCATCCTCCCCGTTCTGCGAACTGACTTCTAGAGTTAGGGACTCTCTTTCAGGGCCCTAGTTTTGTGCACCAGTGGTCAGTGTCTTGCATGGCTCTGCCCTTCTGGCGTGGAATGGCGTGTAAAGAACTGACGTCAGTGCGCAGGGGCGGCGTCTAAGTAGATACCGCGACGTCATCCCGGCGACCACAACGCCGACGACAAATGCGGAGTCAATTGACGCCACCTACCGATGCGCAGGGGTACTGCTGAAGAAAAATTCTCCAGATCCAGTCTGACACCTGGGGGTAATTTTAAGGTAAGGAATCTATAACTAATATATGTCTCTTACAGATATATCGTTATCGAAGGTAAGTAACTTCAAAATGATCTTTCAGCCTCCATCCAATGTTCTGAGAGCCTGATATAGTTAGGGATGTTGGTGTAATATGAATGGGGAAGATCCCCTTGCCGGCTGCTCTGTGAGTCACTTCAAGTGTACATTACATACATTTTAGACTGGTCTCATCACTTCCAAGCACAGCACTTCAGTTACCGCTATTTCAAGTGGAATCCTAAGTTTGTCATAGTAAATCATCAGCATTTCAGGGTGTTTCATCTGACGTGTCTTTATCTTTTCCTGTTGATTGCACTGAGCTCAAGTGTCCATCTGTGCTGTCTGATTCTGTGCTAGTGGGGACTTTTAGCTGCCTTTGACAGCAGGTATTGCAACACGCTTTTCTTTATGTACTTTTGCTTACAATGGTTGTCTAGCTGGTGGGGTCTGTGTTTCTAGCATCATCTGCTTTTAAGGCTGTTGAACCTCCATACTGAGTGGAAGCTCTGGGTCACCATTGTGCATTTCTTCCCAGGATTCTTTTGGATCGACGAAAAATAGTGATACACTGTTTAACATACATCTCTCACCCATGTCATGCAGTCTGTTTTTGACCATCAGGAAAGAGGCTGTCTATGTTGCTCTGCTGCAGTATAATCTGGGAAAATTATAACCTTACTATTTTCCACTGTGTAGTGTTTTGTTTTCCTAACGTTTCTTAGGATCATGTCTGTGTCTCTAAAGTTCAATATTTGGATAACTACAGGCCCTAGTAGGCCCCCTGGTAGCAGCAATTTAACAGGGACCCTGTGGCTCTCTTGACTGTGTAAAAACTTAATAGGCCTGTGTGTGCAATGTCTTATAGAGCCAGTCCACCAGTCACATTGCTGATGCTTTCAGGTAGGCCAACTACACATATGTTGTTGCACCTGCCCCACCCTTCTGAATCTTCTGCCTTATATTCTAAATATCTCAAAAGTTCTGTTAGATCCGATATTTGTGTCTGTAGCATTTCATTGACAGGCTGTAGTCCCCTCTGCACATTTTTCATTGTGTTTCATGCAATCTGCAAATTTCCTCTTGTCATCCCTTAAAACACCAACCTCCACTATCATAGAGTCAATTTCTGTTTGTGGACCTACCTGGAGGTTGCTTTGGCCTCAAGTATTTTATTGAGTTGTTATTTGCACAGCCCCAGGTGCTGCATCATCACCAGGTAGCCTTACTAAGGGCTCCACAATTTGCATATTTGAGTCTGGCCATTATTCATTTGGTTCTGCCAATCTTACAAGAGGTTTACGTTGATTCTTGGAAGTGAGGTTATCTGTGATGGGTCCCTGGGAGTAGATGCTGATTATTAGGTCAGATGTCTCATCGGCACTTTAGCCCTTGACCGTCCAAGAAACTCTAATGAGGAAGAGGTCTCAGTCGGGCGATGTTCCAGTGTGCTACCACTAGTTGTGCTTGTGCTGTGCTGGCTTACCCAAACTAGTGTTTTTCTTTGTGTTAGAAATGGGGTCTCTTGTTGGCAGAGATTTGCACCCTATCCAAGTAGGGACCATTACTCTAGTCAAGGTAAGTCAGATACACAACATAAATAAACCTGTGCTCACCCTCTGGTAGCTTGGCACAGAGCAGTCAGGCATAACCTAAGAAAATGTGTAAAGTATTTAGAAGTACCAAACAGTTAAAATGTCAAAAACACATTACAATAAAAATCCCAGTCCAGTTCATACAAAATACAAAATGCACGGGTTGTATAAAGAGACCAGGATCGTCCCGGTGGAAAGTTTTAACTTAAGAGGTAATGTGTAAAGTAATACTTAAATTACAGTAACTCAATGAAAACATCACAAAAAAACTACACACAGGTTTAAAAAAAATAGAGAATATTTATCTGAGTAAAACAAGACCAAAACCACAAAAATCCAATCAGTAGATGTCGAGATAGGAATTTGTAAAGAATAAATGCAAAAGTAGTGCTTAGAAGTCAAAAGTGCTGAAGGTTACTTGAGTTGGCACTAGACCGGGGTAGATCTGAAAAGCCAAACCAACCGCAATGGAGCATGGGTCAGATACAGTTCCAAACAGGCCCCGCTGAAGTTTTACCTTCTCAAGCTGAGCGAGAAGTCCCGTTTGCGGGAGAGACGTTTGCTGGGTGCACAATGAGTGTCGCTGGCGATGGTCCACGGAGCGCGAAGAGCCACTAGGCGCTGCGGACAGGCAGGCTGTGGGCTCGCGGTCACAAGCGGTAATGCTGCAGTGCAAAGAGGAAAACTTGTGCCTGCTTGTGCTGATCCTTTGTGCAAGCGACACAGTTCTGGAGTGAATGGGAGCATTCGTGCAGAGACCAAAAGCTTGATTTAAAGAAGGGTATTGCAGTAAAAACCCCTTCTTAGGCCTTAGGACTGGGAGGGCACCTCAGGCAAGGGCAGGATTCACATATGGCAGAGTCCATCAGCACTAGAAGAAGATGGAGGAAGTCTTTTCTGTCCCTGAGACTTCTAAAACAGGAGGAAAGCCAGCAAGCCCTTGGAGTCACTTTGGGTTCAAATGGATGGGTCCAGCCCTTTGTCCTCAGCAGGGCAAGATTAGCAGGCGGCAGGGCAGCTCAGCAAAGCAGAGATGCAGTTCCTTGGAACAGTCAGTCAAGGCAAAGTGACAATCCTTACAGCACAGCAATCTTCACTCCATCAGAGTTCTTCTCCAAGTCCGGTAGTGTACTGATTTGGTAGGGCCAGAGCCCTAGTACTTATACCCAAAAGTGCCTTTGAGGTAGGGGTGACTTCAAAGGGAGTCTCTGAAGTGCACAAGGAACCCTTTCAGTCCAGCCCTGGCTCCAGACTACCATAAGTGGTTAAATCAGCCCTTTGTGTGAGGGCAGGACACTACCTATTCAGGTATGTGTGAGCCACCTCTCCCACTTCCTGCCCATGAAGGCTATCAGTATGCAGATGAATCTCCTGTCACACCCAGTCCTTCCTGTATTGTGACTGTCTAGAGGGAATGCACAAAGTGTAGCTGTCACCCAGCCCAAATGTGTACTGGAGACAGGCTGCAGGTACACAGAGCAACGTTAAGAGCAGAGAAATGACCACTTTCTAAAGTGGCATTTCTCAAATAGTAATGTGAAATCTAACTTCACCAATAAGGAGGATTTATCATTACTATTCTAACCATATCAAACATGACAAAGCTACTCCTTTCTGATCAGCAATTACCACTTACAACTATATAAGAGAATTCCCAATGCTAGCCTATGAGAGGAGTAGGCCTCACAGTAGTGAAAAGCAGAATAGGCTGTTCGTCACTACCAGGGCATGTCAAACTTAAAAGTAAATGTCCTGCCTTTTAGTTACATAGCACCCTGCCCATAGGGCTACCTAGGGCCTACCTTAGGGGGGACTAAAGTGTAATAAAGGGGATTTTAAGGCTTGGCAAGTTGTTTTAAATGCCAAGTTGAAGTGGCAGTAAACTGCACACACAGGTCATGCAGTAGTAGGCCTGAGAGATGGTTAAGGGGCTACTTATGCGGGTGGCACAAGCAGTGCTGCAGGACCACTAGTAGCATTTAATTTACAGATCCTGGGCACATGTAGTACACTTTAGTAGGGATTTATATCTCAATTAAATATGCCAATTGGGTGTGATCCACTGCTAGCATGTTTTATGGAGAAAGCATGTGCACTTTAGCACTGGTCAGCAGTGGTAAAGTGCCCACAGTCCTAAAGCCAACAAAAATGAGGTCAGACAAAATAGGAGGTGGAAGGCAAAATGTTTGAGATAACCCTGCAAAAAGGGCCATTTCCAACACTTTCTCTATGGTACTCCAGGGCTTCACTACATAGCAATCTTTGCTAATGGTTGTCGATGATAGCGAAACATTTGTCAGGGGTTGCTTTTATTCATTCCAGGCTGGCTTGGATGCTACTTTACCAATGCAAATCTGTTGCATTGGTAAAATAGTGAAAGGCTTTTGTCATTTTACAGTTCCTCATGGATGGCAGTGTGCAAATCCTATGCTTAAAGACTTTGCTGTAGAAATGGCAAAAGACTTTGACCCTTTCTCATTCGGCTTCTTTTGCAATCTGGTGAGGTTTATGAGGTAATACACTAATGTAGCGGAGGAGGAACCTCTCACTACTTGAAGGGCCGAGAGAAACTTAGAAAGAGGAGTACACCCTCCCGTTATATAACACTGATCCACAATAAATACTCCCTTATACCTAACCGTGTAGTTCGGTTATTAGAATACAAACAGATACTGGTTGAATAATGGTGGAATGTCCTTAAATGAAGCTGATGATTATACACCACTCTAAAATGGCGAAGAGGCAACTCCTTTTGTTTTATATTCCCTCACACACCTAGTGGTGTCATGCTTCATCATCGGGACACCTCGACGCCTATAAGTCGGGGTGGGCTCAACCGTATTGTAGGGAGCTCTTAAAGAATTGTTTAGCCAGGGGTTAAAGATTAAAATCCACTGGCAGATCCGGGTTTCCCTTTATTTTTGGATCTGTCAAGGATATTAAAATAAAGAAGAATAAGGTCATTGGGATATTATGGTCCTAAGACCCTAAAGCCAATATGTTTCAGTCCAATTCAAGCCCAAAATATGGTGCAGGACTTTCTTCAGGGCGATAACGTTGTCCCCCTGGAAGGGTAGAAATAAGGAATTTCCCTATACTAATTTTATTAAAGGGCAGAAAGCTACTCACTTTGTTTGACACAATCTTGAAGATTTTTAAATCACTCAATCCCATATAGGGAGAGGTTAAACTTCTCGTGGGACCTCAATTAGAAATGGGGTAGCCCTGTAGTCAGACAGTCATCAAGGGTCCTGCCCCGTAGTGTGACCTGTTCGGTGTGGGTCCCAGCGGCTTGTGGGAGGTCCCACGAGAAGTTTAACCTCTCCCTATATGGGATTGAGTGATTTAAAAATCTTCAAGATTGTGTCAAACAAAGTGAGCAGCTTTCTGCCCTTTAATAAAATTAGTATAGGGAAATTCCTTATTTCTACCCTTCCAGGGGGGACAACGTTATCGCCCTGAAGAAAGTCCTGCACCATATTTTGGGCTTGAATTGGACTGAAACATGTTGGCTTTAGGGTCTTAGGACCATAATATCCCAATGACTTTATTCTTCTTTATTTTAATATCCTTGACAGATCCAAAAATAAAGGGAAACCGGGATCTGCCAGTGGATTTTTAATCTTTAACCCCTGGCTAAACAATTCTTTAAGAGCTCCCTACAATGCGGTTGAGCCCACCCCGACTTATAGGCGTCGGGGTGTCCCGATGATGAAGCATGACACCACTAAGGTGTGTGAGGGAATATAAAACAAAAGGAGTTGCCTCCTTCGCCATTTTAGAGTGGTGTATAATCATCAGCTTCATTTAAGGACATTCCACCATTAATCAACCAGTATCTGTTTGTATTCTAATAACCGAACTACACGGTTAGGGTATAAGGGGAGTATTTATTGTGAACCGAGGTTTATGAGGCCCTTGAATAAAGCCCTTTGCATTGCAGTGGACCAAAACATAGACCTGGAATGGAGTTTGCACCATGTAAATCATAGCATCCTGACAGGCCCAGGCTGGAGTTTTGCCACGTTGGATGTGGCAGGCATGCAAGTAAGGCACCAGAAAATAAACGAAAGAGCCAGTCGGGCAAGGAAGGCCATGAAAAGACATCGGGATGTGGGGGACCAAGTCCTGGTGAGGGACTGCCACCCGGGATGGAAGTTCCAAAAACCGGTTGAGAGAAGAGCGTGGACAGTGGCAAAAGTAAATGGAACGATAATAATTGCCAAGCAAGGCATGAGGTCACCACATGAAAACATTTCATGGTTTCGACCAACTGATGCACGTGAGAAAGAGGAAGAAGAGGACGAGGACATACCAGGGACCAACAACAACCCCACATCGGACGGTGCAGAGGCAATGGAAGGCTCTGGCAGCCTGGGGCTCCCCTAACAAGGAATCAGAGAGGGAATGTGGCCCACACAGGTGGAGAAAGGCCAGACCTCACAACATCGAGAGTGCCAATGGGTCCACTGGGTGGGAGAAGCCACTCATATGGACTAAGACCCAATCCGACCCCCATTCAGAGACTCTGTGATTTTGTATGTGCCCAAGTCAATGTGGTTCCTGCCATCTAATGTTGGATGGGATGTACTGAGCCACCCAGGTGATACGATATGCCCTGATGTCAGCACACACCACCTAGACCGACACTTCTGAGGTGTTAAATAAACGGTGGCTGACCACTCGGGGTCAGTCCCGAAGCAGTAATTGCCGTGCGCTTGTGATTCTTTTGTGCACGTCGAGTGAGTGGTTTGGCCTGTGCTGAATATTTGCCCGGCAGGGGTCGACCCCAGCACAGTGTCTGCATCACAACACTAAAATGCATTAGTCACGCATATTATAGCGCTCTGAAACCACCCCACAAGGCATGCTCTACGATAAACTGCAGGAAGCTGCATTGGCGGTGTGTGTGCTCGATCAGAATACACTGGTATAACTTGGTCTTGTTTACTTTTATTCAATGAGACTTCATGTTCCACAGCATTAATCATGCATTCTGTTAAACGTGTACCGTACGGAGAATCATAATCATTCACAACCAACCTGTGGTCAAGGGGCCGAGGAGGCGAAAGGTACACCCTTCATGGCTGACACCACCAGCCCGATTGAAACGCTGAATAGCGTTCGAGTGGTCGAGCGGGACACACCCCCTGATGGGCCTGGGCCCACTTATAGAAGAACGCCAAACCAGGTGGTGTGTGCAAGAAGGCGGAGGCGGAAGTAGCACCAGAGATGGAGGATGGAGGACGGAGGACGGAGGATCAAGATCGCAGAATTAGAGGAGGAGATGCCATCAGGAGAAGACCGACAGAGCAGCATTGTTGAGGAAAAGACGCAAGGAAATCAGGAAGCCTGGAGAGATAGCGGGTGGCAAAAGGAGGAGATGCAACCCCCATTGAGACAGGATGAGGTGACCAATGGGTCGGAAAGCGGAGCCAGCCCATCCCCGAGAAAAGGCACACCGGGCCATGCCGCGGCGTCTCTGTTACAGAGTAGTGGCCTCAGGCCAGTGACGGCAAGGGGTTCAAAGGCTAGGCGGTAGCACAGGGTTATTTGGTGGGTCTGTGAGAGACCTAAGCTCGGCATCACAGCACACAGTTGTTGAGCTAAGGCTGGTCTGGTTTCTGAAGAAAGCACGGGGCAGTGGGGGTGTTTATAATAGCACTGAAAGTTTGGAGACACTTACTTATTCATCTCCAGGCAAGATTTCCACATGGTATTAGGGTTATCACTTGCCTGAGTAGACCACAGCTTATTCAGATTGGTTGGCACATGGGTGCAGGTGATGGGACACCCTGAATCAGAAATACCTGTTCACTGAAGGCCTATCTTTGTTTCCCTGAGAGATTCCCTGGGCTACTAAGAAGGACGAGAAGACGTCCTGAAGGTTTACCTTGCAGGATTCAACACAGCAATGTGGAAGATCCTTCTTGTGGTTCACCCATTGCTTTTGTAGTCACTATATAAACACTACTAAAACAACAACGCCGATTCCGAGTCATTTCTAACATCCTGTTACAGTGGTGTCAGAAGTTGGATATTCGGTTTATTCCTTATCAGGCTGTGGTTATGACTCAACCCATGACCATGGAAGATATGATTAAGCATCTGGCTGAAGGACAAAGACGCCTGCAGCTCATAGTCGAGAACAAACACAAGCTGTGCAGCAAGACAGGGAAAACCTCCAGACAGCCATGAAAACCCAGGCCACAGTCATCACAGATAACCCGCACGTCCAGGACACGGCTACCTTGGGATTGACTGTTGTCATAGCCAGAACTAAAGTCCATCCAAATGTCCCCAGTTTGGATCTACAGAAGGACCAAGTGGGTGAAGACCAGGATAATATTTGAACTGCTCAGCTATTATACAGAATTCTACAGGGTAAAGTTCAGGAAGGAGAAATGGAACCCCCATGACAATCCCTGGGCACTGTTCTATAGGATACAGGACTTGGGGAACTGATGGTTGAAGCCCACAACCACCTCATTGGAAGATGTGTTGGAAAAGGTGCATATGGAGTAGTTTTTGAGGCCTTGCCCAGAGCCACCCAAGCATGGATTCACCATCATCCTGACATCACGGTCCCGGTCACAATTGACCTGGCCTGTGTTTACCACAGATCCCACGATTTCAGGGTCAGCAACCCACAAGCCAACCCTCCTTGCCCCAGAATCGGAGAAACCTCACAAAGACCATTCCCAAAACCTCCATTGAAAACAAGAACCTGCCCTACAACCACGGGAAAGAACTAGGCCTTGCCGGAGTTTGCTGAGTTCCGCCTAGCGAAACTCTGCGAAGTGACCAAAAATCTCTGCTGCGCTACGTGGAGTTACGCAAGTGGCAGAGTGCTATATGTCATGTCAAACACTTAATTTTAGCGCCAGGTGTTTGTCCCGCGCTGTAAAATAAGCGTGAACTGCACCATCCGCAGCGCAAAAGGGCGCTGCTTCTTTCTACCGCTCGAGTAGATATTCTACTCAAGCGGCAGCTTACTCAACGCGAACGGAAGGTTTCTCAACGAAAGCGGTAAAGACTATCCTCGGCCGCCCGAGCTGAAAAATCTCGCCGAGAGGTGGTCTGGAGTAAGATTTTACTCACTCGTGCTCCCCAACATAACGTTGGTGAGCGCAAGTGAGAAAAAAAACTCCTCTCCCCTGAGTTTTTTGGAACTCTGCTCTACGCGGAGCGTAGAGTGGGAAAAACTCAGCGAGCGGAGCAGAATTTCATGCCCAGGCCTAGAAAGAACCAGGGCTGGGACCTCAATGCTTTCAGTGTGCAGAAAGGGGTTACATAGCATGTAACTGTCCCCATCAGCCTCAGCCCCCAAACCGATGGATTTGGGGTATTCAAGGCGACATATCTTGTGTTCGGATGGCAGTCGAGGGAGGTGTCAGAAGCAACTGGAGCTAAACGGAAATCCTGTAATGGCATTAATAGACTCTGGGTGCCATCACTCTGTGGTTAGCCAAAACGGGTGGAACCCCAGCAGCTGCGCAGCAGAAAGAAAGTCTCCATCACTTCTGTTCACAGAGATAGTAAGATGTATCCTGTGGCTGTAGTGACCATAAGTTGGAAAGGGCCTGTTGAAAGGATTATTCATTTATATTTATTTATTCAGTGTTTTGTATAGCGCGAACAAGACCCAGAATTGGGCATCAGAGCGCTTCTCAGTTCAAAAGCATTGTAATTCTAAAACAGTTTAGTTGAGTCCTAGAGATAGTTACCAAGCATCTCTATACATTTAACAAGGAAATAAGTGTACATTTAATAATACAGTCTAAAAGAAAATAGGTTGTTAACTTCTAGTACAGTTGTACGTGTCCTAAGTATTAACAGTTCACATTTAGACAGGCTTTCCTCAAAAAGGATATCTCAGAACAGAATTTAGTATAGAGGATTGATTCATAGCAGACAAACTTGTTATAGAAAGGAGAGCTCCATCCAGAAGTTGGATCAAGTATGAAACGATCAGAGAGTTTCACTCCGCAGAAAAGAGTAGGTCGAGAGATTATCTGTTGGAACTTATAGAGTAAAGGTGACTACGGGCTGCTGTGGATTTAAGGGAGGAATTTGCTCATTAGAAAGGTCTTAGCTTCCTTTTTTAATACAGTAATAGATGGGATTCTTCTGATGCTCGGGGGGAGGAAGTACCATATTCTTGGTGCTGCTCCAGAGAATGCTCTATCATATGTTTTTTTCTTACGGAAGAATGAAGGTTTCAGTAGAAGATTACCGGAACTCCGAGAGAGTCTGCTTCTTCCAGAAATCATAATTTTCTGGGCTAGGTACAGATGAGTTTTGTAGTGTATTGCTTTATGTGTGATACAGGCCATCTTTAGTTGGATTCTTGCTTCGTATGGCAGCCAGATGAGCGCCTTCAAGTGTGGTGTGATGTGGTCAAATTTTCTAGATCCTGTTATGAGTCTTGTGGCTGCATTAAGACAGGCTTTTAGCTAGGCTGTTGAGATATTGGTTAGACCTAATAAAGTTGTAGATCCGTATTCCAACCTCGAGATGACTAATGCCTGAACTGCTGTTTTGAGATCTGGTATTTCAATGAAAGGTTTCATTTTTCTAAGGTTGCTGAGGTGAAAGCTGGTATTTTTAGCCATCATGTTGATGTGTGTTTGCATATTTAGGTTCTTATCCAGAGTAATTCCTAGCGATTTGGTGGAGTCCACTATGATCGGAGTAAAATTTAGTGCAGTGATCAGCCTAGTCCAATCCTTTATCACCGTAGAGTTTTTCTTGGGGGAGATTAGAAGGAATTCAGTTTTTTGTGAGTTTAGCTTAAGGTGATTGTTTGTTACCCATTGAACGGTCCTCTTTAAAGCTTGGTTGATCGTCTTGATCTCTTCTAGAGATGTAATCATAATATACAACTGTGTGTCATCCGCGTACATGTGGAAGGAGATGCTCGCCTGCTGTAATATTTCGGTTAGTGGTTCAACATAGAGATTAAATAGTGATGGGGATAATGTTGAGCCTTGTGGTACTCCTACTAGATTAGGGGATGGTGAAGATAGTTTTTGATTCACCAGAAATCTTTGCGTTCTGTTCTCTAAGAAGGATTTAAACCATTGTAGGACTGTGCCCGATACTCCCATCCTGTTCTCTAGTCTCTCAAGTATTTTTCCATGGTTAACTGTATCGAATGCGGATCAGAGGTCGAGCAGCACCAGCAGACAAGTTTCATTACGTCGAGTGCAAGTTGGGCGTCGTCCACTATATGTAGAATTGCTGTTTCAGTGCTGTGTCCAGGTCTGAATCCTGATTGGCAGTCGTCCAATAGCTTGAATTCCGTGATGTGTTGGCTCAGTTGTTGTTGAACACATTTTTCCATAACTTTGGCTAGCATGGGTATGTTGGTTATCGGTTGGAAGTTGTTAGGGTCCGAAGGGTTTTCTGGTGGTTTTTTTAGGATGGGGATGACTTGGCCATTTTTTAGGCAACCTGAGATGGATCATTGCGATAGCGATGCATTGATAATCTTGTTCCAGAAGGGGATGACGATATGGTTGATATATGACAAGCATTTTGAAGGGAGAGGATCGTTGTAGTGGTTTAAGGTTTGATAGTCGATAAGGTTTTGGAAATATCTCTGTGATCATATAGTTTGAAGGTTGACCGTTGAGCTTTATTTTTGGGCATTGGCAGAGCAGATTGGATTGGACAATCGACTAGGGAGTTCTTTGGGGCTGCTGAGTTGTCCGCTGCAGTCCTAAGCTCATTCTCTAGGGAGTTGGCTTTAGCTGTAAAGAAGGATGAAAATTCTTCACTACTTAATTGAGATTTTGAAGTCATGAGAGCGGATTTGACCATTTTGTTTGATTGTTGTTTTAATATTTCAAAGAGTTTCCTCGGTTGAAGATTGAAGGTAGGTGTAATCTACCACCTGGTCCAGAAATGTATCATAGGAACTGATTATCTGCAGTTCCCCCTACTTTTATCTGAAGCCGGCGGGAATGGTGCTGAGAAGGATTGGTTGGATGAAGCACCTTTTCAGGGGAAACTCTAGTTGGGGGTAAGCCCAGGGGAAATATGTCTTGAAATGAAAAATGTGCCAATAATAAGTTCTATGTGCTAATGGGAGGCCCCAATTCTCCTGTTTCTTCATTTAGAGCTGAACAGTGGGGGCAGCAGCGTAGCTTCCGATCCACCCAGATGGAGAACACCAACCTAATACAGGCATGGTGCCATGCAGTGGCGGAAGAAAAAGGACAGGTAGGACCATATTACTGTGTGGTGAAGGGTCTATTATGGAGGAGGATGAACATGGAGGATGGGTTGGTGTCCTCACTGGTAGTTCCCCTTCCCTTTAGAAACCAGGTTCTCCATTTGGCCCATTGTCAGGTTGGGGGTGGACATTATGGGCTGGAAAAATGGAGGACTATTTCTTGAGAAAATTCTACTGGCCGGGGTCTTTTCTGATATCTGTTGGTTTTGTGCTACCTGTGACAGTTGTCAGGTTTTTAAACACCCCATTCACTCAAGGCACCCTTAAGATTGCTAACCATTATCGGCATCCCCTTTAAAAGGGTTGGGATGGACATTGTGGGTTCCTTGATAGCCTCGGCCTGGGGCTATCAATACATATTAGTCTTGTGGACTATGCCACAAGATATCCTGAGGCAATACCACTATCGGATATGACTACAACCTCAGTCGGCCAGGCAATGATAGAGTTCTTCTCCAGAACGGGATTTATGTTGAATTTAATGTCTCGAGTATGTAAGATACTGGGAAGTAAACAGATTTGGACTTCCGTTTACTACCCCTAAACGGATGCCCTGGTCGAGCGGTATAACAGCACTATCTGACAATAAGTTGCTTGCCATATGGCAGGGACCCTATACTGTTCTGTCCCAGGTCACCCCAGTGACCTATAAGCTGCCTGTGCCTCATTGTGCCGCTAAGGGGTAAATATACCACATCAATCTCCTCAAGAAGTTGGAGGAAGAAAATGAGCAGGACGATACCACCCAACCCGCTCTATTTGTGACAAGCTCCCAACCCTTAGATATTAGTTTTGTCCCTAGAGAACCACCTGCACTTGCTGGTATGGTCCAGTTCGGTCTCTCTCTCAGTTCCATGCTGAAAGGGCAAATAGAAGAGATGATCGAGCGATATGGGGATGCATTCTCAACAAAACCCGGGAGGTCTTCCCTGGTGCAACAGGAGATCATCACACAGGGACATCAGGTAGTGTGGCTCAGACCCTGTTAGATACCAGAGGCTAGATGGGATACGGTCAAATGTGAGGTGTCCAGCATGCTAGCAGAGGGAATTAATGAACCCTCCAACAGTGCGTGGTGTCCGCCAGTAATACTTGTCCCAAAACCTAACGGGTCCATTAGGTTCTGCATCGACTTCTGGCAACTCAACCACAAGTTCAAATTTGATGCATATCCTATGGCCTATGTGGACGAACTGATTGAGAACCTAGTGAAAGCCGCATATCTCACCACCCTCGATCTGCTAGAGCTTTCCGGTAATCAGTCAAAGTGTCAGTTCAGGTCATGAACTATCCCCACTGTTCAGCCCTTAATGACAGAGAAATGTGGGTATCATCCATGGTAAAGGGTGGGGGGGCTACAGCAAGGTAGAACCCATCTCCAAACTGGTTCCCAGAACCCTGCACTCCCACCCACCCCTCCTCAGCACCACAGAGGGGCCAAGAAGGCCCAGACTACCGAAGACAAAGACAGTCCCTCCTCCTCGCCAGAGGGGGCATAGAAGACCCAGACCCTCGAAGTCAAAGGGGGCCACCTCGCCTTACCACAGAATGTGCCTTGAAAACCCAGATTCTCCAAGACAAGGAGTGTAATGGCACAACCTCTCCAGATAGTATTCCTTTCTCTCAAGAATTGCGCAGGCGGTGGTTTCACAATAGGAACAAAGGTTACGTATCACACCACTTGCTGAGAGGAGTGAGGCTTTTAACAATCTCTGCACTGAGGAGGCCCGGGCTGATGAGCCAGGAAGGGTGGGGTCTGGAGGGGATCAGGCTAGGCTGAAGACCGGGAATTGCAGACACAGGCAGTGCCAGGATACAGGCATTGCCAGGGTGTGATGGAATGGCACACTAAAATGGCTTTGGGGGGGCAGCAGCTAGGGAGACAGAAGACTGGGTTCCATGCTGTTCCTGTTGACGTCTCCTTTGGATACCGCAGCTGCAAAAAGACTGGGGAGATTGTTGCATCTGCTGATGATGCTGGTTATTTGGAGCCCCTACCATTACCATGGAGGGGTTGAATCTGCTGGTGTGGCTGGTGTAGAAGAGCAGATGCCCAAGGAGCACACTGTGCCCCTGCTATCTTTGTTACGCTTCAGGGCTGAGTCTGCTTTATCCCCAAAAGCCAGGAGCCATCAAATAGCATGTCCATAAGACTGGCCTGGAGGTCCCCCGAAAAGCCAGTAGACCACATCCAGATGTTCCTATGAATGGCCACACAGCTGCTAGTAGCACTCAGGTATCCAGTCCACAGCGGATTGTGAACTTGGCTGCCTCACAACCATCTTGCATGGCCTGGGAAAGTATGTACTGAGCTTCTTCCGGGACTATGGGCAACACTTTGGACTCGGAGTCCCACAAAGTGTGAGAGTAGCATCCCTAGACGCAGCTGGTATTCACTGAGCAAAGGTCCAAATTAGTAGAGGAGAAAGCACACTTACCAAATGTCTCTATCTCTATCCTCTTCGATTCTCTCTCAGGAGGAGTAGTAGGAAATAGGTTTGGGTTTACTCTGCTGGCTGATGCCTGCACCACCAGGTTCAAGGGGGTGGGGTGGGCGCTGAATGAGGAAAGCTAGGTCATCTAGAGCAGGGGCATCAGAAAATTTGTTTTAACTTCCTGAGTAGGAAGTTGAGGATCAAGACTTCCACCACCCCTTGCATAGTGATAATAAATGAGGTGCTATCGTCTGTGACGGGGTGAATATTCCAGGGTCTAAGGCAGTTTCCAGACCACTGGCATCTTGGAGGTCTTTCTTTCAGTTGTCCTCTTGGTAAGGCTGTGGTATCTTACCCTCAGCATCATAGCCCCCATCATTGGAGTCTGTGCTGAATAACTCATGAAGGAAATTAACCCTGCCATAGGTAGAGGCACTGTATCAGAGTCAGAAGCATGGTAAAGAGGTTGCTGCTCACATAAAGGAGCGTGCAGCCTCGGTTGAGGTTGGGATGGCACAGTCTTGGTGTGGAACAGCACTATGTGTTGCTTATCATCGTCCGAAGTCGATGGCGTCGGCATCTGCATTGGTGGATTATGTTTCGGCTTGAGTTGGGGCACCTGGGGGGAGAGTCAGTATCATAGTCAGTCTGAAGCCCTGAGTCGAAGCAGAGGGTACAACTGGTGCTGAGGGTAGACCTGCCTGGGAGCCTTCGCTTCTCCTTGGGGCCCGCTGGCACACCAGAGGGAGCATGTAATGGGTCAAAAAGTCACAGCACGGCTTTGCAGAAGCCCTCTATTTGCTGTGGCATCCCTGACAGCCCCAGAATTCTGTTTGCCATGAAACAAGAGTTAAATCAACTCCAAAGTAGAATGGCTTTGGGAGAGCGACGTAAAATCATGATGACACCTTTGCACCTTCACTGGAGACCAAGAGTAGCGGAACGAGGCGGAGTCCCAATGGACTTCTTGCGCTTCTTCTTAGATTTGCCCGAGGACTTACATTGTGAAGACAACCTGTTGGGGTAGCGAACTTGAGAGCAGGACCGGGACATACTTTTAAACCTCGATTGATCCTGTATTGCTTCACAAAAAAGAGCTTTGCTTCCTGGTCTTGAATGGCCTAGAGGTCATGGTCTGATCCCAGGCACAGGGACACCACATGCAGGTCAGTCACAGACATTTATTTGAGACATTCCCCACTGGGCTCAAACCCTGTCGATTTGGCAGGCGACATAGTTTCCTGGCATACTGAGAATTTTCAGAAGAAATTGTTAATAGAAAGAGCATGGACGTTGATTCAATAAAATGCCTGGGGTAGCAGAAATGACATCACACACCCTTTTGGCCTTAAAGACATCCCAGGAAGTGACATCATATGACCTTTGACCCCTGAACATTCCTAGGGGTGATATCAAATGACCTTAACCCTTATGACAACACAATAACTGACATTACTGAAGTTCCTTAATAAATGTATGGTAAATATAAAAATACAGCACAGACAAATGTCTATTTTCTACTCTGACTCACTTATTGATACTGAATCTTATTCGTTCTGACTCAGTGGCTGTCACTCACTCACTTTCACTCACACACACATGCTCACACATAGACACACATGCTCACACATACACAAGCTCTCTCAAACAAACAAACTCCAGCAAGCACATGCACGACCTACCTTTAAAAGTATGTTTTGCTTACCTCAGCTGCCAGCAAAGGTCCATTTTTTATCAAAATTGGCAGAAAAGGAGAGTGGCATCCAGATGCACTAAAGCACAAGCAGCCTGTAGGAAACCCACCTCTCTATATAGTGCACCACAATGGGCTACACTGTGCAGAGAGGTCGGGGAGACCCTTATTGGTTTATTGAGGCAAAAGAAGATAATACTAACACTCTATTTTGTGGTAGTGTGGGCAAGCAGTTAGGCTTACCAGAGGGTAGTGCTAAGCATTTGTTGTACTCACAGAGGCAATAAATGATACATACACCCAATGAACGAAGTCGAGGCCGAATTAGAAAAATAATACTTTTTTTATATTAATATTTAGACCAAGAATTTTAAGTACAAGGTAAATACTTTTCGCAATATGGAAAAATCACAGTAAATGCAAGAATCACAGTTGTACGCAATTACGTATAATACATTTCCTATGGAAGGAAAAAGGCAATCGGAAAATCAATGTAATACAGTTACTTTTGTGGTTCCCCTTTTGGAATCGGGAGGTTCAGGCCAAGGTCCAAAGTTCCAAGGTCAAGTTCTTGAGAGCTTCCCAGATTTCATTGGGAGCAGGGGGACTTTGTAGCTGGCGCGCTATGAAGAAAGGGGCCACCTGCAAAAGTAAAGCAAAGAGGGACTTGTAGGAAAGTCAGATGGCTCTCAAGGGAGATGTAGAGGTCACAAGGGTTCTGGGCCCACAGGAGCACAGCTGGTTCGCAGATACCCCAGCCGGGCGGGCTGGGTGCAGTGAAGATGTGAAGCTGGGCAATGGAGTGCCAAGATGCACCTCGCGGTCAGTGGCTGGCACCTTGGAGCAAGGGTTCTGGAGGTGCTGGGCCACCGCTGAGGTGGGTCTCCAGAGTCCTGATGCCCCTCATCGGGTGCTGGCTCTCTGTAAAGTTGTAGTCCACCCGGACTCAGTTTCATATATTTGTGCAGCAAGGAGTCTGGTACCATGGGTATTCATGCCTTTCAACTCCTGTGGGTCCTGAGGCCTCAAGACTTAGTGCAGAGGCTGAGCTGACCCTCCAAAGCAAGTGTACTTTTGGCTGGCACTCGGAGACGTCAGTTGGGCTGGGAAGCTGGATGATGCTAGACCGAACTTTGCTGTTTTTAGGACCTATGGCTGCAGGGAGATACCACCGCTATCTCAAGGGAGCTCCTTGGCGATTTGTGAAGTGCTGATAAACCTCCAGGGTTTGTGGAGGCCACACAGAGACATGGCAAGCTGGTGGATGGCAATTATTGAGTTCTGTGGTGACAGGCAGGAGTTTGCGGCCAAAGTCCACCACAAGGTCTGCAGTTCTCGGTCCAACAGCGTTTCTTGATTTGTCTTCTTCTTGTGTCCATGGATACTAGTTTCAGGGTCTGGGGTTGCCATCTAAATACAAAATGTAGGGGAGTTCACAAGGTAGTGACAGGTAGTGGCCAATGAGCCCCTTAACTTGGGTGTCCACACCCTCTATTATGTCTACCTCCTGTGGGAGGGGGACATAGCCCTAGCCCTGATTGGAGAAGTCCCACCATCTTCAAGATGGTGGGCACTGAAACATTTGCTTCACCTCACCTACAGCATCTGAGGGGTGGAGTTGGCAGAGGGGGGCACACCTCCTATTCTTTCTTCATTTTCCCACCTTTCTTCACGCCAAAAGGGATGAGGACTTGCTCCTTCTATCAAGAGAGGCGGGGTTGCATTTCAAAGGCGGCAAGACTTTTGAAGCTTCCCGCCACAGATGGCCCTTCCTGACCGGGGGGAGGTATGAACACTTCTGCCCGGAGCAGGCATTGTTTTCGACCTCTGAGGCTCTTACCCCATGAGGTCAGAACCCTGTCTGGTAGTTACAACCCCTGTGATTCTGGCACTGTTCTTCCACCTCTGAGGTCAGACCGAGTTGGACTGGTAACCAAAAGCAGCCCTGGCAAATTATGTCATACCAGCCCAGCGCTGGGCTACTGTGCAGACTGGACGAGTGCAGTGAGCTAGCGCAACAACTACAAGGTACGTTTTTAGAGAGTTCTCCACCAAAGAAATGTTTGAAAAAATTTGGCAAATGGTACATTAGATGCATCATTTATGGGGCGGCATCCCGTCCCCAAACCAATGGCACAGCCCTGTACTGTCACTTCAATTACATCCAATACTATATACTCAATTTTTCTCATCGTACTCATGTTTTAATCCAGTCTTTCACATTGGTCCCGTTGTCC
Source organism: Calotriton arnoldi (assembly GCA_963921515.1). NCBI lineage: Eukaryota > Metazoa > Chordata > Amphibia > Caudata > Salamandridae > Calotriton > Calotriton arnoldi. The sequence continues at coordinate 50,223 of CAWUFW010016291.1, forward strand.
CGGACCTCTCCTCAAGAACACGTACAGACGCATTGTTTCTCCAAAGCAGTTTATTAAACCCAATGCATCCAAATATTTGGAATGTTGTTTTGTATACACATTGGAATAATAATGTTTCCTTGTTGTTTGTAGTTACCCCTGACGAAGGGCCCCAGTAGCCCGAAATGCATTGGGTTTAATAAACTGCTTTGGAGAAACAATGCGTCTGTACGTGTTCTTGCGGAGAGGTCCGGATGGACACAACTTGAACATGAGAAACCTTTGAAAATAGCATCACCTTGCGTGTGGCAAAAACGGGACCAATGTGAAAGACTGGATTAAAACATGAGTACGATGAGAAAAATTGAGTATATAGTATTGGATGTAATTGAAGTGACAGTACAGGGCTGTGCCATTGGTTTGGGGATGGGATGCCGCCCCATAAATGACGCATCTTATATTACATGTGCCAATAGGGCAAGGCACATCACCAGTGAGCACGCAACATGGAATGAATTTGGACAAAAATGATGAATTTTAAATTTAAAACGGGTGTGCATCCCCCATTTTCTATGATGTAAATGGTACATTAGACCACACATCTTTCTTTCATAATATACTGTTATCCCCATCTCCTTTCCACCATTACTCTTTTGCTTGCTCATCCTTTTTCTAAATCCTTTCTCCCTTTGCCTAAGCACAACACTTCTATGACATCTGCTCTCAACCGTCCTTTCTTCTCTCTTCTTAATATCACTCCTGTTTTTACCTCCTTCTTCCTTTTCTCCTCCCTCTTCTCTCTCCCCATATGCATTCCATTGCTCCCATTGCTTTCTTTCGTCCTTTCCTATGATGTGTAAATCTGTCGTTTTCATCCAGTCTCTGTGTTGCTCAGTTGCATTTCCTCCTTCTTTTCGCTTCCTTTTTCTGGCTACCTTACATCTCTCTTATTCTTTCACTGACTTTCTCTTTGCCCTTTTTCACCTTACCTCCTCTTTGCCTCACTTTTACTCTCTATCACTGTCTCCCATTACGTCTTTCTCACTCCTAAACCTTTAAAATCACAGTCAATTAGGAATAGATGCAGTCCCTGTGAGGCCTATTCCTAAGGAATGGTGCAGCTGATTACCATGTAAAATTTGACAGTATGAACAGGCGGAAGTATTTGTACTGCAAAAAATGTGAGGGTACAATTGAAGACATCATGCAATTGGTGAGTAAATAATGAGTGTGGAAAGACAGGTAGGACATAATGTCGGTTGCAAATCGTGAGAGGTAAGCAGAAAAAAACAAGGCTAACTCTACTTGTTAAATGAAAACAGCAACTGAAATCAATACACTCCAGTAGACACCAAAACAGCAACTGGCATTAGGAACCAGTTTCTAGATGTGACGGAAATCAAATGAACATTCCTCAGCAGTTCAATAGCTATCAACATCCATAAACCAGCAATTCTATATTAAACATCGTGTGTGAGCTAAAATGCAGAAAATATAGAGACAAATGATATAAAAAACTGATCATAGCGACTGTTAGCTTCACCCCTCCTATTTTTGAAGAATTAATTCTTGTTGACTTTAGGACTCTGTGCACTTTCCCACTGCTAACATGTGCTCTCTTCCTAAAACATGGTAAAGTTGGCCTAAACCTAATTGTCACATAACATTTATTTTTATGTCCCTAATAAATAGTAGTACATGTACCCAGGGCATGTAAATTAAATGCTACTAGTAGGCCTGCAGCACTCCTTCTGCCACTCACTAAAGTACCCATTTAAAACATACCTCAGGCCTGCCACCACAGCAAGTAGTGCAGTTTTAAACTGCCAATTTGACTTTTTTTTAAATCGTCTTTATTGATTTTTACACAGTTTTAAGCATTGTACAAGTTGCCGCCGCTGTCATCATACAATATCATACAGTAACATTTACCAACTTGACACTTGGTGAGGAGCCAGGCTGCCCTGTATGCTGGTGACAAGAGAAAAAAGCAATCATGATATATATGTCTTTATATATTAACCACATTATACTCAGTGAACAATGCAACTGACCATCTCTGTCACCTTATTTACACAATGATAAAAACAGTATAATCGCATTAAAGGAATAAGAAACGAAACACACAAAGAAAAAATAATCTGTACAATCTCAGTGGCCTATACCTGGGCAGTGATGCGAATCATGCATGAGCCACAACCTATGTGCAGGCTTGTGCTCTTTGTGGTCCACAGGAGCCGGAGGAGGAGGGAAAAACGGAGGGGGAGGGGGGGGGAGAGGAAGGGGGGATAAAGGAGAAATTACAGCGACAATATGTAGAGTCCAAATTGCTCATTTCTGTGTACCGTGGCATTGGTATCGGGTCCAGAGGCAAAGGACCCCTTCAGCCCTACTAGGGGGTAGACGCGCTCAGTCTGCCTTCCACGAAGGATAAATATTCTTGCCATGGCATAGAACGGGCCCGAGGAGGGTTGCGAGATGCCAACAAAGCTTGTGTCGTATATTCCGCCACTAGTGCCCTGCGGAGGTCGAGCAGCCATACATGTATATCAGGCGCTACTCGCGACTTCCAAGACATAGCTATTCTCCGCTTAGCTAGTGCCAATGCCAGATCTAGGAATTTTTCAGGTTTTTCCGCTTCGTGTTGCGCTTGGTGACACCAAGTAGAAAGTGTAGGCCCTGCGCAGGTACCAGTGTGTCCGTTGCCCCCCCAGTACCCCCGCCACTTCAGTCCAGTACACCCTCAGGCCCATACCATGTGAAGGAATGTAGCATCCGACTCTAAACAGCGAGGGCATATATCAACTGACGTGGGATATATACGAGCCAGACGTTAAATATGTATGATGCAAATAACTGAACTGTGTATATTTGAGTCTGACATGTGTGGATACTATTTTGGGATACCCTATACACTGTTGCCACTGTTTATCAGTTATAGTAACTGCCAGCTCAGAGTCCCAATATGCCCGGAGCGGCGCCATTAAGAGGGTAGAACCAGGGTTAAGAGAACTATATAATGCCGTCACCGCGTGTCTGCCTTTCCCATGTGTGAGCAGAGTCTGCAGCATCTGCGACGTGTCTGGCTCCCTGTCCGCGTCACCCCATGTCTGGAGAAACTGTCTTTTCAACAGCGCATAGAGCAAGAAAGTGCCCTGTGGGATAGTGAAGCTCTCCATTAGCCCTTCTAGGCTTAGTAGCTGCGCATTTAAGAATAGATCACCCCAGGTATCTAGGCCCACCGCTGCCCAGGATTCCAGTTCCGGTCGATCATAGCAGGTAAATGATGCCGGCAAAACCTCCAGCGGAAGCATAGGTGCATAAGGCATTGTTTGACTTTTAGGTATCACATAACGCAGCCAACTGCGTGTAGCTGCCACCATCAGCAAGTTGCCTTGTTTCCTCTGCGTCGGGGTAGTGGAGCCCGACAGCCATTCTAAAATGGCTGTGCGTCTCAATGGCATTGCCCAACTTGACATTTCTGCTATATAAGTACTCGCCAGCCATCTCATTGGCCATTGAAGTTGTGCGGCGGCATAGTAATGCTCATAATTTGGGGCCCCCAATCCTCCATCCGCAAGCGGAAGGTACAGCTTGTGGCGCGCCACTCATGACCTCGAGCCCCCCCATATTAACGCGACTAAGAGCGACTCCAGGTCCTTAAAGAGGGATTTCGGCAATTTATACAGGAGGGCGGCAAAAAAGTAGAGGAGTCTCGGGAGTAACAGCATTTTAGCTATTGCCACTCTGCCCATGGGAGACAAGGGAAGGCCGTGCCAGAACGGCAGCGTTGCTCGTGCTCTCATCACTGCCCTACCCAAGTTCCCTTCTATGATATCCATACTGGAATGATAAATCTGCACCCCTAGATACTTAAAAGTGTTGAATGCCCATTCTAGCAGAGTTCGGGGCATACCCTGGCTTTAGTCCAACAGGATCACTTTCATGGGAAAGACTACTGACTTAGGCCAGTTGACCCGAAGGCCTGAGGCCAGGGCATGGGCATCTAGCAACAACATTAAGTCTTGTAATACATCGCTATCTCCTCGCAGGTACACCAATGCATCGTCTGCATATAACGAAATTATATGCCATTGTCTATCCGCATATATACCCCAGTCCAGCACTCGCTGACGTAGCCTACATGCCAATGGCTCCATAGCGAATGCGAATAGGATAGGCGATAGGGGGCAGCCCTGTCTAGTGCTGCGCTCAATTGTAAATTGCGGAGAGATATCACGCCCTGTCCTAACTTGTGCCTGCGGATTTGTGAATAATAGACGTACCCAGCATATAAATTTAGGACCTATACCAAATTTTCCCAACACCTCTATCAGGTATTGCCACCCCAGGGTATCGAACGCCTTTTCGATATCCAGGGCTGCCAGCCACGGAGCATCAACTGTCGTACGAGACCAGTCCAGTAACCTGAACAGGCGGTGCAGATTTAGCCCTGTACTTCTTCCCGGGATGAAGCCATTTTGGTCCTCGTGTATCAGAAGGGATGCCATTTCCATAAGTCTATTAGCCAACACTTTCCCCAATATTTTGTAAACGGCATTCAGTAACGATAAGGGCCGGTATGATGACATTTGCAGGGGATCCCTACCGGGTTTAGGCAGTACCACCAGCAATGCCTCACGCAAGGATGCCGGGAGTGAACCCTTGTCGTAGGCGTCTTCATATACACTCGCCAGTTGAGGCACCAGTTGCTTAGAATAAGCGGAGTATAGCTCCGAGGGCCAGCCATTAGTACCCGGTGATTTACCTGCTGCTAGCTGTTTAATAGCTTCCAGAATTTCATCCATTGTGATAGGTTCCTCTAGTGCAGAGGTCTTCAAACTTTTTGATGCCAAGACCCCCTTGTCAAACGTTTTTAGGCGTAAGGACCCCCCTTCTGACAAAACTTTCTAGAACCTGGTACTCCTCATCCTCGACAACTATCAACAACACAAACGCCCCAAATTACCACAACAAATAATCTTTATGGTGGGGAAATAATGTTAAATTGTGTTTAGCAAACCAAAGGTCAGTGAGCGTGGGGGTTTAGTCAAAGGTGTAGTTAAGGGCCTTATTTATGAAGAATTGGTGTAGGGCAATGCTGCAAGTCTTCTTGCTGCGCTGCCCAATGCCAATGTGAAAGGGCTGAAATGCACCGTTATTTATGAAATATGGTGCATTCCTGTCCTTTTCCCTTGCGTTGGTGCACAAATTGCACCAACATAGGCAGGATTGTTTTAGTACAGGAAGGGGCACCTTCCTTCACAAAAACAATCCTGAGAGGCGTTTTCCTCTTTGTATTTGAACTACAGAATGCAGCACTCATGGAAAGTGGAAAAAACGAGGAGAAATGAAAACATTTCTCCTCGTTACGCCTCCGCTGGGGAGGCGTCCGCTTTTGGAGCTGCCCCATGTTTACTTGATTTTGTAAATATGAGGCTGCATCAAAATCCATGGGTGTTGCTTGGGAACCCCATGCAAAGCCCATGGAACACCTCCTTGATGCAGAGTGAGGCAACGCAGTGACTGGCGCTGCTATGTCTTACTCCATATCTACGAGGCCATGCAAAGCCATGCAGGGTGACTTTGCACCACCTCATAGGTATGGTTGAGACGCTTGCACCGCCGAAGCGTCAAAAAAAGTGAGAGTCTAGTGCGTCATGTTGAGCTTGTGTGGACTGTGGAAGCTGTACTGTTGTTAAAAATCTGTGAATGTAAGGGAGAGTATTAGTAGCAGGGGCCCTATACAAGACTGTGTAATATTTGTAAAAGGAATCATTGATCTCCGCTTGTGTGTTTACTAGCACCCCTTCACTGTTATATATCGCGGTAATGGGAGGTTGAGAAGCGTCAGTTTTTAAAAGCCAACCAGCATTTTACCTGCCTTGTCACCCTCTGCGTGCTGTCGGACTAAATAGTGTTTATAATCTAGCGCATTTAGACTATCTGAGGCTTCCCTGTATACCAACCGCGCCTGGGCCAAGAGTGGGATCACCTGAGGGTCTGTGGGCGCCAGACTTTCACATCTTTGGATCTCCGCCTCATGTCTTTGCAAGTCCCCCATCAGAGCCACGTGCGAGCCATATACCGTCTTAATGGCCTCTCCACGGTCCACCGTCTTAAATGCGTCCCATTCCACACCTCTGGTGGAGGCAGTACCTGTATTCTCCTGGAAATATGTAGCGATCGCCTGTAAAATAGCAGAGCGGAAGGTCACGTCCCTGAGCACAACTACAGGAAGACGCCATGTCGGGATCCTAGCCCTTCGAACGCCCCACGAGATGCGCAGCTGTAGCAGGTTATGATCAAATAGCGCCCTTGCCAGATATTCCGTTTGTATTACCCTAGCTAAGGCCGCCATGGAACAATATATTGCATCGATCCGCGTATGAAGATCATGCAGCTTGGAGTAATGGGAGTATATGCGCATTTCAGGATGTTGACTACGCCAGGCATCTTTTAGTTGCATTTGATCTGTCCATTCCCTCAGGTGTCTAGCAAGATGAATGGATTGTGCACCTGTGAGTGGGGGACGCAAACGATCCAGCTCTAGATCGTACGTACCATTATAGTCCCCCCCCCCAATGTTGGTGCTGTAGGGTCAGACAGAAGGGACGGTGTGAGTGTGTGTAAAAACTGCGCCTGTCCAGTGTTCGGCGCATACAGAGAGACCAATGCAAGTGGGGACCCATCCATCAGGCCCTCCAATATTGCATAGCGGCCTTTTGGGACGATGCAAGTGTGAGCCACTGTCAACGGTACGCCCGGTGCCACCCATATAAGTACGCCTCTGGCGTAGCCAGAGTATGAGGTGCCAATGACCGTACCCCTCCAGCGCTTGCGCAGGAAAGCCAGTGTTTGTGCGGTAAGATGCGTCTCTCGTAGTAATGTGATTGCTATCTTTTGAGAGCATAAGTATTGGTATATTTTATGCCGTTTGGCGCATCCTGCCAACCAACGCACATTCCAGGTCACTAACGTGTACTCATTATCAGCCATTCAATCCCTATTGTGAAAAGAGTGAGAGAAACCCCATCTGGGTGGTCCCCCCGTCCAACCACCTGTCCCACCCGCACCCTCCCTACCCCGGCCACTCCACTACGCATTATGTCACACCACTGCATCACTTGTCTTGTACAGTAACAAATAAAGATCACATTGAACAACGAAAACATCCCCAAAACTCCCCACCCCAGGCCGGTTTGCCAACAGGCAATTGGCCCCATGCACTACAATGCCTTCAAACTTTGTTATGAAACAATTGCTATCTCAGCTTCTGAACAAACAGTGGGGGCGCAAATATACACTATTCCCGCCTGACTTCGGCTGCCGATTAGTAGACAACCAACCCCAGGATATAACACAGCACAATCCCCCAGAGTCGAAAAGGAAATCAATAGGCAATTAAGTGGAGCGACCCTCAAATTAACATTTGCATCATTTACCATGTATCAATATCACCACTTATCAGAAAAAGGATATAAAGAATAGCCCCTTCAGTCCGTTTGCAGTCCACCATTTATACATCAAGTCCCAGCACTGGGTCTCTGTATCCTCCAAGGCCTCACCCAAGTTCATTCACAGATTGTGGGGTCACCTCTGGGCCTTCCCCTTGTAGTTCTGCACGCTGGAAGTCTGTTAGAGGCACCTGGCGGACTCTGCCGTCGTCTGAGTCCGAGTCAGGACTAATCGACATTGTGGCGTTGTTCAAATGTTCCGCTGTCTTTATGGCTTGCGCTCGTTCCGCTGTAACCTGCGTCTTGGAAGGCCGCTGTATCCTGCTCCTCCTCCGCCCCCTGCTATTGCCCACGAGAGTCCAGGCCGGCCTTGAATCAGTTTTAACAGTGGGCGGGGGATGTGCGAACCCATTTTGGTCCACCCACGACCAGGCTTCTTCTGGGGTGGAGCAATATATGTTGGAGTCCTTATGGTGAAAACGCAATTTGGCGGGATATTGCAACGCATATTGTATCTGAGTCTCTCTCTGAGGCATCGCTTGACCTCTGTGTAAGAGGACCTACAACGTTGAACAGCTAGGGTATAGTCGGGGTATATATGCACGGTTGCGTTTTCAACTAACCAGGGACCACTGGATCTAGTTACTTGGAATATATGGTCCTATCCCTGTAGTTGAACAGCCGGGCCACAACTGGCCGTGGCGGGTTCCCTGGGCGTGGGGGACCACCAGGGACCCTGTGTGCCCTTTCTATGGAAAACATTTTGGAAACCTTGCCTTGTAGGATGTCGTTGGAGGACCACTGTTCCAGATACAGGTCCATGGCTGGACCCTCAATTCGTTCCAGCAACCCCACAACGCGTACATTATTCCTGCAGGAACGACCTTCCTGGTCTTCCACCCAATTCGTTAAGTATTCCACCTCTCGCTGCAGGGCTTTAATTTGATCCGTGGCAACAGATACTGTAGGGCGTAGAGCCGCCAACGTCGATTCCGACTCCTCCACTCTGGCCTTGAGCTTTTTATGGTCATCCCGCAGGAATCCCATGTCCACACATAACGTGTCTATTTTGGGCCCCAACGTGGTCTTAATGTCCAGGATTGCTGCCATCAACTCATCGAATCGATGTGAGTGATCTGGTGGGACACCACCTCCAGAATCCCCCTGCTGTGATGCGCTCCTACCTTCTATTGCAGGTGTTGTGATCTCGGCCTGTGGAAGCTGCGCTTTTTCCGACCGTGGCTTCCCCATCGGATATGAGGGTGTTGACTAAATCTTTGAACAGTAAGTTCACAGGGCTTGGTTCCTCTACAGCGGGCTTGGCTAGGTTGTCTATTAATCTGCCACTCCCTGCTCACCTAGCGATAGGCAGCTCTTCGCTCACTCCACCAGACCCAAGATATCTTGCTGCAACACCGTCCCAAGCCAGTGACTCCGGAGGGGAGTGGAGGAAGAAACAAGTGCGAGTGAGGGCCTCACTCTCCACCCACCAGGCCGTTCCACTCAGCTGCTGCCAGTTCACCTAGAGTGCCCTCGTGGCTAATGCATAATGGGGCGTTGCATACCTTGCCTCAGGTTCCAGGTGTCCCCCACTTTTATTTGTGGTTACGTTGTTTTATTTCCAGGATAACATCGGTCACACTGCCTTTAAACACCCCCTCAAAAGTACTTACGCCATCAGCAGGGCTCAGGACACGCAGCCCAACACACGCTCGTGTGACCCCTAGGGCGTAGGATCTCTAGTGCAGATCGTATTCCCAGCTCGTATCGGAAGGCAGCACACAGTCACCGCAGCAGCTGGGCCTCGCTTCCGTAGCACTGGCTCCCCAGCATCACATCCTCTTAATATTATCAAAGTGGGCCCTATGGTGTGTGACTCTCGGTCCCCCGCAGGCTGTCCAGCTATGGGACTCTTCACAATATGGGAGGGGAGGGACAGGGCCCCAGCGGACACTCAACACTCCCGCGTCACCAGCTGCAGGTCCGCGGTGCAGCTAGGAGAAGACAGTGCTCTCCAGAGAGCCAGGGCCTAATCCCAACCTGTACAGTCTGGTCCGATCACCGGCAAGTATACGATGTCGGAGGGGGGTCGAGATGTTCAAAGTGCTCGCCCCCCGCAGGATGACCAATGTCTAATTAGGGAGATTACCTCCCACGTTGCCCCCGGTGTTGGTCCCCCTCACTTCATTGCACTTCATGCCGGCCACGGGCGGCTCGATCTCAGGCCGCAAGCAAAGGCCGCTGACGGCAGCGACCCCAGCACCGCTCCGACGTCTCAAGACTCCTCACAGGGGGGGGAGGAGAAGGCCACAGCGCTGTTGCTGGGCACCCCCGGTTAATGGCCGCCGGCTCCAAAAGTCGAGATCCCATTTGAAGAAGGGGCCGCGCCTAGTGCGACACACCTAGGACAAACCCCTGGCTATCGCAGCAGGGTCACCACGGCAGGAGGAATTATATGTTGTAGGGCACCCGCCCCCACTTAGTTATCGGCATCAGGAGCAGGGACCGCCTCCTTCCACTTTGTCAGCGCCGCCACTCCTTACCGCCGCTCCCCAGTTGTATCGGCATCAGGAAGCTCAGCCCTGGGATAGATCCGCCATCAGTGTCGGCCGCAGCGCCGCTCCAGTGCTGCCGTCACTCCGTGCTCTTTTTTTTTCTTTCCTTTTTTCCATTCTCGGATCCGAGGGCCCCCAGATCTCAGGGCGATAGCGCTGCAATTTAGACCCCAGATAAACGGGTCTAAGTGGTATATGCCAGGATAATGCGGCAGTCCAGGCACGGAGCTTAACAAAGCACGTCCGCGCTCGCCACCATCTTGGCCACCAAACTGCCAATTTGACTTGGCAAAATAACCTTTTTGCCAGGCCTAATCCTTCCTTTTTATTACATATAAGTCACACCTACTGTACGCACTAAATAGCACATAGGGCAGAGTGCATTGTATTCAAAAAGTGGGCATATGTTTTTAAGTTATACATGTCCTTAGTAGTTAAAAATCCTATATTCGTTTTTCACTACTGAAATCCCTATCTCAACCATAAGATAACATTGGGTACCTTATTACATTTAATAAGTTCTAACTTTTGATTGGAAGCAGATAGAAATGCCAAGTTTGGACCCAAATGAATTGTAATTTAAAATCCTCTTTAATCTTAAAGTTGGATTCTAAGTCACAATTCTGAAAACTACAGTTTTAGAAAATTGCCATTTTCTTGTCTCTACCATTTGCTGCCAGTGTTCTGGGTCACCTGATCCTGCTGTTAGGATTTGTATATTCCTCTCAAACAGTGAGACAATAGGGCTTAGATGTGGGCAGGATGGGCCATCCTGACCAGATGGGTGGGGCAGAGCTGTGCCCTGTGCCACTTACATTTCAAAGGGGCTTGCCTCCAGCACACACAAAGAGCATAACAGCAGCGTTGTGTGACCCTAGACTTCTTGGAGCCTTGGTTCTCCAGAACCAGATGTGGGGGTAGTACACGAAGCCCCCCACTTCAAAGGCTGGCACCGGGTATAAATATTGGACCCCCTGAGACACTCATCAGAACGCTCCTGGGCCTATGGGCACTACAGAAGTAGGATTGCCCTTCTGCCAGAGGTCTGCCCTGCTGCTTGAGGACTGCCTTGCTGTTTGAGAAGGTAAACTGGACCTGCTCCCTTCATCCCAGGCTTACTGAATGACTCCATGGGTCAGTTGGCTGACCTCTTCTTCTGAGCTACAGGGGCACAATAAGCTCCAGAGGCCTCCCTGCAACTGCCCAGCTCACCTGCTGCAGCTGGACCTGCCTGGACCTGGCTGAGCCCTGCTGGCCTCTGCTGGAGTGAGTTCCTAATCCCCAAGAGTTGCCTCACCAGGTCCCAGACCCTTGGTTGGCATCAGTTGAGCTCCTGATATCACGAAATAGAGAGGAGGAGGACAATGCACCCATACATACCTCCCATAAACAACTCATATATCACATACAATTAGGGTGGCTAGACGAAGAAGACCACGGCCTAAATTACCAGAGAGGTCATCCGCTATCGCTAAAATCAGCGAGGGTCAGATCAAATGGGAAGGCCATCCTTAATGGGAGAGGATGTCTCACACACATAATAGTGTCATGCTTCATCATCAGCACTCTCTCCCCACCCAGGTCAGATGGTACTACCAGGGCGGACTCAACCTCCGCAAAGACTTGGCGGCAGGAGGGAGTTCTTACATAAAACTTACTGGACAGGGCTCTATCCAGACAATCTAAAAATACCTAGAATCTACGCTTGTTAGCAATAGTGCAATATCGTAATGGGACTCTACCCTCACCATTGTATAACATTTCTGCTACAAAAGTGTATGAACATATTTGCAAAACTGTTATAATTTAGTACATGCATTATCAGCAATGCTGTGATATCGGCATGTATACTATTATATGTCATTAACTATACTTGTAAGCGTGGTTTTTAGGCAACATGCACAATTTCATGTTCAAGAATTCATAACACACCAGAGAGTGGATGAGCCAGGCGGCAGATGCCCATGTGCAGCCCCCACCCAAACGCACGCAGCATACTTGCCAACATTCTGTGATGACGAAAAAAGTTAGCGTATTACAGGTTTCACAACTATCACCTCTGTGATGCCAAGTCCAGTAGTCATCACCGGTTGTGGGAAACATTTTTCCTGGGCATGAATGTTCTCAATATGTAAGAATTGTAGGGCCAGATGTATCAACATTGTATTTTGCGAGTCCTTAATAGCGAATTTTACCGATTCGCTATTATGGACTCGCAAAATGCAATGTATGTAGGTTTCGCAAATAAAATTAAGATTCCTACGCATTCCTTATTTGCGACTCGCTAATTGCGAGTCGCAAATAAGGAATGGCTTCCCATTCATTCCTATGGGCCTAGAGGCCCATAGGAATGAATGGGAATTGCATGCGCAATTTGGGAGTACCCAATAGGTACTCGCAAATTGTGCATGCAATTTCAAGGGTGCCAAATGGACACCCTGTTGCACCCCTGAAATATGCATGTGTGCACATGTGGCGCACATACATGCCCTAAGGGCATGTATGTATGCCACATGGCACCTAGAAAAATGCAAAAAAGTGATTTTTTCTTGGAATTTGCAAATTACCACCAACTAGAAGTTGGTGGTAATTTGCGATTCCTTAAAGCCAGGTGGCAATTTTTGTTTGCTTCCTGCATTGCATTTCAGGAATTGCAAATTGCGATTCCTTAAATGGATTCGCAAAATAGGTAATCGCAAAAATTGCGATTCCCTATTTTGCGAATGCCTTTTGAGATGATACATCCCAAAAGGCTTTTTACCATTCGCAAACGGGCCAATTCTGTGAATTGGCCCATTTGCGAACGGTAAAATGCTTGATACATCTGGCCCGTAATCATTAATTGCTGAAGTGTGTCCTTGGTGTATAATAACACTGTGCCTACGTCTGCTAAGTGTGAGTAAATTAAAATAGATAAATCACTACTGTTTAATGTTTATCAGCTGTCAAAAAGGTATTACTATCAGTTCTCCTCAGTAGGCTCGTTGACCAACTGAGCTGACTTAAGAATGTGAGCCAAACTCTTCTATCCGTTTCTTGTCCACCATGGGTAGGTTTCACAACTGTGCAGATATTTCGACCCCTTTCTTCCCCTATCAGCTAAGGTCACCCAGAGCACCACTCTCCCCTTTGCCTGAGCAAACTGTGTCAGGGCTGCAATAGCAATTTGTGCTCCACTGTCTTAGGCAGCTGTTTTCAATGTGTTTTCTTGAGGCTTTGATAGTTATCTGAAAAGCAGTGGCATAACAAAAGCCACCGCAGACCCCACTGTGCCGGGGGGCCCTGAGCTCTGCGGATCCCCTCCGACACTGGCAGGTCCCTAGCATGAGAGCTCCGGACTTGGTGTACTTTGCAGGGGGGGCCCTCAAGTTTCGTTACGCCACTGTTGAAAAGTGGGAAGGTGCAGTGCCGTCTCAACGCATGGGCACACTGGGCAGTTGTCTGGGGGCCCCACGAGCATAGGGGTCCCATGCTAATCTATGTACAGACCAGAATTTAATATAAGTTTATTTTAGCGATAATTAAGATTTTTATTCCTGTGAGCAGTTCTGTAGGCAGGGCTCAGTGCACTGCTTTTCCCGGGGGCCTATAATGCTGTTAACGCAGCCCTGGGAAGGTGGATATAAGACTGAAGGGAAGGCAGAGCAGGACCTTACTTTGGAATGAGGGAGCAGTAACCAAGTGCGAATGGGCTCTTGAGAAAGGGCATACGTGCCACATTTTAGAACAGGAAAGTGGGAGAAAAATAAATTGGGGAATGTATTTCCCCCATTGAATTCCATTGATGCAGAGAGCATTCTGGCAGGAGGTAGCTGAAATAAAGCCATTTGTGGCTTAATAAATTGGGAGTCTCCAGCCTGAATTGGATCCGACTTGGAAGACAACTCTCTGTATGCTGCAAGGGTGGTTCTTCAGAAAGGATTGACCTTTAATATCATGGCATTACCGGGTGCTGTGCTGAGGAGCAAGGAAGAAGGTGTAACTCCTGAACAGAGTGCCCAGGGAACAGGAGCGGAAATGGTGTTCTTGGGCAATTTATGCAAACTGCAGGGAAGCACCGCGATTAGAAAAATATACATTTATTATAATACATGCTAAAACTGTACCTGAATGGATGGAGGAGAGAAACAAATCAGGTGTTCCCAGTGGTCGAAGTGGGGGAACTGTGGGCGGAGAACCAGGGGGCGGGAATAATCCGAGGATTGGGTCACTGGGCGGAGACAGAGGTGTGGCTAGAAAGAGCAAAACAGCTTGTTACCTTATTTAATTTAACCAGTGGATATACATGCTTATTTAAGGTTTAATATGAGGTATTGACATTAAAATACATTCACAAAGTAGGATACATTTCCAACCACAGAATGTCTCAAATGCGCTTATAAGTGGTGTAGGAGAGTAGGATCTGCTTCTTATAGTTACCCCCACTTTTTGCTGATGTTTCACTGTTTTCGACTTAGTCTGACTGGGATCCTGCTATTCAGGACCCCAGTCTATCTGCTTTCTACTCTAAATTGACTGTATGTACTTTAGGTACACTCCAGATTGGATTCTGGGGTACCCTTATAAGTCCCTAGTATATGGTATACTATATACCCAGGGCATAGGTACCCCAGAGGCCTACCAGGGGCTGCAGCATGTATTGTGCCACCCCTGGGAAGCCTTTTAAAATGACACCACAGGTCTGCTACAGCAGCCTGTGTAAGGTGGTGTATGCACCCCTTACTGAGATGTAGGTTCCCTATATCTCTCCATATCACTGCACATGTAAACTTATCAGTCACCCCTATGGCAGGCCTTAACAATCCTGAAGGCAGGGTGCTGGGTTTCATGTGAAAGGGTGCCCATACATGAGCAGAGCCCCTCTGCAGCTTTCGGAATCTTCATTCCGGGGTTGTCTGTGATGCAGCCAGACCATATACTCTTAAGTGCATTATAACCTCGCGGTAAATGCTAACTTTGAAATGGCTGCATGGAAACATGTCGTGTTTGGTGTCAAACACCTTGGAATCATACCTCCACCCCAGTACTGGGGTGGGAGGTATGATTCCTCCCTACTAGAGGGAGAAACATGGCACCACCGGTACGCCCGGTACCAGCTTAACAGAACCCTGGCATCACAAAATGGAGGCTGCAGCCACCGACACGAGTCTGCCCTCCTGCTGCTGGACGAAACTCCGGCAGGGGAGGCCTGGACAAATGGTTTCCTGTCACAGGGAGGTGTGACTACTTCCCAGACAGGCTTTAGTGTATTGGGGGTGGGTGCACTCCAAGAGTGCTTTGAAGTCTGCACTGGGGGCACATTTGGTGTCCCTGTGCATAGTCCAGCTCAAACCGGTTGCAGGGGCACTCAGCCCCTGCTCTGGCGCGAAACTGGACAAAGGAAATGGGTGTAGCCACCCCTCTTTCCTGACCCTCCCATAGGTGGGTCCCCAGAGTTTGTCCCACCCCTTCCTTGGGTATAAAGTAGGAACCCCTGGCTACAGGACTTTAGATTACACCTGGACTAAACTCTGCTACAGAAACCAAGTACTTTGATGATCTACACTACGCTGGATGACTGAAGAATCTCCCTTGGAGTAAAGGAGTTACTCCCCTGCAAGGCAGGCACCTTTAACGCAACTGACCGGTTGGCATCTCCGAAGCTCCTGCGGACTCCGAAGAATATTGCCACACAGGAGGTGGGTTTTCCGATGTCTTT
Source organism: Calotriton arnoldi (assembly GCA_963921515.1). Classification (NCBI taxonomy): domain Eukaryota; kingdom Metazoa; phylum Chordata; class Amphibia; order Caudata; family Salamandridae; genus Calotriton; species Calotriton arnoldi. The sequence continues at coordinate 65,912 of CAWUFW010016291.1, forward strand.
GAGGTCGATCTGTGCCCACAGCAAGTCTGAGGCCCGTATCCCTCGTGGTGACCGTGCAACCCGACCCCCTGGACACCGCGTCCATTTGCAGAAGCATCAGCTTTCCGGCGACCCCTGAGGCTGAGCTTTGGGTTACTTGTAGCCCTGACCCCGAGCAGTAATTACACCGAAGATTGCAGGCCTATACTCAACGAGTGTTCCGTGGGCCGCCATTTTGTGATTCCTCTCGAGGTCCCTTTGCGATCCCTGGTCTGTTGACCTGTGGGTCCCCAAGAAGGCAACTCTAATCTTTATTGGGCTTCCCTGGTTGCTCCAGATGTGCCCTGACTCTCCCATTGCTTGGGGAGTCCCCAGGACCTTGCTGGTCCGCACAGAAGCATCTTTTCTCTTCCTGCGTGGGTTGCGGTTGCCAAGGCTTGTTGTGGTCAATCCGATCACCGACGCCCCAGCACTCGACATCCTTCGTGGGACAGCTCGAATCCGGCTCCTGGTCATCTTTGACATCTCCGGGACCCCGTGGCTGCAGAGTCAAGCTTCACCTCTTCGCACCTGAAGCACCCAACATCGGTGGGCATTCGATTGCTCCGCTCCTGGTCACTGGCTAATGACCCAGACTCTGTCCCCTCTGCTTTCAGGTTCTTCACATCTTCGATCCAGGCTTGGATCCACCCGGACACTTTTCTTCTTCACGGCAGCAGCACTTTGCAGCAGATCGCCATTGAAATCGACGACGATTCCCGACACCCTTTGACACCTATGCACCCGGCTTCCCTGGGTGAGGTAACTCGAGTACTCCGGTGCTCACGTGGATGTTGGCCCTAGAACCCCTTAAGTCTAAAGGGGTTTGCTGAAAGTCCTGTCCTAAGTGTCCTTTATCTTTAAAATTCCAACCGCGACTTTCCGCATTGAATCCTACGGTGCTCGCGGCTGTGTTCTCACACTGCACACGTCCCCCGTGGGTCTCCTGTGTCACTACCTTGGGTGGTTCCTTGGGGTCCCAGTGATTCTACGTGCTCTAGGCACTGTGTCTAGTCAAGTCGTGGTTCTTATACCACTTTCTTAATATATGGTTTGGTCCCCCCCTGGGGCCCATTGTATATTGTGCTATTTACTGCCGTTTTAATACTGTGATATTGTGTATCTTGGACTCTAATCTCATAAAGAGATTAGTAGTGAATGTTTAGAAATAAATACATATATTTTATATATATCTTGTGTGGTTCTACTTTCATTTGGTCATTCAAGAGGTTATGATCTGGTAAACCAAGCTGCTTTACACTCCTTCAAGACTTAGCCTGAAGGCTGCTCTCCACAGCTACCACTAGGATAGCTTTCTATAAGGTTGTCTTTAAACCTACCTCAGCTGCACGACAGAGGCATTTTGGGAAATTCTAGAGTCCCAGAAGAGGGGCTCCACCGTGCCAGTGTTCTCGTGAGCAGATTCCTGTTAGAGCCCGGAGTGGGGCTCCCATCGCTGCATTGTTGGCGCCAGTGCTTGTTGGGTTTACCCAGCTACCCCGCAGGACAGGGGGCAGCTGCCACGCATTGGGGGCATTGGATTACCCAGAAGGGAAAGAGAGAGGAGTGAGGGACCCTCCTACCCTAGCGCATCTTTGTTTTCACTGCCCTTGCAGCCAGCCCTGACTTGGCGGGACATAGGGCATTTGAGCCCCGGTGTAAGGCCAGTTGGCCTGGGGTCATTTTTGGGTGTTAGGGCACAAGGCCCTTACCAGTGTTACTATGGGGCACTGCTGCTTTCATGCCTAAGATGTGTCCTGCCTAATGACATGCCTCATGTGATTCAGGCCCCATGATTATTGCGTAATGTGTTTTATGCTGATGAGCTTTGGGCCTAATATGATTTATACCTAATGTGATTTATGCGTTTATGCCTAATGCTTACACTGATGGTTCTGTGCAGAATGTGCTTTTATGCCTAAGGTTACGCACAAGGTTATGCTCATGCCCAATGTGACCGACGCCTAATGATATTGCGTTTCTATGCCTAACCTGATGCTTCCATTCCAGGCTTCCAGCAAAGGTGATTATGGCCTAATGAGATGCCCCATGTCCTGTTATGCAGTGCTAAGGTTATGCCTGCGGTAAGGTGTTATGCATAATGTGAGTCATGCCTATTGGAAGCATTGCTTCGGTGCTAAATGTGTTTCTAGGCCCTATGTTCACATGTTTTATGCCCCAGGCTCAGGATGTGCCTAGTGTGCTTTTATACCTAATGCTAATGATAATGTTTTCCCCATGCAGGCTTATATCGTTGGAGTCCTGCCTAATGTTGCATCTATGCTTATGATTATGCCAATGCTAATGGGCATGTTTAATGTGATGTTCACAGGTCTATGCCTACTGTGGTTGTTCCGGCCTAATGCTCTGTTACTGATAATGTTTTTCCCCTAAGGCTGACTGCTGATGGTTTTGCATTCAATGTTAATGCTTTTTCCCCAATGCCGGACGACGTCTTTATGCCTCAGGTGACGCCTCATGGCCTGCAAGCATGTTTTCCTTTCAGGTCTGATGCCAATGTGTCCTAATGCTGATGGACTTTGCATTTATTCTTTCTTTGTCCTGGTGATGGTTCTGGCAGCGGCCCGATTGGCCCTGCCTTGTAAATAGTCCCCCGTGTGAACTGCTACCCGGTGCCGGTTGGCACAGTTATCTGCACCTGCACCTGATAATATCCTAACATGTTCTGCATAATACATATGCTGTTTTTTTCCACCTAACCTGGTGTGGTCTCCTTTTGTAGTGTGCCTGGTGTGTCGCCTGTGAGTGTGCTGCGCAGATGCTTTACACATTTCCTCCGGAGTTTGGCCCGCCCGCTCTGCACCACGCTACCCGTTTCTAACAGCCATTGAAATCGACGACGATTCCCGACACCCTTTGACACCTATGCACCTGGCTTCCCTGGGTGAGGTAACTCGAGTACTCCGGTGCTCACGTGGATGTTGGCCCTAGAACCCCTTAAGTCTAAAGGGGTTTGCTGAAAGTCCTCTCCTAAGTGTCCTTTATCTTTAAAATTCCAACCGCGACTTTCCGAATTGAATCCTACTGCGCTCGCGGCTGTGTTCTCACACTGCACACGTCCCCCGTGGGTCTCCTGTGTCACTACCTTGGGTGGTTCCTTGGGGTCCCAGCGATTCTACGTGCTCTAGGCAGTGTGTCTAGTCAAGTCGTGGTTCTTATACCACTTTCTTAATATATGGTTTGGTCCCCCTCTGGGGCCCATTGTATATTGTGCTATTTACTGTCGTTTTAATACTGTGATATTGTATATCTTGGACTCTAATCTCATAAAGAGATTAGTAGTGAGAGTTTAGAAATAAATACATATATTTTATATATATCTTGTGTGGTTCTCCTTTCATTTGGTCATTCAAGAGGTTATGATATGGTAAACCAAACTGCTTTACACTCTATCAAGACTTAGCCTGAAGGCTGCTCTCCACAGCTACCACTAGGATAGCTTTCTATAAGGTTGTCTTTAAACCTACCATCAATAAGGGTCGTTTGGACTGGTGCAAGGTGCCCACTATAACTAGTGGACAGCATATGCCAGGCCAACTTCTCACATTGGTGTGCAGCGGTTGGATTCAAGCTTGCTATTGCTTTACCAGATAATCTCTTTGAGTGACTAACTGAAAACCACTATAGGTACATAGGTACATATAAATCAAGTTTAGAATACAGTAAGTTCTACTGAACTTAGAGTTGTGTGTCAAGGGCTTAGCACACCCTTTCTACAACTCAAGAGAGTTTAGTAGGCCCCACTAGAGTAGGTAGGTGCATACACCACACCACACTAGTCATGTCTTCAAGGGCAGATACCAGTGGGTCTCTCCCAACTAAGTATGACCAGGTCTCATACCAGGAATTGAGGACTATGTGTGCCTCAAGGAAATTGAAGACAGGGAAAAGTCCATCCACACAACATCTCATACAGTTGTTGCTAGCAGATGACCTCAGAAAGACTCCAGGGTCTGATGAGGCTGGCAGAGGGGGTGGGGCAGTTGAAGAGGAAAGACCAGGTAGTGAACACCACTTTGACCCAGACTCTGATGCTGGCCAGGGGGATCAAAATGATTCCAACCTGGAAAATCCAATTCTTCCTAAAGGTGAGGAAGGAGACCCCAGTGGGGTTCTCTTTACCCCACCTGGAAGGGTCAATAGTCTACCAAGAAGATCAAGATCTCCTTCTGATGAATCTAATCATTCTGGTACTTCTATAGGGTCCTCTGCTTCTCATAAAAGGGCATCCTCTTATGAGAAGAAATGCCAACTGCTTGAGTTTGAGAGAGCTAAGCTCAGAATCAAGAGAGAGCAATTGGCCTTAGACAGGGAATCCCTGGAGCTTCAGAGAGCTTCTCAGAAGTTGGGACTAGAGTCCCATGGTGGCAGCCACAGTGTCCCTAGAGGTAGAGATCATACTCATGACCATAGGAACCTGAACAAGATTGTCCCTCCCTACCAGAGTGTGGATGACATCCACAAATGGATAACTGCACTTGAGAGGGCCTATAAGGTACAGAGGGTCCCTCAGGAGCAGTGGGCAGCAATCTTGTGGCTCTCCTTTGCAGACAAAGGTAGAGACAAGCTCCTCACTGTAAGAGAAGAGGATGCTGACAATTATAAAGTCCTGAAGAGTGCTCTGATTGAAGGGTTTGGCCTAACCACTGAACAATACAGGTTAAAGTTCAGAGATACCCAAAAGGCACAGACTCAGGACTGGGTTGACTTTGTTGATTGTGCTACTAAGGCTCTGGAAGGCTGGTTACTTAGCAGTAAGGTGTGTGATTTCAAAGGATTGTATAATTTAATCATGAGAGAGCAGATCCTTAACAACTGTCAAAATCAACTGTTGCATCAGTACCTGGTGGACTCTGATCTGACCTCTCCCCAAGAATTGGGTCAGAAGGCAGACAAGTGGGTCAGAACCAGGGTGAGGCAGAAGGTTCAGAACCAAGGTGGTGACTCCAAGAAGCATGATTCTAAAACCTCTGATAAGGGTGGGGAGAAGGGTAAAGACCAGAAGTCTTCTCAAAGGCCCCAAAAATCTGCATCTGGTGGGGAGTCCCAAACTAACAAAGGAAAAGGCCAGAAAAAGCCATGGTGTAAAATCTGTAAGCAGACAACCCATTGGACTAGTGATTGTACCAAGACCAAAGACTCAACTCCAGCCACCATTGCCCCTAAGGCAACTGTTCCCCCTAGTTCAGCTCCAAGTGGTGGTGTTCCAAATTAGGGTGTAGTAGGGTTGACCCTGGGATCTGAGATGGACTCTGGCCTAGTCAGAGTTCCAACTCAGGCTATGTTGGTCTGTGATGGAGGCATGGATATGGCCTCCCTATTTGTAAGCCCCAGTAATCTGGGCAAATACAGACAACAGCCTATAATTAATGGAAAAGAGGATTTGGCATTCAGGGACACAGGAGCAAGTGTCACAATGGTGACAAAAGATCTTGTAGCCCCTGAGCAGATCATACTTGGTGAAATGTACCAAGTGACCAATGCTAGCAATGTCAGGACAGACCATTCCCTGGTAGTTGTTAATTTCTCCTGGGGAGAGGGTAACTGGCCCTAAGAAGGTTGTGGTAAGTGCAGACCTCCCTGTTGAATGCTTGCTTGGAAATGATTTGGAAACTTCAGCTTGGGCTGAAGTTGAGCTCAGGACCCATGCAGAAATGTTGGGCATCCCTGCAGATGTGTTTGCTATGACCAGGTCACAGGCAAAAATGTCTAAAACTGAACAGGTCCTGGATCCTGGAACAATGGACCAGGCACCTTCCAAAAGAAGGAGCAGTAGGGTTAAGGCAGTGCCTTCCCCCCTGCCTCAGACTCCAGATCAGTCTCTTGAGGGAGCTGATCTTAGTCCTGAAGAAGGAACTGTCCCAGATGAGCTTGAGCCTGATCAGGTTGGGTTCTTGGGGACAGGGGGCCCTTCCAGGGCAGATCTGAGCCAGGAGCAACTGAGCTGCCCCTCTCTTGAACCCCTCAGACAGCAAGCTGCTGCTGAAGCTGCTGGGAGTGCTAGTGGTACCCATAGGATCTACTGGGATGATGGACTCCTTTACTCAGAGTGTAGAGACCCCAAGCCTGGAGCCACCAGGAGGTTGGTTATACCTCTGAAGTTTAGGAGCTTCCTATTGACCCTAGCACATGACATTCCCTTAGCAGGACACCTAGGCCAAAACAAGACTTGGGACAGAATTGTCCCTCACTTTCATTGGCCTCATATGTCTGAAGACACCAAGGAGTTTTGTCGCTCCTGTGTCACCTGTCAAGCCAGTGGTAAGGCAGGTAGCACTACAAAGGCCCCCCTGATACTACTACCTGTGGTGGGGGTTCCCTTTGAGAGGGTAGGGATTGACATTGTTGGTCCCCTAGATCCTCAAACTGCATCTGGGCACAGATTTATACTATTGGTGGTGGACCATGCCACTAGGTACCCAGAAGCAATTCCCCTCAGGACCACCACAGCCCCTGCGGTGGCAAGGGCCCTCCTGGGAATCTTTTCCAGGGTGGGTTTTCCTAAGGAGGTAGTATCAGACAGAGAGGAAACTTCATGTCTAGTTACTTGACTGCTATGTGGAAGGAGTGTGGAGTAAATTATAAATTTACCACCCCTTATCACCCACAATGCAATAGTTTAGTTGAAAGGTTCAACAAAACCTTAAAGGGCATGATTAAAGGTCTCCCAGAAAAGCTTAGGCGCTGTTGGGACTTACTTTTGCCCTGCCTTCTCTTTGCCTACAGAGAGGTTCCACAGAAGGGGGTTGGTTACAGCCCATTTGAGCTTCTGTTTGGACATCCAGTTAGGGGTCCATTGTGTCTAGTGAAGGAGGGATGGGAGTTACCTCTCAAACCCCCTAAACAGGATATTGTGGACTATGTACTTGGTCTCCGCTCCAGGATGGCTGAGTACATGAAGATGGCAACTAAAAACCTTGAGGCTAGCCAGGATGTACAAAAGGCCTGGCATGACCAAAAGGCTGTGTTGACTGTTTATCAGCCAGGAGAGAAAGTATGGGTGTTGGAGCCTGTGGCCCCAGCAGCCCTCCAAGACAAGTGGAGTTGCCCCCCTACAATTGTTGAACAGAAGGGAGAGGTTACCTACCTGGTGGACCTTGGAACTCCCAGGAGCCCCCACAGGGTGCTCCATGTCAACAGACTGAAACCATATGTTGACAGGGCAGACATGGGCTTGCTCATGGCTACTGATGAGGGACAGGAGGAAGAGAGTGATCCACTCCCTGACCTGCTTTCTCAGAACCCTGATGATGGATCAGTAGATGGTGTAGCCTTGGCAGGCAGCCTCACTGACCAGCAGCAAACTGATTGCAGAAAAGTTCTCAACCAGTTCAGACATATGTTCTCACTGACTCCAAGTCAGACTACCTGGTGCACTCATGAAGTGGACACTGGGGACAGTCTGCCTGTTAAGAATAAGATTTACAGGCAACCTGACCATGTCAGGGACTGCATCAGGACTGAAGTCCAGAAGATGTTGGATTTGGGTGTGATTGAACCCTCAGACAGCCCTTGGGCTAGTCCAGTAGTCTTAGTGCCTACACCTCACACCCAGGGTGGTAAGAGAGAGATGAGGTTTTGTGTAGACTACAGAGGTCTCAATGCAGTCACTAGGACTGATGCCCATCCAATCCCTAGGGCAGATGAGCTCATAGACACTTTGGCCTCAGCCAAGTTTCTCAGCACATTTGACCTGACAGCTGGCTACTGGCAAATCAGACTAGCTGAGGATGCAAAAGCCAAAACAGCATTTTCTACCCCTAGTGGGCACTACCAATTTGTGGTGATGCCCATTGGTTTGAAAAATGCACCTGCCACTTTTCAAAGGTTGGTGAACAAAGTCCTTACAGGTCTGGAAGCCTATAGTGCAGCATATCTAGATGATATTGCTGTCTTTAGCTCCACCTGGGAGGATCACCTGGTCTACCTGAGAAATGTTTTAGAGGCCCTGCAAAAAGGCAGGCCTCACTATCAAGGCCACCAAGTGCCAGATAGGGCAGAGCCAAGTTGTATACCTGGGCCACCTTGTGGGTGGAGGCCAGGTTCAACCATTGCAGAGCAAAATCCAGACCATCATGGACTGGGTTGCTCCAACCACCCAGACTCAGGTCAGAGCTTTCTTGGGCCTGACTGGGTACTATAGAAGATTTGTCAAAGGTTATGGATCCATAGTGACCCCTTTGAATGACATGACGTCTAAAAGAATGCCCAAGAAAGTTCAGTGGACAGTGAGCTATCAAAAGGCATTTGATGACCTGAAGCAGGCCATGTGCACTGCTCCCATTCTGCAAAGTCCTGATTACTCCAAGCAATTCATTGTCCAAACAGATGCATCTGAGTTGGGGGTAGGGGCTGTGTTATCACAATTGAATGATGAAGGTCAGGATCAGCCAGTAGCTTTTATTAGCAGAAGGCTGACCCCCAGAGAGAAACGTTGGTCAGCCATTGAGAGGGAGGCCTTTGCTGTGGTTTGGGCTCTGAAGAAGTTGAGGCCATACTTGTTTGGCACTCACTTCATTGTTCAGACAGACCATAAGCCCCTCTTATGGCTAAAACAGATGAAGGATGAAAACCCCAAACTTTTGAGGTGGTCCATTTCCCTACAGGGGATGGACTATACATTGGAACATAGACCTGGGAGTAACCATGCCAATGCAGATGGACTCTCCAGATTTTTCCACTTAGAACATGAAGACTCAACTGGTCAAGGTTAGTTTAATGTCCTGACGTTTGGGGGGGGGTTGTGTAGGAGAGTAGGATCTGCTTCTTATAGTTACCCCCACTTTTTGCTGATGTTTCACTGTTTTCGACTTAGTCTGACTGGGATCCTGCTATTCAGGACCCCAGTCTATCTGCTTTCTACTCTAAATTGACTGTATGTACTTTAGGTACACTCCAGATTGGATACTGGGGTACCCTTATAAGCCCCTAGTATATGGTATACTATATACCCAGGGCATAGGTACCCCAGAGGCCTACCAGGGGCTGCAGCATGTATTGTGCCACCCCTGGGAAGCCTTTTAAAATGACACCACAGGTCTGCTACAGCAGCCTGTGTAAGGTGGTGTATGCACCCTTTACTGAGATATAGGTTCCCTATATCTCTCCATATCACTGCACATGTAAACTTATCAGTCACCCCTATGGCAGGCCTTAACAATCCTGAAGGCAGGGTGCTGGGTTTCATGTGAGAGGGTGCCCATGCATGAGCAGAGCCCCTCTGCAGCTTTCGGAATCTTCATTCCGGGGTTGTCTGTGATGCAGCCAGACCATATACTCTTAAGTGCATTATAACCTCGCTGTAAATGCTAACTTTGAAATGGCTGAATGGAAACATGTCGTGTTTGGTGTCAAACACCTTGGAATCATACCTACACCCCAGTACTGGGGTGGGAGGTATGATTCCTCCCTACTAGAGGGAGAAACATGGCACCACCGGTACGCCCGGTACCAGCTTAACAGAACCCTGGCATCACAAAATGGATGCTGCAGCCACCGACACAAGTCTGCCCTCCTGCTTCTGGACGAAACTCCGGCAGGGGAGGCCTGGACAATAGGTTTCCTGTCACAGGGAGGTGTGACCACCTCCCAGACAGGCTTTAGTGTATTGGGGCTGGGTGGGTGCACTCTAAGAGTGATTTGAAGTCTGCACTGGGGGCACATTTGGTGTCCCTGTGCATAGTCCAGCTCAAACCGGTTGCAGGGGCACTCAGCCCCTGCTCTGGCGCGAAACTGGACAAAGGAAATGGGTGTAGCCACCCCTCTTTCCTGACCCTCCCATAGTTGGGTCCCCAGAGTTTGTCCCACCACTTCCTTGGGTATAAAGTAGGAACCCCTGGCTACAGGACTTTAGATTACACCTGGACTAAACTCTGCTACAGAAACCAAGTACTTTGACGATCTACACTATGCTGGATGACTGAAGAATCTCCCTTGGAGTAAAGGAGTTACTCCCCTGCAAGGCAGGCACCTTTAACGCAACTGACCGGTTGGCATCTCCGAAGCTCCTGCGGACTCTGAAGAATATTGCCACACAGGAGGTGGGTTTTCCGAGGTCTTAGAGGTCGATCTGTGCCCACAGCAAGTCTGAGGCCCATATCCCTCGTGGTGACCGTGCAACCCGACCCCCTGGACACCGCGTCCATTTGCAGAAGCATCAGATTTCCGGCGACCCCTGAGGCTGAGCTTTGGGTTACTTGTAGCCCTGACCCCGAGCAGTAATTACACCGAAGATTGCAGGCCTACACACAACGAGTGTTCTGTGGGCCGCAATTTTGTGAGTCCTCTCGAGGTACCTTCGCGATCCCTGGTTCGTTGACCTGTGGTTCCCGAAGAAGGCAACTCTAATTTTTATTGGGCTTCCCTGGTTGCTCCAGACGTGCCCTGTTGGACTTGGCCCTTTTTGACCGGTTCACCCCTAAACTTTTTGCCTTGTATGTTAGTAGTTTGGGCACTTTAGCACTGTGGTCCCGTGTAAAGTGCGTGCGCGCTGTGTGCGCGTGTGGTGAGATTGGCCTGCCCTCCCATAGGAATGCATTGGGGATATGTGTGTCCATGGTAATTCCTGGTGTGAGAGGAGTGCAGGGGCGAGTTTAGTATGTGCGAACTCGTGAGAATAAATGCTGCGCAATGGTGTGCGCAGATTTATTATAACTGGTGTAGAAATGCCACTTCTAGAAGTTGGCATTTATGTGTGCTCTGTGTCTGCCTGCCTGATGTGAATTGCATGTCTGGCTTGTGAGTGACAGGGGCAGGGTGAGTCAGCGCAGTGGTGAATAGGGAGATCTGCATCTAGATGGGAGGGAGGAGTTGCACCTGGGACCTGAATAGGGCTGTGCCTTCCCTCCACAATGCTGGCTCCACCCCTGTGGTGCGTCTGATGTCCCTAGCCTGTCCTGTGAAAGGAGAGAGGAGCTGAGCAAAACAAAGTGCTCCAAAGCTCCCCCAAACCAGTTGCATCTGGTTTTCCCTAAACCCTACACCTTTAGACAAAGGAAAAGGGTGTATAAAAGAAGGGGCTGTGACCCCATGTAAATGTTCACTCTTGGTGTGCAGTTCCTGGTTGCTGTTCCTACGAGGCGTGCTGCTGTTGGGGCCCAGGGGGGGCTGCCAGGAGGGCTTGCCTCCCTGGGCCCTGCGTTGCCCCCTTGATGCCTTAAGGACTCTCTTTTGGGTCCCTTCTGCTGTTCTTGGCATCCCCCAGGACCTCGCTGCATCTTTAGCGCCCTGAGGGCGCTTTACTTTTATTTCCCCAGGAGTGCGTGGGCTTTGCAGCGCTGGGCTGCGATCCTTTCCGAGGGAATCCCGACGTGGGGATTCCCTCACAGTGCGTGGGAAGAGCGGGTGCCCACCCCGCGTTTTGCCTGCTCTTCGCGGGAGCCCACCCCGCTAATGGATTTTTACATTAAGAGGGAGCCTACCCCTCATTGCCGCCACGAAGAAAAGGAGAACCGAAATCACCGCCGCGGCCCCGATCGCCAAACCGGAAGTCAGGCAACTTCGCCTGGGACGTAGGCGGGGACGTAAGTTAGGCAGTAGTGCTGTCGGTGAAAGTCCCCGGGTGAAGAGCGAGGAGGGCGGCGTGATGAACAGGGCTCCCGTGACCTGTTGGGAGCCCCGGCGCCAGAAGGAGAGGGTGAAGGCAGGCGGGAGCCCACCCCGCCTACGTGGCAGCTACAGAGCGCAGCCGGATCCCCGGCGAGGCTCTCATGAGAGAGAGAGCCCCGCGTGCTGCCCGCTGATGAGACCAGCAGAGTCCTGCCCGCAGTCCGGTGAGTGGGGAGCTCCATGTGCGCCTTTGCGGTGCCCCGAGGCCGTTGTCGGTGCTGGTCACAGCTGCCCCGCTTGACAGTGGGCAGCTGCAATATGGTAGGGCATTGTCCTCGGAGAGGAGCCCCAGGAAGGAGGGGCTCCCCCGTTACATCGAGGTGCCAGCTCTTTTCCCCGCAGTCTGTTTTCGGCGCAGTGAAGTGCCGTGGGGGCAAAGCTGAGATTTAGAGTCCCAGAGTAGGGCACAGATCATTTGCCTCAGTGGCGCCGCCGTGGCGGGCCACCCCAACGTGGGCCTGGTTTGTTTCCAAGGGCCCGTGTCCCTACCAGTTTGGCCAGTCTTACAGCTGCCCCGCTTGCTAGAGGGCAGCTGCTACGTCTTACATATCGAGTCAAAGGGCACATTGAGTGCCAGGCCTCATCTTGATTTACAGCTGCGCAGCAGTTAGCGCCAGCTGCATCGTTTAGGCCATTCTTTCCTGGGGGGGCCCTTTTGCGCTAGGAGTGAGATGCACTCCTTGGCCCCTGACTCTCCCAGCTGCCCAGCAAGTAGTGGGCAGCTGCTACGTTTAGGTTTGCACAGTTGCGCACCCTTGACTTTCGCTGCCCTTGCAGCGCGCCCTGACTTTTGGACATAGGGCATTTGAGCCCCTTTAGAGATGGCCAGTTGGCCAGGGGACAGTTAGGTTTATAGGGCGCCGGGCCCTAATCTGAGTTAGGTGCTAATGTGATTTTGGGTGCTAGGAAATGTAATCATGTAGTATGGTTTACGCACCCTGTATTATACCTCTAATGTACTGTTATGATTATGAGGTTCTGCATAATGTTTTTATGCTTGTGATTTTCTTATTACCTAATGCGTTTAGGTTGTGAGTTATTCTCTACTGTGCTTTACGCCCTAATGTGAGTTATACTTAGGAGGTTAGGGTCTAATGGGTTTAGAGTTATGAGAGGATTGCATAATTTATTTATGCTTATGAGGTTGGCGCAGAATGTAATTCGCGCCTAATGTGATGCTGTGCATAATGTGGTTTATGTTACAGGCTGATGCTAAGTACAGTAACTACCAGTGAGTACTGGTTGTACGTTTATGATGTTCTACATTTATTATAAGTTCTACATGTACTAAGTTCGCTTTGTGCTGGTTCGGACAGTGGTCCAGTTGGCCCTGTCAGGTGTAAATAATCCCTTGTAAATATGACCTAGTGCCAGGTGGCCACGTATATTATGTGAGTACTATTCTAATGTGTTATGATAATACAAAGGCTATTTTTGATATAACCTTGTGTGGAGTTCCTTTTTGTGGTGTGCCTAGTATGTTGTTGCTGTGGGTGTGTTGCGCAAACGCTTTACACACTGCCTCCGGGATAAGCCTGACTGCTCGTGCCAAGCTACCAAGGGGGTGAGCAGGGGTTATCTGGGATGTGTAACTCCCTTGCCCTGACTAGAGTGGTGGTCTCTGCCTGGCTTTGGCGCAAGTCTTAGCCAACCAGAGATCCCATTTCTAACATTGGTGGCAGCGGTTAGCGCCAGCTGCATCGTTTAGGCCATTCTTTCCTGGGGGGGCCCTTTTGCGCTAGGAGTGAGATGCACTCCTTGGCCCCTGACTCTCCCAGCTGCCCAGCAAGTAGTGGGCAGCTGCTACGTTTAGGTTTGCACAGTTGCGCACCCTTGACTTTCGCTGCCCTTGCAGCGCGCCCTGACTTTTGGACATAGGGCATTTGAGCCCCTTTAGAGATGGCCAGTTGGCCAGGGGGACAGTTAGGTTTATAGAGCGCCGGGCAGACTGTCACATGACCCGTTAGTTATGTGTCACCCTCGTGAAGTCCTGGTTTGCCGGGCATCTGACCAAAGGGTACGTCCCTGGGTTGGGGAGCCAGTAGCCGGTGTTTCCGGATCTGGACGGCAGGGCGGCTGTAATCAGTGTCCTGGCCGGTTTTGCCTTCTAGGGGGTACCACTCCAGTTGGGAGGGTATCGGACTCTGGAAGGGGGTGCAGAGGGAGGGAGTCTCGCCTCTGACCCCGGTGCAGCCGGTGAATTTATTTCCCAGGTGGTAGACCAGTGATGGAGAGAGGTCCTGAACTGGTGGGAGAGTTGTGTTCTGGTAGGTGCTTCTCCTGGGAGAGCGCGAAACGTCAGAAATAGAGGTAGGGGGAGGAGATGCTTTGCCCGTGACCTCTGGTCAGCCTGAGGGTGCGGACCCTAGGTTGAAGGATCAGTGGTAGTTTGGAACTACACTGAGAGGGAGAGTGGAGAATGGCTATTGTATGCCAGGGGTTACTGCCCCCACTCTGGATTGGCAAGGACCAGTGGCATCTGGGTGGCCTAGGGCCTGGTCCTGGCCGTGGACAACTAAGGAGTACCGGTGGGGTAGCCTAGTTGGTCCTGAGTTTTTTTCTCTTAGATGGATTCCATGGGTTCCAAGTGGCGTAGAACCGGAGGGTGTCCCTGCAGTGCGGGCCCGCGTCCGTGTTCTATCGCCCCAAGCAGGGAAGCCCATCACGGTGGTGATTGGTCTGCCCTGCGTTTTGGCTGGAAGGGGGTTGTGTTGGACTTGGCCCTTTTTGGCCGGTTCACCCCTAAACTTTTTGCCTTGTATGTTAGTAGTTTGGGCACTTTAGCACTGTGGTCCCGTGTAAAGTGCGTGCGCGCTGTGTGCGCGTGTGGTGAGATTGGCCTGCCCTCCCATAGGAATGCATTGGGGATATGTGTGTCCATGGTAATTCCTGGTGTGAGAGGAGTGCAGGGGGCGAGTTTAGTATGTGCGAACTCGTGAGAATAAATGCTGCGCAATGGTGTGCGCAGATTTATTATAACTGGTGTAGAAATGCCACTTCTAGAAGTTGGCATTTATGTGTGCTCTGTGTCTGCCTGCCTGATGTGAATTGCATGTCTGGCTTGTGAGTGACAGGGGCAGGGTGAGTCAGCGCAGTGGTGAATAGGGAGATCTGCATTTAGATGGGAGGGAGGAGTTGCACCTGGGACCTGAATAGGGCTGTGCCTTCCCTCCACAATGCTGGCTCCACCCCCTGTGGTGCGTCTGATGTCCCTAGCCTGTCCTGTGAAAGGAGAGAGGAGCTGAGCAAAACAAAGTGCTCCAAAGCTCCCCCAAACCAGTTGCATCTGGTTTTCCCTAAACCCTGCACCTTTAGACAAAGGAAAAGGGTGTATAAAAGAAGGGGCTGTGACCCCATGTAAATGTTCACTCTTGGTGTGCAGTTCCTGGTTGCTGTTCCTACGGGCGTGCTGCTGTTGGGGCCCAGGGGGGCTGCCAGGAGGGCTTGCCTCCCTGGGCCCTGCGTTGCCCCCTTGATGCCTTAAGGACTCTCTTTGGGTCCCTTCTGCTGTTCTTGGCATCCCCCAGGACCTCGCTGCATCTTTAGCGCCCTGAGGGCGCTTTACTTTATTTCCCCAGGAGTGCGTGGGCTTTGCAGCGCTGGGCTGCGATCCTTTCCGAGGGAATCCCGACGTGGGGATTCCCTCACAGTGCGTGGGAAGAGCGGGTGCCCACCCCGCGTTTTGCCTGCTCTTCGCGGGAGCCCACCCCGCTAATGGATTTTTACATTAAGAGGGAGCCTACCCCTCATTGCCGCCACGAAGAAAAGGGGAACCGAAATCACCGCCGCGGCCCCGATCACCAAACCGGAAGTCAGGCAACTTCGCCTGCGACGTAGGCGGGGCCGGAAGTTAGGCAGTAGTGCTGTCGGTGAAAGTCCCCGGGTGAAGAGCGAGGAGGGCGGCGTGATGAACAGGGCTCCCGTGACCTGTTGGGAGCCCCGGCGCCAGAAGGAGAGGGTGAAGGCAGGCGGGAGCCCACCCCGCCTACGTGGCAGCTACAGAGCGCAGCCGGATCCCCGGCGAGGCTCTCATGAGAGAGAGAGCCCCGCGTGCTGCCCGCCGATGAGACCAGCAGAGTCCTGCCCGCAGTCCGGTGAGTGGGGAGCTCCATGTGCGCCTTTGCGGTGCCCCGAGGCCGTTGTCGGTGCTGGTCACAGCTGCCCCGCTTGACAGTGGGCAGCTGCAATATGGTAGGGCATTGTCCTCGGAGAGGAGCCCCGGGAAGGAGGGGCTCCCCCGTTACATCGAGTGCCAGCTCTTTTCCCGCAGTCTGTTTTCGGCGCAGTGAAGTGCCGTGGGGGCAAAGCTGAGATTTAGAGTCCCAGAGTAGGGCACAGATCATTTTCCTCAGTGGCGCCGCCGTAGCGGGCCACCCCAACGTGGGCCTGGTTTGTTTCCAAGGGCCCGTGTCCCTACCAGTTTGGCCAGTCTTACAGCTGCCCCGCTTGCTAGAGGGCAGCTGCTACGTTTACATATCGAGTCAAAGGGCACATTGAGTGCCAGGCCTCATCTTGATTTACAGCTGCGCAGCAAGTGGCGCCAGCTGCATCGTTTAGGCCATTCTTTCCTGGGGGGGCCCTTTTGCGCTAGGAGTGAGATGCACTCCTTGGCCCCTGACTCTCCCAGCTGCCCAGCAAGTAGTGGGCAGCTAATACGTTTAGGTTTGCACAGTTGCGCACCCTTGACTTTCGCTGCCCTTGCAGCGCGCCCTGACTTTTGGACATAGGGCATTTGAGCCCCTTTAGAGATGGCCAGTTGGCCAGGGGGACAGTTAGGTTTATAGGGCGCCGGGCCCTAATCTGAGTTAGGTGCTAATGTGATTTTGGGTGCTAGGAAATGTAATCATGTAGTATGGTTTACGCACCCTGTATTATACCTCTAATGTACTGTTATGATTATGAGGTTCTGCATAATGTTTTTATGCTTGTGATTTTCTTATTACCTAATGCGTTTAGGTTGTGAGTTATTCTCTACTGTGCTTTACGCCCCTAATGTGAGTTATACTTAGGAGGTTAGGGTCTAATGGGTTTAGAGTTATGAGAGGATTGCATAATTTATTTATGCTTATGAGGTTGGCGCAGAATGTAATTCGCTCCTAATGTGATGCTGTGCATAATGTGGTTTATGTTACAGGCTGATGCTAAGTACAGTAACTACCAGTGAGTACTGGTTGTACGTTTATGATGTTCTACATTTATTATAAGTTCTACATGTACTAAGTTCGCTTTGTGCTGGTTCGGACAGTGGTCCAGTTGGCCCTGTCAGGTGTAAATAATCCCTTGTAAATATGACCTAGTGCCAGGTGGCACCATGTATATTATGTGAGTACTATTCTAATGTGTTATGATAATACAAAGGCTATTTTTGATATAACCTTGTGTGGAGTTCCTTTTTGTGGTGTGCCTAGTATGTTGTTGCTGTGGGTGTGTTGCGCAAACGCTTTACACACTGCCTCCGGGATAAGCCTGACTGCTCGTGCCAAGCTACCAAGGGGGTGAGCAGGGGTTATCTGGGATGTGTAACTCCCTTGCCCTGACTAGAGTGGTGGTCTCTGCCTGGCTTTGGCGCAAGCCTTAGCCAACCAGAGATCCCATTTCTAACATGCCCTGACTCTCCATCGCTTGGGGAGTCCCCAGGACCTTGCTGGTCCGCACACAAGCATCTTTTCTCTTCCTGCGTGGTTTGCAGTTGCCAAGGCTTGTTGTGGTCAATCCGATCACCGACGCCCCAGCACTCGACATCCTTCGTGGGACAGCTCGAATCCGGCTCCTGGTCGTCTTCAACGTCTCCGGGACCCCGTGGCTGCAGAGTCAAGCTTCACCTCTTCGCACCTGAAGCACCCGACATCGGTGGGCATTCGATTGCTCCGCTCCTGGTCACTGGCTAATGACCCAGACTCTGTCCCCTCTGCTTTCAGGTTCTTCACATCTTCGATCCAGGCTTGGATCCACCCGGACACTTTTCTTCTTCACGGCAGCAGCACTTTGCAGCAGATCGCCATTGTTGGACTTGGCCCTTATTGTCCTAAAATTTTTCGCTTTTCCCCCTAGCCTTTTTACTGACATGGTGTGTCTGAACTGAAAATAATAAATGCTGTGCAATGGTGTACGCACCTTTATTTCCACCATTGTGGAAATGCACCTTTGTAAAATGTTACTTTTAAAATGGACGCCCTTCCTGTCTGCACATGTGCCGCCTGTCTGAGGTGAGTTGGCGGTCTAGTTGTCTGTTTCCCAGCACCCCCAGCTTTTGGAGGGAAGCCTGGCACCCAGGGTGCTCTACACCTCCCCTAAACCAGTTGGGACCGGTTTCCCAGGGAACCTTCCAGAAGCTTCCAGCCCTTTCTGGTAGGTGGGGTGAGGGGGCTGTGCCTCCATGTGCTCAGACGGAGCGTGGACTAGATTGAGAGGGGACACTCTGCCAGGAGGTACCGCCACATTGGGCCTGTGTGCTGGCCCCTGTGCCATCTGCACCCCTCCGCTGTCCACAGGGCCAGTGAGAGCCCTTTACTGGAGTGAAGACTGCTGTGTCAGGAGGAGTGCCACTTTATGGGAGATGACTGCTTCTAGGATCTGCTGTCCTGTTCTGATGAGTACCCACTGCCTGCTGATCTTGCCCAGTATTGCCTGCCTGCTCTCCTGCCGTCCTAAGCCCAGCACCTGGTGAGCACTATATCTTACTGCCAGCTGCCTGCTGCCTAGCACCCTGTGAGCACGTGGTCTGCCCAGGAGAAGAGAGGAGCTGATGCCTGCAGCGCTGTGCTGCTAAAGCGCTATAACTGTGCCACAGGGGAAGAGGAGCGCTGCAACTTTATTTTGTGGGAATTAGCGCTACAACCTTATTCCTGCACCAAGAACTTTCCTGCCGCCTAGCGCCTCGTGAGCGCTATATGTAAATTGCCAAGGAGGAGTCCTGCGGCGGAGGGGGCCCGAGGCACATTGTCGGTGCCTGCCCCTCCGCGCTGCTGACGAGGAGAAGGCTCCGCTGAGGGTGAAGCCAGAGAGGTCCCAGAAGCGGGACCTGTCGGGGCACATTGCCGGTGCCCGGAGACTGCAGAGACATCCAGAGGGGCCCCAGACTGCCGGTGAGTGGGGCTCAGTCATCCTGTGGTTGGGGGTGTGTCGGGGCACATTGTCGGTGCCCGCCCCGGTGCCAGTATTCTTTGGAGGGCATTGGTTGTGTTTAGAGTCCCATAGGAGGGGGCTCCAACGTGCCCAGTACTTGTTTCCTCCCTCAGCTGCACGACAGAGGCATTTTGGGAAATTCTAGAGTCCCAGAAGAGGGCTCCACCGTGCCAGTGTTCTCGTGGGCAGATTCCTGTTAGAGCCCGGAGTGGGGCTCCCATCGCTGCATTGTTGGCGCCAGTGCTTGTTGGGTTTACCCAGCTACCCCGCAGGACAGGGGGCAGCTGCCAAGCATTGGGGGCATTGGATTACCCAGAAGGGAAAGAGAGAGGAGTGAGGAACCCTCCTACCCTAGCGCTTTACGCATCTTTGTTTTCACTGCCCTTGCAGCCAGCCCTGACTTGGCGGGACATAGGGCTTTTGAGCCCCGGTGTAAGGCCAGTTGGCCTGGGGTCATTTTTGGGTGTTAGGGCACAAGGCCCTTACCAGTGTTACTATGGGGCACTGCTGCTTTCATGCCTAAGATGTGTCCTGCCTAATGACATGCCTCATGTGATTCAGGCCCCATGATTATTGCGTAATGTGTTTTATGCTGATGAGCTTTGGGCCTAATATGATTTATACCTAATGTGATTTATGCGTTTATGCCTAATGCTTACACTGATGGTTCTGTGCAGAATGTGCTTTTATGACTAAGGTTACGCACAAGGTTATGTTCATGCCCAATGTGACCGACGCCTAATGATATTGCGTTTCTATGCCTAACCTGATGCTTCCATTCCAGGCTTCCGGCAAAGGTGATTATGGCCTAATGAGATGCCCCATGTCCTGTTATGCAGTGCTAAGGTTATGCCTGCGCTAAGGTGTTATGCATAATGTGAGTCATGCCTATTGGAAGCATTGCTTCGGTGCTAAATGTGTTTCTAGGCCCTATGTTCACATGTTTTATGCCCCAGGCTCAGGATGTGCCTAGTGTGCTTTTATACCTAATGCTAATGATAATGTTTTCCCCCGCAGGCTTATATCGTTGGAGTCCTGCCTAATGTTGCATCTATGCTTATGATTATGCCAATGCTAATGGGCATGTTTAATGTGATGTTCACAGGTCTATGCCTACTGTGGTTGTTCCGGCCTAATGCTCTGTTACTGATAATGTTTTTCCCCTAAGGCTGACTGCTGATGGTTTTGCATTCAATGTTAATGCTTTTCCCCCAATGCCGGACGACGTCTTTATGCCTCAGGTGACGCCTCATGGCCTGCAAGCATGTTTTCCTTTCAGGTCTGATGCCAATGTGTCCTAATGCTGATGGACTTTACATTTATTCTTTCTTTGTCCTGGTGATGGTTCTGGCAGCGGCCCGATTGGCCCTGCCTTGTAAATAGTCCCCCCTGTGAACTGCTACCCGGTGCCGGTTGGCACAGTTATCTGCACCTGTGATAATATCCTAACATGTTCTGCATAATACATATGCTGTTTTTTCCACCTAACCTGGTGTGGTCTCCTTTTGTAGTGTGCCTGGTGTGTCGCCTGTGAGTGTGCTGCGCAGAAGCTTTACACATTTCCTCCGGAGTTTGGCCCGCCCGCTCTGCACCGCGCTACCCGTTTCTAACATTGGTGCTCAGCGGTGGGATAGGACTTGTGTTTGCGCAGTACCACAGCGACAACGGATTGCACTGCAAACTGAGCATTTGAAATAATCACAGGTTTTGGGGATTATTTTGTTTAATTACCTTTCCTCCTAAAAGGGTCACTGTGGAATTGTGTTTCCCTGTTTACTGTATCTGTGTATCTCGCCAAGATGGGGTTACTCTATGATGAGGATGAACTTTGGGAGTACACCGAGGAGGAAGTGATGAATCTCTGCAGAGAGAGAGGGATACCCACAGTAGGCAACATTCGCAGGAAATTGTTTCTCTATGAGGCCCTAAAAAGGGGGGAATCCTTAGAGCCCTGTGGGGACCTTTCAGATTACCCCTCCGCATATCTAAAGGGTGGATTTGGGGGAGACCGTGAGGAGGACTCTGAGAGTGAGGGTTCCCAGTCCATAACCCTGGAGGGTGGTGACTCTGAGGAGGAAGAAGATGACAGGGCGGAGACGCCAGTAGCTAATGAGGACACCATAGACAGGGAGTCCTGTGCTGCGTCCAGTCCCGGGGGCACTGCCCCATCCCTTTCCTTGTCCCCAGAAGAGTGGGTAGATAGGAGGGAAGAAAGGGAGTACCAGCTGGCTTTGGAGAGGCTCAGGTTAGGGCACGCCAAGGAGATAGCGCAGCTGAGGGTTGAAGAAAAAAGGCTAGAGACCGAGAGGGTCCTAGCGCAGGAGAGGATGGCGGAGGCGGAGAGGGCCTTCGCCAGGGAGAGACTAGCTCAGGAGGGTAGGTTGTCGCCTGAGAGTGGTTTCAGGAGTCTGGATTCACCAGTGAGGGTGGGATCCAGTGGTGGCAGCGAGAGTGATTCCAGTGTGGGAAGTCCCACTCCCAGAGCCCGGAAGATGGTGCCTGATCCCCAGGAGGAGTGGGGCAGGTTGGAATTTAGGGGCGGCAAGAAACTGTCCCATCAGTCTTGGGGGGAGTATGCGGGTGTGTGTTGGACTGCATTGGAGGATTGGGTGGTGGATGGCGCGGTGAGTGATTGGGAAGGGCTGTTCCATGTACTTATCAAGGAACACATGCTAAGGAATTGTTTCCCAAGGTTGCGCCACCACCTGTTGCAGTGTGGGTTCTCTGACCCCAGGGAGCTTGCACAGGAGGCAGACCTTTGGGTGAGTGCCAGAGAGTCTGAGGAGGCACTGGGGAGTGATCCAGAAGGGAGTGGCTCAGGGATCTTCCAACCCAACGAGGTGGGAGAGGTGCAGAATAGCCCAGCTAGGTCCCAGGGTAGTGAGAGGGTTGTAGGGCCTCACGTCCTATCTACAGGAAGGAGTGAGACTGGGAGGTGTCCCGAGGTGCCCCAACCGCAGTCTCAGGGCCTGGAGAGTTCCATAAGGGAACCCCAGGTTGGGAGCCTAGGCTGTCCCGATAGGCCATCCATTGAAGGGGATCCCCTAGTGTCGGGAGAACCCGGGGCGTCTATAATCAGAGCTCCAGGGGTTCAGGGGTCTGCTCAGTCGCAGGGTTTAGATCCTGGGCTGGGATGCCAGGTTCAGGGACTGCCTGACCTGGCGGGAGGGACGTCTGTAAGCAGTGTCCCCCGGAGTTGTCTTCCAGGGGTACTACTCCAGTTGGGAGGGTGCAGAACTCTGGGAGGGGGTGCAGAGGGAGGGAGGACTTGCCTCTGGCACCGGGGCCACCTAAGGGTTTAGACCCTGGGTTGGTGGATCAGATGCAGGATCACGGCCCTGGACGAGTGAGAGAGGGGTGGTCTGAGGGTGCCCCGCATAGGAGGAGAGTGCGGAACCCCAGAAGGAGAGGTAGGGGAGGAGAGCCTCGCCCCTGACTGCTGGTCAGCCTGAGGGTGCGGACTCCAGGTGGGTGGACCAGTGGCAGTTTGGAACTGCAAGGAGGAGAAGGAGAGTGGCCAGCGGGTACTACGGGCCTGGGGCTACTGCCCCCCACTCTGTGAGACAGCAAGGGCCAGAGACATCTGGATGGCCTAGGGGCCGGTCCTGGCCGCAACCGACTATGGAGCACCAGTGGGGTGGCTTAGTTGGTCCAGGGAGGTTTGAGAGAGGGAACCATCGGGTTCCAGAGTGGCGGAGAACCTGCGGGTGCCCCTGCAGTTGCGGGCCTGCGTCCATGTTTTCTCGCCCCAAGCAGGGAAGCCCATCAAGGCATTGAGTGGTCTACCCTGGCTTTTGGCTGGGAGGGGTTGTGTTGGACTTGGCCCTTATTGTCCTAAAATTTTTCGCTTTTCCCCTAGCCTTTTTACTGACATGGTGTGTCTGAACTGAAAATAATAAATGCTGTGCAATGGTGTACGCACCTTTATTTCCACCATTGTAGAAATGCACCTTTGTAAAATGTTACTTTTAAAATGGACGCCCTTCCTGTCTGCACATGTGCCGCCTGTCTGAGGTGAGTTGGCGGTCTAGTTGTCTGTTTCCCAGCACCCCCAGCTTTTGGAGGGAAGTCTGGCACCCAGGGTGCTCTACACCTCCCCTAAACCAGTTGGGACCGGTTTCCCAGGGAACCTTCCAGAAGCTTCCAGCCCTTTCTGGTAGGTGGGGTGAGGGGGCTGTGCCTCCATGTGCTCAGACGGATCGTGGACCTAGATTGAGAGGGGACACTCTGCCAGGAGGTACCGCCACATTGGGCCTGTGTGCTGGCCCCTGTGCCCATCTGCACCCCTCCGCTGTCCACAGGGCCAGTGAGAGCCCTTTACTGGAGTGAAGACTGCTGTGTCAGGAGGAGTGCCACTTTATGGGAGATGACTGCTTCTAGGAGCTGTTGTCCTGTTCTGATGAGTACCCACTGCCTGCTGATCTTGTCCAGTATTGCCTGCCTGCTCTCCTGCCGTCCTAAGCCCAGCACCTGGTGAGCACTATATCTTACTGCCAGCTGCCTGCTGCCTAGCACCCTGTGAGCACGTGGTCTGCCCAGGAGAAGAGAGGAGCTGATGCCTGCAGCGCTGTGCTGCTAAAGCGCTATAACTGTGCCACAGGGGAAGAGGAGCGCTGCAACTTTATTTTGTGGGACTTAGCGCTACAACCTTATTCCTGCACCATGAGAGCGCTGCCTCCAGCCCTGCCCAGGAGAAGAAGGTGCGTGGGTCCTGCAGCGCTGGGCTGCCGGAGTGCCATATTTGCATTGACTGTGCTCTGCTTGCTGCGAGAGCGCTATAACTGTGCCCAGCAGAAGAGGAGCGCTACATTTGAAGTGACTGACTATCCCTGCCTGCTGGCTAGCGCCTGGAGAAGAAGAGCGCTTTATCTTATTGCCCAGGAGGTGAGGAGCTGACATCTGCAGCGCTGTGCTGCGAGAGCGCTATATTTCCAGTGACTGTGCTTTCCTGCCTGCTCCCTAGCGCCTCAGGAGGGCTATAGTTCATTGCCAGTGAAGGGGAGCGCTACCACTTTATGATGTGGGACCTAGCGCTTTGTGGGCGCTACAACTTAATTTCAGCCCAAGAACTTTCCTGCCGCCTAGCGCCTCGTGAACGCTATATGTAAATTGCCAAGGAGGAGTCCAGCGGCGGAGGGGGCCCGAGGCACATTGTCGGTGCCTGCCCCCCCGCGCTGCTGACGAGGAGAAGGCTCCGCTGAGGGTGAAGCCAGGAGAGGTCCCAGAAGCGGGACCTGTCGGGGCACATTGCCGGTGCCCGGAGACTGCAGAGACATCCAGAGGGGCCCCAGACTGCCGGTGAGTGGGGCTCAGTCATCCTGTGGTTGGGGGGTGTGTCGGGGCACATTGTCGGTGCCCGCCCCCGGTGCCAGTATTCTTTGGAGGGCATTGGTTGTGTTTAGAGTCCCATAGGTGGGGGCTCCAACGTGCCCAGTACTTGTTTCCTCCCTCAGCTGCACAACAGAGGCATTTTGGGAAATTCTAGAGTCCCAGAAGAGGGGCTCCACCGTGCCAGTGTTCTCGTGGGCAGATTCCTGTTAGAGCCCGGAGTGGGGCTCCCATCGCTGCATTGTTGGCGCCAGTGCTTGTTGGGTTTACCCAGCTACCCCGCAGGACAGGGGGCAGCTGCCACGCATTGGGGGCATTGGATTACCCAGAAGGAACAGAGAGGGGAGTGAGGGACCCTCCTGCCCTAGCGCTTTGCGCATCTTTGTTTTCACTGCCCTTGCAGCCAGCCCTGACTTGGCGGGACATAGGGCATTTGAGCCCCGGTGTAAGGCCAGTTGGCCTGGGGTCATTTTTGGGTGTTAGGGCACAAGGCCCTTACCAGTGTTACTATGGGGCACTGCTGCTTTCATGCCTAAGATGTGTCCTGCCTAATGACATGCCTCATGTGATTCAGGCCCCATGATTATTGCGTAATGTGTTTTATGCTGATGAGCTTTGGGCCTAATATGATTTATACCTAATGTGATTTATGCGTTTATGCCTAATGCTTACACTGATGGTTCTGTGCAGAATGTGCTTTTATGCCTAAGGTTACGCACAAGGTTATGCTCATGCCCAATGTGACCGACGCCTAATGATATTGCGTTTCTATGCCTAACCTGATGCTTCCATTCCAGGCTTCCGGCAAAAGTGATTATGGCCTAATGAGATGCCCCATGTCCTGTTATGCAGTGCTAAGGTTATGCCTGCGCTAAGGTGTTATGCATAATGTGAGTCATGCCTATTGGAAGCATTGCTTCGGTGCTAAATGTGTTTCTAGGCCCTATGTTCACATGGTTTATGCCCCAGACTCAGGATGTGCCTAGTGTGCTTTTATACCTAATGCTAATGATAATGTTTTCCCCCGCAGGCTTATATCGTTGGAGTCCTGCCTAATGTTGCATCTATGCTTATGATTATGCCAATGCTAATGGGCATGTTTAATGTGATGTTCACAGGTCTATGCCTACTGTGGTTGTTCCGGCCTAATGCTCTGTTACTGATAATGTTTTTCCCCTAAGGCTGACTGCTGATGGTTTTGCATTCAATGTTAATGCTTTTTCCCCAATGCCGGACGACGTCTTTATGCCTCAGGTGACGCCTCATGGCCTGCAAGCATGTTTTCCTTTCAGGTCTGATGCCAATGTGTCCTAATGCTGATGGACTTTACATTTATTCTTTCTTTGTCCTGGTGATGGTTCTGGCAGCGGCCCGATTGGCCCTGCCTTGTAAATAGTCCCCCTGTGAACTGCTACTCGGTGCCGGTTGGCACAGTTATCTGCACCTGTGATAATATCCTAACATGTTCTGCATAATACATATGCTGTTTTTTTCCACCTAACCTGGTGTGGTCTCCTTTTGTAGTGTGCCTGGTGTGTCGCCTGTGAGTGTGCTGCGCAGATGCTTTACACATTTCCTCCGGAGTTTGGCCCGCCCGCTCTGCACCACGCTACCCGTTTCTAACAGCCATTGAAATCGACGACGATTCCCGACACCCTTTGACACCTATGCACCTGGCTTCCCTGGGTGAGGTAACTCGAGTACTCCGGTGCTCACGTGGATGTTGGCCCTAGAACCCCTTAAGTCTAAAGGGGTTTGCTGAAAGTCCTCTCCTAAGTGTCCTTTATCTTTAAAATTCCAACCGCGACTTTCCGCATTGAATCCTACTGCACTCGCGGCTGTGTTCTCACACTGCACACGTCCCCCGTGGGTCTCCTGTGTCACTACCTTGGGTGGTTCCTTGGGGTCCCAGCGATTCTACGTGCTCTAGGCACTGTGTCTAGTCAAGTCGTGGTTCTTATACCACTTTCTTAATATATGGTTTGGTCCCCCCCTGGGGCCCATTGTATATTGTGTTATTTACTGTCGTTTTAATACTGTGATATTGTGTATCTTGGACTCTAATCTCATAAAGAGATTAGTAGTGAGTGTTTAGAAATAAATACATATATTTTATATATATCTTGTGTGGTTCTCCTTTCATTTGGTCATTCAAGAGGTTATGATATGGTAAACCAAGCTGCTTTACACTCACTCCTTCAAGACTTAGCCTGAAGGCTGCTCTCCACAGCTACCACTAGGATAGCTTTCTATAAGGTTGTCTTTAAACCTACCATCAATAAGGGTCGTTTGGAGTGGTGCAAGGTGCCCACTATAACTAGTGGACAGCATATGCCAGGCCAACTTCTCACATTTAGCCCCCAGCCTCTGGAACAGTCTTCCCGAGGAGATCCGGGCCTGTGCCGATCTGTCCAGATTTAAGAAATTGCTCAAGACCTGGTTGTTCTAGGATTTTCTGCTCATTGGTATTTTCTTCTCCGGCGCCGAGAGATCCCCTGGGGATGATTCGTTGCGCTTAACAAATGAGTATAATAATAATAATAAACAAGTGAAATCATACTCCATTTGTCTCCAAGCCATGCAGTTTCTGTCATCAGCACTTCTCCCTTTTTCCACAAGAGCAGTTGAAACATGAATGGAAAAATATCCTAGTTTGCAAATGTTTTCCACATAGATATGGCTCTGCCATATTTGCCACATAATACATCATCTGCTGCATAATCTGACGATTTTAACAAAAAAATTGTTTCTAGCTCAAACGGATCAAAAGTTACTAAAAAATGTGACTTGTGTTGCTGCGAAGTGGAGGGCCCTTTGCAAAGGTTGACTAGTCACCTTTCCCACTGCTGCATTTGTTTTATACACTGGTGCTAATGAGGTGGAAGCTTTGCAGGGTCTGTTAGTATGTGTAAAAATGTCAACATTTATAAAGTGTCAGAAAATGTACCACATTACGCCGCAGCCTTTTTTTCTTCTTAATTAAGTCAACACTGCGACATAATTTTATCCTCCATTGCTGCATAATTCCAGTGGCCCCAATGCGGTTAGCACATGATAAAAGTACTTGTGCATGGAGCAGAGAGACCGTGAAGTTTGCGAATTTAGTTTGGTGTGCGCACAAATCCTGCATTGCCAATCCCTAGTGAGTTGCACTACTAATGCTGAAACAAGGCAAATGGAGGCACCAATGGGTGAAGCAGACTGGCCTCAAGGGTCACGTGACTTCCGTGACAGTCACTTTTGCTCTAGGGTTTGCGGCTTCATAGGCCTGCCCGCAAGACTGGAGGTGAACTTCCCTTTGGATTGTGGTGGACAGGCTTTCAAGGTCAACCCACACTGGCCACTGCTACAGTCCACCTGCTGGTGCTAAGAGACCAGGCCTTCTAAGGTCTAGCGGGACCTTCTAAGGTCTAGCAGGGGAAGGTGGTCCCTCAGGAGAGAGGTTTGGTGGACTGGTCATGAAGGCTAAACTTGGTTCTCCTGTTTCAAATTCGGCAACTCTGGCCATAGTGCCACATACTCCCCCCACCCCGAACACCTTTCTGGCCCACTGACAAAAACTGGCCCTGCCTTCAGCTACAACCCAATTGTGCCCCGTTATAAACCCCTGGAAGCCACTGAATTCAAATTATGCACTAGAGAAGAGTAATATGCTGCCTCAAACAAAAGTAACAACATTCTGGAAAAAGCAAACAGCAAGATTAAATCAAGCATGTGAAATGTAATCAGGAACGACATGGTTACCTTAACGCTCTTACACTCATTATTCAGAATTCATGAGTGTTTTTGCCTGAAAGGTTAAGGACATGAATACATGAAAGGACACGCTTCAATGTATATTGCTTATAGCCTTACAAAAGTAAGCAGTATGGTTTAAAAAGACTACGTCCCTGAAACTGACAGAGCGGTGGTACATATTGCATAAACTAAAAGAAGGAAAACAGCTGATATGAATCACATGAAACGTTTTCCACAGTTATTTTTTAAAAAGCGCTCAGGTTTCATCTGTTTCCCAACTCACTTGATGTTTGTTTTTATAGAGCGAAAAAATCAGTTCCTGGGAGTCCAAGCTGCTCATGCAGGCCCCAGTGCTGAGAAATTAGCAGAACTGTAAAATAGAGGCTGGTGACCTCTGGGCAGCCAGAAGAACGATTTCCAGGAGAGGCCGGTGGGGCTGTGAAGGCATTGGGTACATAGGCCAGTGGAGGCCCTTTTTCTACTGCAGACTCCTTTTCCCTATTTTGCAAGTCTAGCAGTGTGGAGAGCGGATGGGCAGAGTCGGCCAGAAATTTCACACTGAAGCCCTCTTCTTCTTTTTCTGGTGGCGTCGTCAGTCTGGGTGAGCCCGAAAATAAAGGGCAGATGAAGCCAATGCATCCTGATATGATCGTTGTATTGGTCACAGTGGGGCCAGGCAGGTAGTGTCACAAGATGAGGTGTAAATTACTGCAGGGCCATCATAGGTAGCCATTTTCGTGTGCTTATCTAAGACTGATGGTCCCTTCAGTGTTGCTGTGCAGGTCCCTGCCCCCAGATACAGAGGGACAGAGGGTGGAGGTCATGGCGACTGCTAAGGCCATCCTTGTAGTGTCCTGCTGGACACGTTCTAGTGTTCTATCTCTGTTGCACCCCACACTGCACACCTACCCATCACAGGCGTCACTGGTCAGGTGACCCTGCTAATAAAAGGGGCCGGGGGCACGTGCCCTGGGCCAGTTCCAGTACCCAACTATAGTGTGTGTGCGCGTCCATCATTGGATCAAGGGCCCACAACACCACAATGGCGACGAGTGGGTCTTATCCCATGCGTGATGTAGCAGCCGCCTCCCAGTTCCTGGTGGAGGGGGCATAGCTCGAGGCACCTGAACCTATGGCCGCCGACGCCCTGACCAGACCTGCGGCGGGAGAGCCTCATGCAACGATGAACTACCGAACCTTGACTTGAGCCCAAGGCACCCGCACTGTCCCGCAGGGTGAGAGGAAACACCCCTACAGCACCAGCGTCACAACAGAGGGCGAAAATACCGCGCCTACGCGCTGGCTCTCCAATGCCAGCTGGGAAGGAGGACATTGAACCAGCTGCAGAGGTGCAAGAGGGATGACCCCCCCTGCCTACTGAGGTGCCTGTCAGCTTCGCTGTTTGCTGCCATCTGCCCAGAATTCTAGGAGGAAGCAGCACCCCCCCAAGATGTGTGGCTAAGCCTAAAGTGTGGCCCAAGCAAGAGCGTTTCCCCCAGGGAGGGGCGCGATCGGCGTAGGTGTTTTCGCAGTCTACTGCTGCTGCCCGTCGTGCCTGCTGAGACCTTGTGGAAGAGACGAGCGAGGCCGCGCCAGTGTCGGAATCCCCTGAAGAACTAGACAAGCTGCTCTGGCCAGGGAAAGGTGCACTAGTGCGTCAGAGCGTTACTCGCCACACCGCACAGAGGCCAAGCAGTTAGAAGCGAGAATGAGCAACCTGGTAAGAACCCCCTACACGCAAGCTGTGACAAGGCCTAACAGAAGCTGCCCCGCCCCGCGCGGTGAGCGGGTATTCTCAGTTTCATGCTGGTGACCGCCCATGCGAATCTCCTCTCTGCCGGTCTGGGTTCTTCGCTTGGAGGGAGGCGCCCCACCACAGGACTCTGCAACCTCGTGACACCCCGCCAGCTGGGGTGGAAATAAAGCTGCACCTGAAACCGGTCCCAGGATGCTTGTTTCCGGTCCAGGGAGGACCTGGCTTGGCAATTCGGGCTGGACTGTTCCCACAAGGAACAGGGTCAAGACTGATTTGCATATGGCTGGGTCCAAACTGGGGTGGTGTGGTGAGCAAAAGAATGATTGATTTAACCCAGATCCTTGTGACTGGGGGTGAATGTTTGCATTGTCCAGCATTCCGTCCATCAATTGTTTCTTTTGCATTTGTCGCCTAAGTGGGAAGGGTATGCCCAGACGTGGGTCCCGTGCTCACTACACCACTGGATTCAAGCTAGCCTGGCTGAAGAAGGGTGATGCCCTGAAACCGGTCCCAGGATGCTTGTTTCCGGTCCAGGGAGGACCTGGCTTGGCAATTCGGGCTGGACTGTTCCCACAAGGAACAGGGTCAAGACTGATTTGCATATGGCTGGGTCCAAACTGGGGTGGTGTGGTGAGCAAAAGAATGATGGATTTAACCCAGATCCTTGTGACTGGGGGTGAATGTTTGCATTGTCCAGCATTCCGTCCATCAATTGTTTCTTTTGCATTTGTCGCCCTAAGTGGGAAGGGTATGCCCAGACGTGGGTCCCGTGCTCACTACACCACTGGATTCAAGCTAGCCTGGCTGAAGAAGGGTGATGCCCTGAAACCGGTCCCAGGATCCTTGTTTCCGGTCCAGGGAGGACCTGGCGTGGCAATTCGGGCTGGACTGTTCCCACAAGGAACAGGGTCAAGACTGATTTGCATATGGCTGGGTCCAAACTGGGGTGGTGTGGTGAGCAAAAGAATGATGGATTTAACCCAGATCCTTGTGACTGGGGGTGAATGTTTGCATTGTCCAGCATTCCGTCCATCAATTGTTTCTTTTGCATTTGTCGCCCTAAGTGGGAAGGGTATGCCCAGACGTGGGTCCCGTGCTCACTACACCACTGGATTCAAGCTAGCCTGGCTGAAGAAGGGTGATGCCCTGAAACCGGTCCCAGGATGCTTGTTTCCGGTCCAGGGAGGACCTGGCTTGGCAATTCGGGCTGGACTGTTCCCACAAGGAACAGGGTCAAGACTGATTTGCATATGGCTGGGTCCAAACTGGGGTGGTGTGGTGAGCAAAAGAATGATGGATTTAACCCAGATCCTTGTGACTGGGGGTGAATGTTTGCATTGTCCAGCATTCCGTCCATCAATTGTTTCTTTTGCATTTGTCGCCCTAAGTGGGAAGGGTATGCCCAGACGTGGGTCCCGTGCTCACTACACCACTGGATTCAAGCTAGCCTGGCTGAAGAAGGGTGATGCCCTGAAACCGGTCCCAGGATGCTTGTTTCCGGTCCAGGGAGGACCTGGCTTGGCACTCGGGCTGGACTATTCCCACAAGGAACAGGGTCAAGACTGATTTGCATATGGCTGGGTCCAAACTGGGGTGGTGTGGTGAGCAAAAGAATGATGGATTTAACCCAGATCCTTGTGACTGGGGGTGAATGTTTGCATTGTCCAGCATTCCGTCCATCAATTGTTTCTTTTGCATTTGTCGCCCTAAGTGGGAAGGGTATGCCCAGATGTGGGTCCCGTGCTCACTACACCACTGGATTCAAGCTAGCCTGGCTGAAGAAGGGTGATGCCCTGAAACCGGTCCCAGGATGCTTGTTTCCGGTCCAGGGAGGACCTGGCTTGGCAATTGGGCTGGACTGTTCCCACAAGGAACAGGGTCAAGACTGATTTGCATATGGCTGGGTCCAAACTGGGGTGGTGTGGTGAGCAAAAGAATGATGGATTTAACCCAGATCCTTGTGACTGGGGGTGAATGTTTGCATTGTCCAGCATTCCGTCCATCAATTGTTTCTTTTGCATTTGTCGCCCTAAGTGGGAAGGGTATGCCCAGACGTGGGTCCCGTGCTCACTACACCTCTGGATTCAAGCTAGCCTGGCTGAAGAAGGGTGATGCCCTGAAACCGGTCCCAGAATGCTTGTTTCCGGTCCAGGGAGGACCTGGCTTGGCAATTCGGGCTGGACTGTTCCCACAAGGAACAGGGTCAAGACTGATTTGCATGTGGCTGGGTCCAAACTGGAGTGGTGTGGTGAGCAAAAGAATGATGGATTTAACCCAGATCCTTGTGACTGGGGGTGAATGTTTGCATTGTCCAGCATTCCGTCCATCAATTGTTTCTTTTGCATTTGTCGCCCTAAGTGGGAAGGGTATGCCCAGACGTGGGTCCCGTGCTCACTACACCACTGGATTCAAGCTAGCCTGGCTGAAGAAGGGTGATGCCCTGAAACCAGCCCCAGGATGCTTGTTTCCGGTCCAGGGAGGACCTGGCTTGGCAATTGGGCTGGACTGTTCCCACAAGGAACAGGGTCAAGACTGATTTGCATATGGCTGGGTCCAAACTGGGGTGGTGTGGTGAGCAAAAGAATGATGGATTTAACCCAGATCCTTGTGACTGGGGGTGAATGTTTGCATTGTCCAGCATTCCGTCCATCAATTGTTTCTTTTGCATTTGTCGCCCTAAGTGGGAAGGGTATGCCCAGACGTGGGTCCCGTGCTCACTACACCACTGGATTCAAGCTAGCCTGGCTGAAGAAGGGTGATGCCCTGAAACCGGTCCCAGGATGCTTGGTCCGGTCCAGGGAGGACCTGGCTTGGCACTTCGGGCTGGACTGTTCCCACAAGGAACAGGGTCAAGACTGATTTGCATATGGCTGGGTCCAAACTGGGGTGGTGTGGTGAGCAAAAGAATGATGGATTTAACCCAGATCCTTGTGACTGGGGGTGAATGTTTGCATTGTCCAGCATTCCGTCCATCAATTGTTTCTTTTGCATTTGTCGCCCTAAGTGGGAAGGGTATGCCCAGACGTGGGTCCCGTGCTCACTACACCACTGGATTCAAGCTAGCCTGGCTGAAGAAGGGTGATGCCCTGAAACCGGTCCCAGGATGCTTGTTTCCGGTCCAGGGAGGACCTGGCTTGGCAATTGGGCTGGACTGTTCCCACAAGGAACAGGGTCAAGACTGATTTGCATATGGCTGGGTCCAAACTGGGGTGGTGTGGTGAGCAAAAGAA
This sequence comes from Calotriton arnoldi, assembly GCA_963921515.1. Lineage (NCBI taxonomy): Eukaryota > Metazoa > Chordata > Amphibia > Caudata > Salamandridae > Calotriton > Calotriton arnoldi. The sequence goes on from CAWUFW010016291.1 coordinate 98,735, forward strand.
TGATGGATTTAACCCAGATCCTTGTGACTGGGGGTGAATGTTTGCATTGTCCAGCATTCCGTCCATCAATTGTTTCTTTTGCATTTGTCGCCCTAAGAGGGAAGGGTATGCCCAGACGTGGGTCCCGTGCTCACTACACCACTGGATTCAAGCTAGCCTGCCTGAAGAAGGGTGATGCCCTGAAACCGGTCCCAGGATGCTTGTTTCCGGTCCAGGGAGGACCTGGCTTGGCAATTCGGGCTGGACTGTTCCCACAAGGAACAGGGTCAAGACTGATTTGCATATGGCTGGGTCCAAACTGGGGTGGTGTGGTGAGCAAAAGAATGATGGATTTAACCCAGATCCTTGTGACTGGGGGTGAATGTTTGCATTGTCCAGCATTCCGTCCATCAATTGTTTCTTTTGCATTTGTCGCCCTAAGTGGGAAGGGTATGCCCAGACGTGGGTCCCGTGCTCACTACACCACTGGATTCAAGCTAGCCTGGCTGAAGAAGGGTGATGCCCTGAAACCGGTCCCAGGATGCTTGTTTCCGGTCCAGGGAGGACCTGGCTTGGCAATTCGGGCTGGACTGTTCCCACAAGGAACAGGGTCAAGACTGATTTGCATATGGCTGGGTCCAAACTGGGGTGGTGTGGTGAGCAAAAGAATGATGGATTTAACCCAGATCCTTGTGACTGGGGGTGAATGTTTGCATTGTCCAGCATTCCGTCCATCAATTGTTTCTTTTGCATTTGTCGCCCTAAGTGGGAAGGGTATGCCCAGACGTGGGTCCCGTGCTCACTACACCACTGGATTCAAGCTAGCCTGGCTGAAGAAGGGTGATGCCCTGAAACCGGTCCCAGGATGCTTGTTTCCGGTCCAGGGAGGACCTGGCTTGGCAATTCAGGCTGGACTGTTCCCACAAGGAACAGGGTCAAAACTGATTTGCATATGGCTGGGTCCAAACTGGGGTGGTGTGGTGAGAAAAAGAATGATGGATTTAACCCAGATCCTTGTGACTGGGGGTGAATGTTTGCATTGTCCAGCATTCCGTCCATCAATTGTTTCTTTTGCATTTGTCGCCCTAAGTGGGAAGGGTATGCCCAGACGTGGGTCCCGTGCTCACTACACCACTGGATTCAAGCTAGCCTGGCTGAAGAAGGGTGATGCCCTGAAACCGGTTCCAGGATGCTTGTTTCCGGTCCAGGGAGGACCTGGCTTGGCAATTCGGGCTGGACTGTTCCCACAAGGAACAGGGTCAAGACTGATTTGCATATGGCTGGGTCCAAACTGGGGGTGGTGTGGTGAGCAAAAGAATGATGGATTTAACCCAGATCCTTGTGACTGGGGGTGAATGTTTGCATTGTCCAGCATTCCGTCCATCAATTGTTTCTTTTGCATTTGTCGCCCTAAGTGGGAAGGGTATGCCCAGACGTGGGTCCCGTGCTCACTACACCACTGGATTCAAGCTAGCCTGGCTGAAGAAGGGTGATGCCCTGAAACCGGTCCCAGGATGCTTGTTTCTGGTCCAGGGAGGACCTGGCTTGGCAATTCGGGCTGGACTGTTCCCACAAGGAACAGGGTCAAAACTGATTTGCATATGGCTGGGTCCAAATTGGGGTGGTGTGGTGAGCAAAAGAATGATGGATTTAACCCAGATCCTTGTGACTGGGGGTGAATGTTTGCATTGTCCAGCATTCCGTCCATCAATTGTTTCTTTTGCATTTGTCGCCCTAAGTGGGAAGGGTATGCCCAGACGTGGGTCCCGTGCTCACTACACCACTGGATTCAAGCTAGCCTGGCTGAAGAAGGGTGATGCCCTGAAACCGGTCCCAGGATGCTTGTTTCCGGTCCAGGGAGGACCTGGCTTGGCAATTGGGCTGGACTGTTCCCACAAGGAACAGGGTCAAAACTGATTTGCATATGGCTGGGTCCAAACTGGGGTGGTGTGGTGAGAAAAAGAATGATGGATTTAACCCAGATCCTTGTGACTGGGGGTGAATGTTTGCATTGTCCAGCATTCCGTCCATCAATTGTTTCTTTTACACGGGTGAGGCCCAGCAGGCAGCATCGACCCCGCGTGGCTGGTGAGCCAGAGAGAAACAGCCGCCATAAGGAACGATAGGGAAATCACCCGCAGCGCCACCTAGCGGCCGCCTGAGTGCACTACACTGCCATAAGCACGATATAAGAGGCAGCCCAGGAAAGGAGGAAATGCAAGACAAGACAGTGAATCTGCAATGACAGCAAAAGAAGAAAAGACACGATAGGAGCCGCCTTACCGCACCAGCGCGGTTCGTCCCGGTGTCTGCATCCTCAGCCCCACCACCTTCCTACACCGGGCCTGCCTGAGCTTCTGGAACATGAACGGAGGCATTGCAGAGCCACCTAGCAGCTGAGTCGCGACACCTCGCCAGAGCAGCGCACTGCCCGGTACCGGCATCTACCCATGAGGCAAGATGACCGTCAGTACGCACTTACAGACAGTGTTTAAGCAGCTGAGGTGAAACACTTACAAAAGAACAAAAAGGGGAACTGTAACCACACACAAGTATAGGGTGCAGCCAACTTTACCTCAGCACAAACTGAACTACACAGTATTCCCAGCTCTCACACTGCGGCCAAAGACAGTCAGTCCCTGCAAGGGCCCGCTCCACAGGCCACCAGCCAGCAAGAGAGACACAACCTCAGCAAGTTGAAACATGTCCAATGGTGTAACAAATGAAAGGACTGGCATCCAATGTAAGAGGCAGCGCCACTTACTGAAGGGAAAAGCCAGACAGTAGAGAGCATCCTGTGAGGGCCCACCAACACTGCACACGGCCCCACACCTGCATCATCACCCCAGCATGGCTCCGCAGTGGCAGTAAGCCGGCCCAGCTCCTGAACAATAGCCACAACGCCCCTGGTGGTGGTGCACAACACGGCACCTCAACACAGCTTGCACCACGCTTGCAGCAGGAGGAAAGCTGCTGAGGATCAGTGAAGTCACCTGCACAGTCAGCGGAGCCCAGACAGCATAGAAGAAGTAGTTAGCTGCAGTGCTAATGCTTCCATGCCCCAACAAAGACCCCAAGAAGTCCAAAGCACCCCAGGACACAGGCTCTAGCCAGACCGCGACACCCACTGCAGCAGTAAAGAAAGTGCACTGTACCCGCACCCCGAGTGGCTGTCTGATGCCACCACAAGCGAAGAAACTGAGTCACACACCCCTGGCGGTGAACAACCACCATGGCAAGGAAGAAGAGCAGGCCACCAAGTGCCAGATGAGGGCACCCAAGAAGAGGGCGGAGCACAGAAGGTCAGAGGTGCGCAGAAGGTCACACCGGCGAACCTGATAGCATGGGCAGGCGCCCAGGAGATAGAGACATCTTTACAGAGAAGCACTGCCAAACAGAGCAAAGAGTGTCCTTCCTCACACTGCCTCAAGACAGAGTCACCAGAGGCCCCAGACAGGCAAGAGAAGAGTCGCACACTCCACGTGGCAAGCTGTCACCGCAACATGTGCTCCAAGGACACGCAACATGTGGCCAGACGCCACATTCGCACCGCAAGCGAGAAGCACGTTACTCGAAGTGACCAACCCTGCCAAGCAAGCCTGAATGGAGGAAGGATCAAGTGCCGCGACGGCGCAGCCTCGAGGCGCAAGCACGACGCCCTCGAGTGAAGAGCAGAGGAGCATCGCGAAAACCCCTGAGGAGGGGAAGGGGCCTGCAAGAGGTCCTCAAAGAGAAGAAACACGTCCTAGCAACAGGACAAACCTGCGACAGGTCCGCAGCAAGTAAAGACAGTCCTAAGAACTGGACACGACCAGCAAGATGTCCATGTGGCGCGAACATGAGACATGTGGCAGGACGCCACATCCAAGTGACGAACCTGGTCGGAAAAAGGAGAAGAGTGTGGCATGACGCCACTCCGCGAAGGAGGAAAGGAGAGTGACATGACGCCACAGGGCAAACAACCAACACAGGCGCGCAAGATTGAAAAGGAGAAGACCGACAGGACAGAGGACTGTCGGTAACAGCCCTGGAGAAGGTGCTCATCAGCACAAGCCAGCCACCGGGGTGCAGAGATGTCACTGGAGACAGCTTCACGGGAGGACCAACCGTAAGCCGCCAGCAAGTGCGATCTGCGTCCAGGCCCCACGCTTCACAGTGCGACCGTCTACTCACCTGTCACCGGCTGCTTGGCATCGATGGCACCACATCTAGCAAGTGCCATTGCCAGAAGACAACCGCAAGTGGCCATAAAGTCCCTCCAGTCCTCCTCACTCCACGAGGTCACCTCTAGCAAGAGATCACCGCCTGTTGCCCAACTGAAACAAATATCATCATGTTCATCATCCAGGTGCATCATCACCAAGAACATCGAAGGAGCATCGCACCACCAGAGTGGTTCCAAACACTCAAGACATCCGGAGGTCAACGAGGCACTCCTGGCACCGTGGGAGGCTAGCCACCCAGGAACCTTCTGTGTGCCCCGTAAACCTGAAGCCTGTCGAAGAAGAGCATACCCGACCATTGGACTATTCACCCTTGGGGTTACACGAGGCTTGGTTGTGGCCCTGTTGGGAGTTCTGCAGCGATCCCTTATTGCGGCCTACGAAAGGCCCGCACAGCCCACCCGGTCACGTGGCAATCCAGGGGCAAGGGACTCAACGGAGTTCCTGTGAGAGGGGAATCCGAATCGGAGAGATGCGCCGGCAGCAGCTCCACGACAGGCACTGGGAAGCATGGAGGTCGCAGACGGAGACTGGTTACCCCAAAGACCACCCAAGGAAGGCATAGAACCAGAGCCCTGACGGCGAGAGCACACAGACTGAGACACCACTCTCTGCGGCAACATGAGCGATCTGGCTGTGGTCCTGTTGGCAGTTCCTCAGCGACGCCGTCGCGCAGCCTACAGGAAGCCCGCACAGTCCACACGGTCCCATGGCAGCCCGGCAGGAAGGCCCTCCAGGAAACTCCTGTGAGAGGGAAGTCCAGGCAGGAGAGGCAAGTCTGAAGTTGCTTGGCTATCGGGAACTGGAAAGCCCTCAGCCACCAAGGTCATCCTCCGTGTTTGCAGGCTGGCTGTCCACTGGAGCCTGAGCGCCTGCAAGAAGATCTCCAAAGTGGACTCCATCACCGATCAGATGCACCGCTATTTTTGAACTTTGTAAATAGACTCCAACACCGCAAGACCAGGTCGGTCTGAACTACATCGCTGAGGCGGACCAAAGCTTCCTGACCGTGTGGTCCAGAACTCCAGCACCGCCCAGCAGACAGCCTGAAGAGACTCATTGGTGCTGTGTATTGTTGTTTGTTTATTCATGGGTTGGACTTTTGTTTATTTCTTTTTCATTCAAGTTTGGGAGGGATGTAGTGTCCTGCTGGCAACGTTCTAGTGTTCCATCTCTGTTGCACCTCACACTGCACACCCACCCATCACAGGCGTCACCGGTCAGGTGACCCTGCTAATAAAAGGGGCCGGGCGCACATGCCCTGGGCCAGTTCCAGTACCGAACTACAGTGTGTGTGCGTCCATCATTGGTAGCATGTGGGCCCAGGGCCCACAACACCACAATCCTCGATGTGCACCACACAGTGCTGGATGATTATGTAATCACTTTCAAGCTTGCCTGCCATTCTGGGGCGCATATTTAAAATTTTAAAGTAGGGAAATGGATTGTATTAAATTTAAAAAGTAGGTGCAATCAGTGCCCTGCTGATCCCACCCACTTCGACCACTGCACGTTCCATATTCAAAGAAGTCAGCTTAATGACTGGATTAGTCGATTGTAGCAATGTGCATGAACCCTGGGCAGAGCGCGTGTACTTTCACTTCCGCTAGAATGACTTCAGACACATTCTATAACTTAACGCTTGCATGTGCAAGGCCTTTTGTGTGTGCTTCAGTACAGAAGGAAAGGAATTGCAAAGACCTGTCCCAACCTCAAGGACCATGCCATCCTGGCAAGAATGACGACTGCCCCCAGTGGTTTTCATAATGCACTCTATGCGACTACTCAATGCCTGCCATGGTCAGTTCAGCCTTGAGGCCAGGGTTCACAAAGGCAGTGCCAGAGGTTGGAAGGGGCAAGCCAGGGGTCGCAGCTGCGGTCTCTGGTGACCCCTAAATTATGTCACTGAGAAAGAGTCTCAAAGAGACAAGTCTTAGCTCCAGATCCACGTCTGTTGGTGCGAAAAATATTTAATTAATGTCAGTGCAAAAGGGTGGCACCTATATAGGCCTGCGCATGCCACAACTGGTGTGGAACGACATTGACATGGAGCTGTTGGTGTAGCTTCAGGGGCGTAGCTTCAGGAGGTTGTTTGTGGTGTTACACCCCTCTAAAAATGTATTTTGTAGTAAATAGTTGGGTACAAGTGCTTTCAGTCGGGTATGGTGAGGTGTCTGTTGTATTTCACCTTCATTTTTACATACACACAGACAAAAACACACACACTCGCTGTCTGATCTCTGTTTCAAGGATCTTAAAAAATGTTGGTTAGTTTGAAAAATATTCAGGTACATGCATCAACCATTTTTGCGAGCGCAAACGGTGCGATTCTCAAAAATCGGCCGTTTGCGCCCGCAAAAATGGCATTTGCGATGCATCAAGGTTCAAGGCACTCGCAATTTGAGAATTCGCAATTAATTGCGAGTTCTCAAATTGCGATAGCATTTAAGGAATCGCATTTTGCTATCCTTAAATGCAATGCAAGAACCACTTTGAAGTAGCGATTTCACTACTAGGGGGCGCAAATTACAATGAAGTTGAACTTGATGGTAATTTGCAAAAACTTTGAAAAATGCACTAAAGTGCATTTTTCAAAGTTGTAGGTTACACACACACATGTCCTTGGGACATGTGTGTGCGCAACATTTGTGCACAGATCAATTTCAGGGGTGCAACAGGGTGTCCTTTTGACACCCTTGAAATAGACATGCGCAATTTGCGAGTACCAATTGGTACTCGCAAATTGCGCATGTACTTCTCATTCATTCCTATGGGCCTGTAGGCCCATAGGAATGAATGGGAAGCCATTTCTTATTTGTGTCTCGCAATTTGCGAGTCGCAAATAAGGAATGTGTAGGAATCGCTATTTTTATAGCGATTCCTACATGCATAGGCTTTATGAAGTCCTTAATTGCGATTCCTTAATAATCGCAATTAAGGACTCGCAAAATCCTACCTTGATGCATGTGCCTGATTGTGTTTTAAACTGCTAACAATACACCCTGCCTCTTAAAGATCCCGTATGCCCTGCCTCTCATATAATGCATTTTAACAAGATATGCCAGTGTGATTGTTGGGAAAATTGAGGGTCACCCCCTCCCCCCCCAACAACACCCCCCACCCCCTGCGCAATCCTACTGACTAAGCTAAGTCCCTGGCAGTGGCACTGCTGAAAATTTTCCGGATCCAGTCTGGAATCTGAGGAAGTAATCAAAATATTAAAAATCTGCAATTAGAAGTCTCTATCAGAATGATGGACTGGGCACTTATCAGGAGCAGTGCACCGCAGGTTGAGTCCCCAGGCAACCTTTACAGTTGATAGGAGGGTATCTGGATTACTCAGAGTAATGCTTCACTATTCACAGGCCTGACACTATTTACGTGGGATTGTTTTTTTTTATTTTATCTAACGTGTATTTCAACTATAGCTGCCAGGTTTCCCATGTCCATGTGATGTGCTGAGCCAGTCCAGGTTTTTCTATCAGAATACTGGGACAAGTAGTCCTGTTTATTAATGTAATACACAAGACCACAAGTCCCAGAATTCAAAGAAAAAAACCTGGACAGGCGCAGCACATCACACATGGACCTGGGAAACTTAGCAGGGCTGCTTTGAAGTTTATCATGCCCGTTCGGTCGCTTCTCAAGTTAGTAGGTACTGATTTGGGAGCTCAAAGGTTGTATAAAGTTACTACTAGTAAAGTCATCTAATATGCTAATAAGTCAGTTTTAAGATTTTTAAAAACCTGAGAAATCTGCTTCATGCTTGGTGATCCCAGCGCCCCAGAAGTTTGCCGTGTTTACTTGTCCATGCCGAGGGTGTGACTTAACGGCTAGGGCGGACGACTTTCGATTACTGTCCACCGCCCCCTGTCTGTGATTGGCCCCTGCCTGCCTTGGGGGGCGGGCTCTGCGGACACCAAGTCGTCTTTAGTGGCTCCCGCTTTTGAACTAAGGTTTGCTGCTATTCGACAAGCTCCGCTGGAAGCCGAGGAGCCGCGAACATGGTGAGGGGCGCGAGGCCAGCGCGGGTCATAAAGAGCGGCTTATGCAAAGGTTGAGTGAGGGACAGATTGAGACAAGTGGCAAATTTTGGAAATCTTTCTGTAATGCACCAACGGAACTGTTTTACTTATATAGAATGTTGGATGGGGAGTTTAAGACTAGTTTTTTCTTATAAAGCGGGAACATGCCAAAAGATCTTTTTAAGCGGATGCACTAATTGTTCCTACTCAAGGGGCACTGCAGGACTCTGTGCACAGGCCACGCTATGTCTGTAGCATTCACGATCTGTTGAAATGGACAAGTTCGGATCAATAATCTTAATACTTCAGTAGAAGCGAGTGAGGCCATTTGGAGAAATGTATACAAATGAGATAGTGAGATGTGCCCCCTTCGGCATGGGCACTGGAGAGTTATGGGTGTGCTGGCAATACTACCACTCCTACACAGTGGTAGTATGCCTTATGAAATGTGGAGTGGGACTTGCTATTTTTCAGAGTGTGCCATAGGCAGGGGGGAGTTTATATTCACATGTCAGTGTACCATTTTATGATAGCTAAGAAAGTGGTTCTTGTGGAATCTATTGTTAAACTCATGAATCTATTTCCTTATATGAGCCTAGGTTCTCCTCATGGAGAGAGGAATGGCAATAACTTTAGGACTGTCATGCAGCAACCTCTGTACACCATGCCCAGATTGTTCTTGACACTAGTAAGGACCCTGTCCTTGACATAGGGGTCAAGCTTATTTTTGAAGCCAGAGGTGCCACAGGTTCAAGACAGTGTGTGTTCGACTGAATACATTCCCTTTTGATGCCCATCCTCAAGATTCTCCTCAGACCCACTTCTTGACGGGCATTATTACATATGTCTCTGATACACTCATGAAAACTGCATTTAGTAGCTACCATTTTCTTCATCACACGAACTGTCTAAATGTATTGTGTGTACCACAAGAGTTGATGTGTTACAAGTAGGGAACGGTCTGAGGCCCTGCCAGGTACCAAGAATGGCATAAGACCCAATGCAGTGGGTGTGGTGCATATTCATAAAGGGTTACAGCATAGACTTTACTTTCAGTATTCAAGGCTAACCATACTCAGGGTCGATTCCGATTCGGGCCGGAAATTTCTCCGACCGAGCCGGACCCGGAGAGATTTCCGACCGACCGGACCCGTGCAGTCCGACCGAACGAGTACGATGCGTCCGTATGTTATCGGACTCGAGTCGGTCGGACTCCCATTGATGTCAATGGGAGCCGGTCGTACAACGCGTACGCGGGCTCCCATTGACTCAATGGGTGCGAGTCGGACAAGGGCGCCCCTACAGCGGGTACGCGGCGAAGCGACTCGCGCCGTACACGCACAGGTAGGGGGGACCCATGGGTCCCCCCTGTGTGCGACTCGCGGGGCTACGCGTACAGGGGGGTCCGACACGGACCCCCAAAGTACGGCTCCGACAGCTCTTACGAGCCGGAGTGCGCGGCTCGGTCGGACTCGCTCGCGGCGCGCATCGTACTTACCCGGCCGGGAAACGTCTCCATTGCGCGGTGCGAGTCGAGTCCGAGCGAGTCGGTCGGAGGGGTTCGAGCCGGGAGCGAGTCGGTCGGAGCGGTCGGGACGCCCGGACGAGTCGGTCGGCGATTTCGCATCGTACTCGCTCGGCCGGACCCGCGTACGGTTCGGTCGGGAAACAGGGCTCCGAATCGGATCCGTAAAGCCGAATCCGATTCGGAGCCCTACCGGCCGAGATCGGAATCGGCCCCTTAGTCTATGGGCAAAGGTAAGTCAAACCATATGGTTCAAGTTAACTAGTTTTCAAGGTATAAGCCACTGATGCCTCAACGTGACATGATTGCTTCTCTTAACCTCCTGCAGACAAGCCCACCTGAAGTCCATTCAATTGGTATTTAGTTACAACAGTTTAGAGTCAGCTGTCCGCTTCTGAATTGGTCCATATCGGTGCTCAGTCTTGACTCCTTTGGGAGTGCTTCCCCCATGTGGGGTCTAAATGATGCCCCTCAGCTCTCCAGTTCACTTTGACCGGACAGGGTCTAATTGGGCTCTTTGCTGTCAGCGACATGGATGCAATGCCTGCCATGTCATCGGAACCAAAACTGGAGAATGACCAAGGAGAAGTAAGGTAGTCTGACTGGAAAGCATGCAGGTTCCCATCACACAGTAAGCTTTCGAAAAATATAAGTCATACATGATAGAAAGAGGTATACGGGTGTATGTATGTGATTGTATGTCTGTATGTGCTTGTGGTTGAATGCTTGCACATGTTTATGTGTAAATGTAGTCTTGTGGTCTGTCCCCGCCTGGATAAAATGTTGGCCCCGGATTAATACTGTTAGTTCTTTTCATACTGCAGGCATGCTTGGCATGATGGTGGCCGCCCTGGCAAATGGTATCCCTTAAATAATAATGGTGATTCTTAGCATTTTGTGGATATTGATTGCACAATGGTACCCACCCTTGAAAACATGCTGGTCCTGATTTAATTATGGTATATATTGTGGGAATCAGTGGCATGCTTTGTCCCCCTTTTATCCCACGTCTGTCTGCAGCACTGGCTTTCTCACGTGGCCCTGGAACAGAGCAACTTCCATGTGTATGGGACCTTTTGTATAAGTAGACATACATCATATGCCTGTCATTTGCCAGAGCTCACATACTTTTTTCGTAAGAATAAATATTGAAGTGAAGCCTTAATATTAAAAATTACAACAATTTGGCTTAGAAGCCAGAGGTTGGCACTATTAAATGTGGGTGCACCAATAACCAAGGCTGTGTAGTCCTGATCCACTTTGGGTCTCTTCTGTCAGGCACTCCCTGTCCATCACTCTAAGAGGTTACCGCTTTCTCCCTTTTTTGCATGTATTCCCTTTTTCTTTTCCTCCTCCACTCTGTACCAACTCAGCATCGCTAAGCACCACCTCAGTATCACTCGCCATCACCTCTGCACCAGCACACCATCACCTCAGGATCACTCAGCACCACCAACTACATTCTACTATATACCACAGCACTCTACACCACTGCACACTACATCACTCTACGCCTTTACACTATCTGTCACTACACTTGAACAAACTGCAAAACATACTACTATATTCCACTCTGCACCACAGTACTCTACCTCACTCCTTTCTGCACCACTATACTTAGCCACAGTGCAACACAGCACTATACAAACATACACTCTAAGGCTCTATTCTGCATAACTACACTGTATGCCACTACATTCTATATTACTTCACTCAACACCTCTCAACTCTCCTGCACTTTACGCCCCTACACTCTACACCACTACACTGTACCCAACGCTACTCTACCCTGCACCACTCTATAAAACTATAATTCACTATACCACACTCTACACCATTGCACCATATACAACTACAATATACTTTACACCGCTATACACTATACTACAGCACTCTATACAACTCTACCTCACTGCACAAAAACACCAATACACTCTACACTGCTTTACTCAAAACAAATGCTCTCTACACCACTACACTCTATGCCAGTATACTCTGCACCACTTTAAGCCACTTAACTGTAAGCCACACAACTACACTTTACTACACTATACAACTCTACAATACTACTCTCTCTAATACTAGACTATTTTAAACAATGCTCCAAAAACACTCTAATCCACTATATACCACTCCACTGTACAACACTATACTCCACTATCTGCCATTCAACAACACTACTGAACTATGCAACTCTACACAACTCCATCTATACACTACATATCACTTTACTTCACTATATTATCACTATATTATAAAACTCTGTACTCCTACAGTATATAACAATACACTTCACTCTACTCACTGTACTCTACAACAGTCTGCACCACACCCTCTCCACTACTACAATATACTCTACACAACACTATATTCAATTCTAATACTATAGTCTACACTACAACACTATACTCCCTCTAGAACACATTTCACAACATTTTAAGCTAATTCATCACACTACTCTTCACTCCTATCCACTCCTCTAAAGTCCCTTATACGGCGAGACCTATTGGCACTGTTAATGCTTGTTAGCTTTACCACATCGGCAGCCATTGCTCGGTTTTGTCGAGGATCCGTGTGCGGATTACGGATCGTACATGTGAGGTGGGACACCATGTCTGGAAACCATCGCTTAGCACAAGAAGCTAGAGGAGAGGAGCCTTTCAGCCCCCCTCCCTCTCCAGATGTAGGGGCCCAAGGAATGCCCTGAATGAAAGGCTACCCTGGATGGAAGCCCAGCGACATCCAAGGTTGTGTTTCCCTGCAATAAAAGAGCTGCAGCCCTGGTACCGATTAGACTGGCTTCTGCTCCACTCTCAACAGAAAGCATTACAGGGGCATACCCCTTGTCAAGTAGCTACTCAAGCCAGAATTGATGATTTATTTGTAGAAATGAACACCACCAACAGTGCACTCCACCTTTGTCCTCAAGCCTTCTGCAACGGTCCTTCACGCTCCATAGAACTCTAATATAGAAATTGCATAGCTTGTGTAGTGACAGGGCTAGAGACTTAAAGCTATACACAATACCCCTTTCTGGGGGTGTGCAGGGGCTGATCCACCATCATGGGCACTGCAGGCATTAGGCCACCTCTCTGGGGGCTGTGCATCCCCCAGTTTCGATAGTAGGCTGTTGGTGTCTAGCCTTGCTTGTGGTTGCACGGCCTGGTGTTAGGCCGTCATCTTTGCTGAATCAGCAGGCTGAGGGGCTTGACGGAGCTCCAGAGAGACTGAGTTCAGACATGCATTGAGGTGATGGCCGCTTCACAGATGCTTTTGAATGGCTCCTCTTCATCAGGGCTCTGCAGCCCTCCAGAATGTGCAGTGGGTGAAAAGGGACCAGGGCATCAGTGCTCGTTATTGTTGGTATGGGTATCGTCACATCTTGGGTGTTTCTTTAGTAAACTCCTGAAATACTGTGTTATCATGAAGGTGGCAGAAGTGCCATAAAGTGGGCCCATGGGACTAGGAACTGTCGGGGACGTGAGGGTTTTATCCTCCCATATTTTGGAGGGGGGATACTGGACAAGGGGGAGGGGGAGTGCAATGTAGACCCTGTTTGAACTTTATTGGTTTCATGGGGACTGAAAAAGGAAAATATTTTAAACGGACTGCTGACTCTTTTCCCGTGTCCAAGCCTGCAATGCCTATGACACAGGATTCTTATGTGATCTGTGTTCTGGACTGTAGTATTTCACAGTTCATTCAAAGACCTTTTAAAAGTTGGAGGCTTTTTTTAATTGCTGCTTTTGCCCCCTACAGTATGCGCTCTCTTCATCCCACTTGCAAGGTGTCAATTAAAGACTTGGTAGGGACAGGTAAACGGATGAATTAGCATATCTTTCCCCAATGAGAAATACACTGCAGTAGTCCCATGTCACACTCTTTACTACAAAGGAGAGGTTATGCAAGATTCCTTTAAAATATAAATGAGCAAGACAGTTACAATGTTTTAATATATCGGCATTTCTATAGCGCTTTCCTAACCCTTGTGAGTTCTAAATGTTAATGTGTTTTTAGGTCTCGCCTAGGCAGCGCTTGCGCCGTCTCTTCGAGAATTGCTGTATTCCGGTATGGACTTTAAGCTCCTCTCATTTTCCGCTCATCTTTACAATTGACTCCTCTTCCTGTCCTTTGTAAATGATGGCTTTTGCTTTGTGAATAGGCATAGTAGTCCCTCCTTAGTACCTCCCACTCTTCTGTTACCTCCCATAAGGACAGCCCCTCTTACTTGTGTCCTTACACTCTAGCTTTCATTAGCAGTTAGGGAGCCCTATTTACTCAATTCATGTCTTGCTGAAGCAGGCACTACAGTGCGCATAGCAATGGGGCCTCATCTTGTTTGTATTTGCAGCGCGCTATGCGCGCTTTCACTTTAAGAATGACTGAGTGACGCCCCACACACAGGACTCGAAAAATCCAGTCGCCCGCTCGCATTTGCGAGCCAGATTTAATTAGGGCGAGCTATTTTTAAGACCTACTCGCCCTTTCTGGCGAGTAGGAAAATAAACTGACTTTTGACCTCTGTCTCTGAAAGCAAAGGAAATGTGACAAGAGAGCAATATTCAAAGGCATCTTTTGCTCACAAAGTAAATGAGCAATAAAAATGCCTTTAAATCTTGTTAACTTGTCACATTTGCTTGCTTTCACAGACAGAGGTCGAGTGCATTTCAGTTAGGTTGAGTAGATTTTGTAGGTTACTATACCTGCAGGTCTGGTAAAAATTAAATGATTTTTCAAGCCTTGACACAGCACTCGCGAGACGGTGGCTTCGGCAATGGTGGCTGCTTGTTTGTGTTTGCAGCGCGCTGTGTGTGCTTTCACTTTAAAAATGGCTGCCTCCACACAGCACTCACGGAACGCCTGTTTTTTGTTTTGAGAATCTGATCACCCTACATTGTACTCATAAAATATGCTGCACTATGTCGCATAATTGATAGTTTTTTGACTCTTAATTTACTCAAAAATCAAAATGTTAAGAACCACTGTTTTACAATATTCAAAATGTTTTTGGAACCACTCCTCTCTGAAGAGCCCTTTCTTTTCACCCTCAAATTGAGCCAGGTGGTTTCACGAGCTGCCTGTTGTAAAGCTCTTCAATGCATCGCCAGGAAAAGTAAGCGATATATTAATTCAATTACTATACAGTATAAAATAAGAATCTTCCGTGAAAAAAGTTAAATTCTGTCATCCTGTTCTATAAGTGATGTCATTTAATGGCCCAGCATTCCATGTCCACCTGCTCTTCTCATTCCCAGTAATTGTTGCATTTAGAAAACTATATTGTGGGTGCTGTAGACCCTGTTGCACTGTACAGCCCATGTCACGTTTTCCTTCTATGGAAACTGCTTTGAGGGGGATTGGGTGAACGTATGGGCTTTTTAACTGCGTGTAACCCTAGGATTGTACCTCTGAAGGTTGGTACCCTTCATCTCATACCAAAATAGTCCAAACATAGGCTACAAGTCACTCACACACTTCATCCATACATTAGAATCAGTCGAGAGCAACCTGTCTCTCACTCCTTTTTACCTCAAATTCATGCATTACCGCAGCGAAACCACATGGTAGGAGCACAACTCAGATCACCACATATAACATATATGCAACACTTTCTCATTGTACATTACTCATTTGTAACGGTGTCTCACAATATCTCTGCTTGCACTAATCAAATGTATAACATGCAAGCAAGTCGCTCTGCTTGAGCTTTCCTGTTTGTTTTTCTGTTTTACCTATATACTGTATGTACACCTAGTCGGACGCAGGCTTGTGTCCCACTTTATTGGCTCGTGTGTCTATTTTACGAACTAAAAGTATATCTGTCCGGCTGGACAGCTTCAAATTTAGTGCCGATTCTGGTTCTATATTCATTTTTCAAACTGTTGTCCTTGTTTAGGGACCACTGTGCTTAAAACTCGATTTGCAAAAATGGCAAAATAATGAAGTGATATTATCACAAAGTGCCACGTTATGCAGCACTATTTGCTTTTTACTGCTGCATAATTTACAAATTAACAGGGCAAGCAAAGTCAGAGCTGAGCCAAAGGTCTGGCTTGGCTCTTAGTCTGTGCACAAGCTATTCCTGAAAATGTTTACCATGAAAATCATACACCAAACACCACTTAAAATATGATGTCTGTTCAAAATTCATAGAAAGTGCATTTCTTTAACAAATTGAAGTTTTGACATCAATATGTCACATTATAGCTCTGCACTAAGAAGAATTTATTAAGTTATAGTTTTTAAACATTAATTTAGAACCGTTCCTGCCTTGACAGTTGTCATGTGAATCCTTTATGCAGCTCACATTCTAATAAATAGAGCAACATTATAGTCTATTAAATGAAGCACAATATGTTTTGTACAACTGGCACTCTGAACTCATGTATTTGAAGGTGCTTTAATATGCACTAGTGAAGGAAGATGGATAAAATATTTGCTTTAGATCACAATATTTGGTTAAGCAGGGAAGCTATGATCAATCCAGGTTTTCTGGGTTCACTTTGTACAAATCTGCCATTAAATTGGTACTTATTTGTATCTCCTTTTTACCTCAATTGTTAATGTTTTTTGTTTTTACCTTTTTTGTGCATGAGGGTAGAGTAAGGGTGGCAGCCGTAAGCCACATGAAGGCTTGGCTTGTTATGGGTTTGATGGTTCAACTGGACATCGATCCAAGCCAGGACCAGGCTTTGGGCTTGAGCTTGATTGAGCTTTTGGTAGCTCACTCACCTCTTGCGTAATATTACTTCACATATCTGTATGTATAACCAGTTGGTGCACTGGGAACTAGTGACTTGTGTGTTTATAGACAAATGAGGTCCCATTCTGGGAGTGAAAGCACTGTGAATATGTAGGTCAGTAAAAAAATGTATTGCATGCTGCACACAGTATAAGATAGACCGGCAGAAAGACTCAAGGAGACTTTTTTTTCACCAGGTTTGCATATTAAAGAAACAGTGACGCAAATTCTGGACAAAGTGTTGTGCTGGAATATACTTTCTAACACACTTCCTGATTTGCTTTGGATAGTTACCTAACATAATGCAAAGTAGAGGTAAGTGCTACTTTGTGGCACAAGTATGTTCCATGGGTTGTACATTGGCATGACTCTCGCCGGGACGTCTATTTGGAATCTGCACCGACCAAAGAGTTGGGCACCACAAGACTTACCAAGTGGTTCGAGAGTGAACTCCACTTCTCTTATTAGAAAGACGGTGCTCCCAGAATAATATGGGTTATCGTTATCCTGGCCGCTTTGATTGCGTGGTGGGCAGTATATATATTTTTTCATATTTTCCTCACTATCACAAGCCTATGCAGAGTGACTACACAACTTTTAATGTCCTGACGAATGCCCCCGAACCCGTTCAGGGGACCATATATGGGCAGAAACATGTAGGGGTATATATGCTTGATCCCTAGTCCTCTTTTTAAACTCTGTTCCAGAGGCCTACTGAATAAAGTCTACTCGGACCCCTGGAGATAGTTTTATTTATTACCTTTGCAATTCTTTGCACTCTGCCCCTCACTGACCCCTTTCCCTCGCTCATCCCCTTCTTATGGCGGCCGCTGCACGGCCGAAGGCGCGCCTAAGGCAAGCCCGTCTGCGCCCAGCGCCAGACCCCCTGGTCCCCGCGACCGCCACAACGACCGACGCCACTACGATGCCAGCACCCTCCACGCACTCAACACCGGACGATCACACACCTGCTTCCTGGCCGCCCGAAGCGCACCCAAGGACCCTTCTCCTGCCAGAACTGCAGCTTCACCAGCCTCCGAGCCGCCAAACCGCCCGCCGAGAAAGGACGCAACCACCTCAGATGCATCGTACTCAACACCTGCTCCGCACGCAAACACGCCGTCGAACTCTGGGACCTGATTGACACGTCCACCCCCGACGTCGCCTTCCTGATGGAGACCTGGATGAACGCCGCCTCTGCGCCCGACATCGCCATAGCCATCCCGGACGGCTACAAGATCACCCGCAGGGACCGCACCAACGGAATAGGAGGAGGAATCGCCATCGTCCACAAGAACACCCTCAGGGTCTCGACCAGCACCGACGACACCCTCAGCACCGCTGAACACCTGCACTTCCAGATCCACACTGACCCCAACACCACCCTCAGAGGAACGCTCGTCTACAGACCCCCCGGACCCCGGCCTCAGTTCAGTGACTCCATCGCCGACTTCGTCAGTACGCACGCCATGGCCTCCACAGACTACATCCTCCTCGGAGACCTGAACTTCCACCTCGAGAACACCAACGACACCAACTCCACCACCCTGATCGACAACCTCGCCAACCTCGGACTCAGACAGCTCGTCACAACGCCCACCCACTCCGTCGGCCACACGCTCGACCCCATCTTCTCCGCAAGCTCCCACGTCTCTTTCAGTCACACCACCGAACTCCACTGGACCGACCATCGCTGCTTCCACTTCACCTTCCGCAAACCCACCACGCACCACCGCACTCAACAGATCCCCCGCCGCAGCTGGAGCAAAGTCACCGATGTCCAGCTTAACACCACCCTCGCCCGGAGCCCACCCGCCGACACCGCCGCCCGCGACCTCAGGCGATGGATCGACGACTGCACCAACACTCTCGCCCCGATCAAGAAACCCTCCAACAGACACACCGACAAGAAAGCCAGCTGGTTCACCGCGGACCTCCAGGCCTCCAAGCAAACCTGCCGGAAACTAGAGAAGAAATGGCACAGCGAACAGACACCGGACAGCCATGAGGCCCACAAGAACGCCATCCGCAGACACCATCACCTCATCAGAACCGCCAAAAGGGCCTCCTTCAAGGACCGCCTCAACGACAACGCACACAACAGCAAAGAGTTCTTCAACATCGTGAAGGAACTCTCCAACCCCAGCTCCGCCAACGACATCCCACCATCGCAAGACCTGTGCGACTCCCTTGCCACCTTCTTCCACCGCAAGATCGCAGACATCCACGACAGCTTCAACAACCTGACCGCCTTGACAGCCACGACACCTCGGACCCCCCGGCCACCATCCGCATCGACCCCATGCTCTCCTGGACCAATGTGAACGACGACACCATCAAAATCATGAACACCATCCACTCCGGCTCTCCGTCAGACCCTTGCCCGCACCACATCTTCAACAAATCTAGCGCCACCATCGCACCCCATCTCCGCAAAGTCATCAACATCTCCTTCGAGACCGCGACCTTCCCGGAGAGCTGGAAGCACGCAGAGATCAACGCCTTACTCAAGAAACCCAAGGCGGATCCGAGAGACCTCAAGAACTTCCGGCCCATCTCCCTGCTCCCGTTCCCGGCGAAGGTCATCGAGAAGATCGTCAACAGACAGCTGACCTGCTACCTCGAGGAGAACAACATCCTGGACCCATCCCAGTCCGGGTTCCGCAGCAACCACAGTACCAAAACTGCCCTCATCGCCGCCACCGATGACATCAGGACCCTGCTGGACAACGGTGAAACCGCGGCCCTCATCCTCCTGGACCTCTCAGCCGCCTTCGACACGGTCTGCCACCGCACCCTACGCACACGCCTCCACAACGCAGGGATCCGAGACAAGGCTCTGGAATGGACCACCTCCTTCCTCTCCGGCAGAACCCAGAGCGTCCGCCTCCCCCCATTCCGTTCCGAAGCCTCCAAGATCATCTGCGGCGTACCCCAAGGATCATCCCTCAGCCCGACACTGTTCAACATCTACATGGCACCGCTCGCCCACGTCGCCTGACTGCACGACCTCAACATAATCTCCTACGCCGACGACACCCAGCTGATTCTCTCCCTCACCAAGGACCCCCCTCACCGCCAAAGCCAACCTCCACGAAGGAATGAAGACCGTCGCCGAGTGGATGAAGAAGAGCCGACTGAAGCTGAGCTCGGACAAGACGGAGGTCCTCATCCTTGGCTCCACCCCGTCAGCCTGGGACGACTCCTGGTGGCCAACCACACTGGGAGCAGCACCGACACCCACCGACCACGCACGCAACCTGGGGGTCATCCTCGACTCGACACTCTCCATGACCAAGCAGGTCAACGCCGTCTCGTCCTCCTGCTTCAACACCCTACGCATGCTCTGCAAGATCTACAGGTGGATCCCCACCGAAACAAGAAGAACGGTCACCCAGGCCCTCGTCAGCAGCAGGCTGGACTACGGAAACGCCCTCTACGCGGGAGCCTCGGCCAAACTCATGAAACGACTGCAACGCATACAGAACGCCTCTGCACGCCTCATCCTCGACATCCCTCGCCACAGCCACATCTCACCCCACCTGAGAGACCTGCACTGGCTCCCCGTCAACAAGAGGATCACCTTCAAGCTCCTCACCCACGCACACAAAGCACTCCACTACACCGGACCGGCATACCTCAACAGACGACTCACCTTATACACCCCGAACCGCCAGCTCCGCCGACCTCGCCCACGCCATCGTCCCCCGCATCCGAAGAGCGACCACCGGCGGAAGATCGTTCTCCTACCTCGCCACCAAGACCTGGAACACCCTCCCCATCCTCCTACGGCAGACCCAGGACCTACTAACCTTCAGGAGGCTACTCAAGACCTGGCTGTTCAAGCAGTAGCAGCACCTCCTCCCCCCCCACCCCCCACCCCCAGCGCCTTGAGACTCTCACGGGTGAGTAGTGCGCTTTACAAATGTTCTGATTGATTGATTGATCTTTGAAAAACACCTCAGCTCCTTTCCATAGGGGAGTCGTAGCCCACACCATGGACTTCGCAGTTTGGGTGTGAGGAGGGAACTCAATGTTGAAGCATGCCACCCTTGGGTGAGTGAGGGTTCTTGTCTTAAAAGGATTTCTTCCCTGGCAGCTCCATCACATACATATACCAGTGAGTATACAGGACACAACTTAGATACATGTGATCTGTCTGTCACGTTCTATCAGATAACCAACATACATAATGTGATTTTTTTTTAATTATTAGGGATTAGTATGCTCCTGGTTTCATCGATCCCTATAGATCCTCAGTGTGGAGACAGTTGTACATCGGCATTCCCATTAGAGGTGGGCGAATCAACAAATTAACAGGGGGAGCTGAGCCAGAGCTGAGCGAAGGGTCTGGCTAGCATCTTGGAGTCCGTGCATGAGCCGAGCCCTGAAAATATTTGGTATGTAAATCATGAAACAAACCTCACGTAAGATATGAAACTCTTCTAAATTCAAAAATGTGTATTTCTTTAAAATGTGGAAGGTACATTAACAGGGTGCATTATAGCACTCCACCAATAAGTACTTGTTTAAAGTGATAGTTTTCTACCACTGGCAGTCTGAACTCTCATATTTGGGCTTTGATTGGCGATAATCAAGGAAAACGTTTTGGTGAAATCAAATATTTGCCGAAGATCACACAATTTGAGCGGGGATGCCGTGGTTTATTCAGGTTTTCTGACTTCGCTTTGTACAAATCAGCCATCAAATGGGTATCTATTTGCCTTTCCTTATGTTAAATGCAAAAACAACAGTTGATGGACAGAATGCAGAACAATGTCATACATTCACCCCAGTACAGAGATCTGGGCCTAAATCCATCGTTTTTTTGCTCACCATGCCATTCCAGTTTGAACCCAGCCATATGCAAATCAGTCTTGACCCTGTGCCTCAAGGGAACAGTCCAGCCCGAACTGCCAAGCCAGGTCCTCCCTGGACTGGAAACAAGCATCCTAGGACCGGTTTCGGGGTTTCACCCCTCTTCAGCCAGGATAGCTTGATTCCAGTGGCATGGAGAGCACGGGACCCACGTCTGGGCATACCCGTCCCACTCGGGGTGACAAATGCAAAAACAACAGTTGATGGACAGAATGCAGAACAATGTCATACATTCACCCCAGTACAGAGATCTGGGCCTAAACCCATCGTTTTTTTGCTCACCATGCCATTCCAGTTTGAACCCAGCCATATGCAAATCAGTCTTGACCCTGTGCCTCAAGGGAACAGTCCAGCCCGAACTGCCAAGCCAGGTCCTCCCAGGACTGGAAACAAGCATCCTAGGACCGGTTTCGGGGTTTCACCCTCTTCAGCCAGGATAGCTTGATTCCAGTGGCATGGAGAGCACGGGACCCACGTCTGGGCATACCCGTCCCACTCGGGTGACAATTGCAAAAACAACAGTTGATGGACAGAATGCAGAACAATGTCATACATTCACCCCAGTACAGAGATCTGGGCCTAAATCCATCGTTTTTTTGCTCTCCATGCCATTCCAGTTTGAACCCAGCCATATGCAAATCAGTCTTGACCCTGTGCCTCATGGGAACAGTCCAGCCCGAACTGCCAAGCCAGGTCCTCCCTGGACTGGAAACAAGCCTCCTAGGACCGGTTTCGGGGTTTCAAACCTCTTCAGCCAGGATAGCTTGATTCCAGTGGCATGGAGAGCACGGGACCCACGTCTGGGCATACCCGTCCCACTCGGGGTGACAAAGTCAAGCTATCCTGGCTGATGAAGGCTGATAGCCTGAAACCGGTCCTAGGATGCTTGATTCCGGTCCAGGAAAGACATGGCTTGGCAGTTCGGTCTGGACTGTTCCCATGAGGCACAGGGTCAAGACTGATTTGCATATGGCCATGTCTGAACTGGGGTGGCGTGGTGAAGCAAAATAACGATGGATTAAACCCAGATCTGTGACTGGGGGTGAATGTTTGCCAATGTGCAGCATTCCGTCCATCATCTTGTGTGTTTTGCATTTCGCCCTAAGTGGGAAGGGTATGCCCAGACGTGGGTCCCGTGCTCACTACGCCACTGGAGTCAAGCTATCCTGGCTGATGAAGGCTGATAGCCTGAAACCGGTCCTAGGATGCTTGATTCCGGTCCAGGGAAGACATGGCTTGGCAGTTCGGTCTGGACTGTTCCCATGAGGCACAGGGTCAAGACTGATTTGCATATGGCCATGTCTGAACTGGGGTGGCGTGGTGAAGCAAAATAACGATGGATTAAACCCAGATCTGTGACTGGGGGTGAATGTTTGCCAATGTGCAGCATTCCGTCCATCATCTTGTGTGTTTTGCATTTCCTTATGTTAAGGCTTTATTTTTACCTCTTAGTGCATTTTTCCACAGTCTTTGAAATAAAGCGCGAACTCCACCCGAAGGTATTGGAGCGCTTTAAATGAGCACCGGTTACATTACACAAGATCTCATGCATGGTTTACTGCCGTGATGAGATTAAGTGAATGTCCCACGATCACAGGATGGTAAGCCGATGCCGAGACTCAAACCTGGTTCTCCAGTTCAGTCGGATGCTCTGATCGTAGCGCCACATCCTAGGTAGAGGGAGGGTGGCAGGCAGAAGCCAATGCTCCGCTCATTATGGGCTTGAGGTTCCAACAGGACCTTGAGCTGAGCCAGGGCCAGGCTTCAGCCTCGAGCCTTGCTCGAGCTTTTAGCGTTTGTTATTGTATTTAGCAAGTCTCAGCTAGGTATGACATTGCAGCATTCCATAAATGGAAAGATTCTAGAGTTTGAATAGGGGACGTTTGATGTAAGCTGTGCCTGGCTGGATGCACTTGTGTGTCTCTTATCTCTGACAAAATAAACTCCATCTAGCATTGAAGTACTATGTTTGCGCTTCGTTTTATTGCTACGTTTTTGGCAACGATTTTCTGTGCCAGACGCAGGAATTCTCAGTGAAGGAGATTCTACCGGAGGAACCTATGCAGCCGCAGGAGTCAGGAGTGTATAATCCAGTCATGCGGACGAGTGAAGGAGCATATCAGCCCTGACACTAACAGCCCTCCCACTATTGCCACAAGGATACATGGTATGTACAAAGAGGAAACAATAGTTGGGTCTCGGTCATGGGGTCCATTTCTTGTTGAGGCTGCAGGTGACTTCGTGGGGTCCAGGAGAGGTCAGCCACCGATGGAGTTGAGGTCTGGATCGCTGGGGAGACTTTACTGGGCAGGTGAGCCACTCGGACTCGGGCCATGGGCGTCTGGTGCAGAGTTGTTAAAGGTCATGGATTCGCCTGGATCCGGAGTCCTTGAAGTTGGAGTTTGCTGGACAGGGCGGCTGTCCTCTGTAGATCTTTTTTGTTGAAGAGTGGCAGTCTTCCTGGGGTTCCTGGAAGTCACTGGCCACAGGATAGGTGTCTTCTCCGCAGGCTCTTCAAGCTGGAGACAGGCCAGTAGGGCTGGGGCCAAGTCAGTCGTCGTCTTCAAGCTTTGCTGCACGGAGTCGTCTTCGTCCTTCTTCATAGGTTGCAGGAATCTGAGGATCAAGGTTCAGGGGTGCCCAATAATACTCAATTTAGGGGTGTTACAGGTACTGGCAGATGGTAGCCAATGTGCTACTTGAATTTTAACCATTTCAGTGTCTCCTCCCTTTGGGAAGGGGCATCCCCTAGCCTGATTGGGCAGAATCCTTCCATTCAAGATGGAGGATTTCCTAAGGAGGGGGTTGACCTCGGTCCAGGGTCCTGGCAGAGAGGGGACCCACCTCTCCAGACTATTAATTTTCCTGCCAACCTTGTCGCCAAAAGTGGGGCTTGGTCAAGGGGGCGGGCATCTCCACTAGCTGGAGAGACCCCGGCTAGCATAACAAAGGGCAGGAAGCCTTTAAAGCTAACCGCTCTGAATGCTGTTGCTGCTTGGGGGTGGGTGAGAAGCACCTCCACCCGAAGCAGACTTTCTTCCTGACCAGGCGCGGTCGGTGGTAGGAGTGCCGGTCGGGCGGTGACGTGGAGCCAAATGCGATGCAGTGCGCGCAACGAAATTCGTTTTATTTATTTAAATGTTTACTTACCTGTATTGGGCCTTAATCCGTAGTTTACTACCCTCCACCCTGCCCCTCCCCCGCCCCACGTCACCGCCCGACCGGCACTCCTACCACCGACCGCGCCTGTTCCTGACCCACGAGAGCGCAAGGACTCCCACCTCAGGGGGTCAGAATCCGGTCTGTGTGTGGGAGGCTGGTGAAGACCAGTCGGCTAGATGCAAGGAAGTTGGTAGTTTTTTACAGGGGGCACTTCCGAGATGCCCTCTAAGTGCATTTTACAATACATTCATCACTGGCATCAGTGTGAGTTTATTGTGCTGAGAAGTTTGATAGAAAACTTGAGTGTGCAGTAAAGCCATCATGGAGCTGTGGAGTTTGATTGCAGATTCCCAGCCCATGTACTCAATATGGCTTCACTGCACTTAAAATGTCTAAGAATGGACTTGGACACTGTAGGGGCATGTTGCCCATGTTACTATACCCTTACCTGTGGTATAATTCACCCTGCCTTAGGGCTGTGAGACCAGCTAGAGAGGTGACTTACCTCTGCCACAGGCAGTGGTTTGTGGGCATGACACACAGGGATGTTTGCCAGGTCGACTCTTAGGTTTTGTCTGCACCAAAATATACGGTCTGCAATGGCAGTGTGCATGTGTTTGAGGGGTCTCTGAGGGTGACACAATACATGCTGCCGCCTTAGGGACCCTCTCTGGTCACAAGGCCCTTGGTACCACTGTTACCTTTTACAATGGACTTGTGGTTCAGCAGTGTGCCAATTGTGTTACAAAGGTAAAGTTTTGGGAAAGAACACAGGCACTGGGAACCTGATTGGCAGGGACACAGTGCACACTTAGTCAAAGTGCATCAGATGTCATGTAAAAGTGAGGGGTAACCATGGAAAAAGGGGCGCTTTCCTACAGTTACCACATAACACTTGTTGGAAAATTAATGTTTCTAATGTGATAACCACTCCACCGCCATTCTTAATGACAGCTGGGGATCCACTCATAGCGTAGGAGGATTATATTGATTGCTTCGAAAATTTCTTGGTGGCTCCTGATGGCACCAGATTCCCAGCGGTAAGAAAGAAGGCATTATTGGGAGTATTAGGCAAAAGGGACAACACACATTTAAGTATCTTCCGGCGGGATGTAGTAGAGGATGGGTATAAAGATGCAGTTTTAAAGTTATGCACTAGATTTGCCAAACAAGAGAATGTTATTCGCCGGCACAAGTTCTATACACAGCCACAATGCACAACTGAAACTATAAATTAATTTATGCCTAGGCTGCGAGAATTATCTGCCAAATGTCTGTTTGGCCAAATGACTGATGAAGTAAGGGACCAATTAATCGTTCAGTGTAATAGCAAGAAGGCACGAGAGACTGTGGGCTGCAAATAATTCTACTCTAAAAGAAGCCATAGTTGCATCTAAAGTTGTGGAGGAGTCTAAAAAGTGCACGAGAGAGATGAAGAATTTTCACAGGAAAAGGGTCAGAGGTAGCAGTGATGCAGTGTGACAATGAATCAGAGTGGTGAATTATACGTCGCAAACTGTGGGAGGAAATTTGAATAAATATAGATCTACAGAGGGTACCACATTTGCAATTGAATCAGGGAAAAATGCCTCTCAGGTCTGTCATAGATGTGGCAGTACCTTTCATTTAGCGGATTAAAAAAGTTGCTTTGTGCAAGGAAAAGTGTCACGAGTGTGGGAAAAAAGGACACTATGCACATGTGTAAAATGAGTAGTAAAAACATAGCTATGGTAGATGAAGATGAATCTGAGCCAGTGTTAATAATCAAGGGGTGAAGATTCAACGGATCAGTTGCAATAGAAGAGGAAATGTCCTAAGGCAGACTTTGAGGTTAATGGGAAAATGTTGTCATTGATGGTGGAAGCAGGCTCCTTGTACACTGTAATACCTAAAGAAATCCATGATGCAATGTGGCAAGGGGAAGAATTGATTCCTTCTGATGTGGGTTTGAAAGGATATCCGGTGGCAAATATTGGGGTGTCCATTAAATTCACAGGAAGACAGACAATTGGGAAGGTATACATTGCTCCGGATGGCCCACATATTCTCTGATGGACACATCAATATGACTTGCATATCAGGGTGGATCCTAGCGTGGAAAATTAAGTTACGGTAATTGACAAGAGTAACTTGATGAGTTTAGTAAGTCAAAATACACAGGTCTTTGAGAATAAGTTGGGGGAAGCAAAAGGTTACATGCATGAAATCAAATTAAAGAAAAATGCTGTCTGTGTTAAACATGTTGCTATTAAAATCCCTATGGCAGCAAGCGCAAAGTGAAAGAAATAATTCAGCAACTATTAGAAGATAGTCGGAGGCAGTGGACGCAACGGAATGGTTGGCTTTGGTGTTTATTACCAAGATATCAGATGGGTCACTTTGTTTTTGTGTGGACTTGCAATGTTTAAATGAAAATGTGTTAATAGATCATTTTTCCAATGCCAAACATAAATGTAATAATGTTGATGTTGTCAGGGGGAGATTTTTCTAAACTGAATTTAAGAAGTTCATATCAGGAAAAGTTTTATCCACACTCTAAGCAGTTCACATCTTTTATAACATCTGAGGGAACAATCCACTTTACCAGATTTCCTTTCGGGATATGCTTATCAGCTAGTGTTTTCCATCGGCTCATTTCTTAAATCCTTACAGGTCCTGCCAAAGTTGTATTCTTTCAAGATGAAATTCTAGTCTTTTGGGAGGATGAAGAACACAATAGAACTTTGAGGGGAGTGTTGGCACGATTGGGTGAGACAGAGTTAACCTTGCAAAGAGAAAAATGTGTGTTTGTAATGCAAGAAGTGGACTATTTAAGATACCACATCACCAAGGAAGGTATAAAACCTTAACAGAATTTGGTTAGTACAATTCTGAACGTGGAGGTACCAAACGGGGATAAATGAAGCTCCTTTATGGTACTAGTGGAGTATTACTCCAAGTTTGTGCAGGACTTTGCCCATAAATCTGAACCACTAAGGGAGTTGTTACGGAAAGGCAGGAAGTTCACATGGGGTGAAAGACCAACAGCATTCGCATTGATTAAAGAAAATATAGCTCATGCAGCAGTCTTGCTACAGTTTCAAACAGGCTTAAAGACAATACTTACTGTGGATGCCAGTGCAGTTAGTATTGGTGCTGTTAGCACTAATGCATGGGTAAGTGATGAAAACGGTGGCTTTTGTTTCACATCCGTTGACGGATGCCGAAAGGAATTACTTGGTAATAGAGCGTGAGGCATTAGCAGCTGCCTGGGCCACTAGGTATTACTGAGTATTTTTGTGGAGAAGAGTTTTCACATTAAGGACAGATCATAAACCACTTCTTAAAATTTTAGGTCTTGATGGCACAAAAAACTGTTTGGGAAGATTGGCACGTTTGGCAGTTACGTTACAGGAATTTAATTGTGGTGTAGATTATGTACCGAGATGGAGGAAAAAAGGTAGCTGACTGCCTTTCAAGGGTACCAGACAAAAATGCTGAGTACATTGACCTACAAATTGAGGATATCGTAGCTACTTTGGATGATGTTACTGAAGGACTAGGATGGTCAGTTTCTGGAGGAGATTGGATCACAGGCATGCTTTGAGATGAAACTCTCATGGGTGTGGTCAAAATAAATACAGGTGTGGTGAGGATGTGGGAGTGAGACTCTCTAGAAGCCCACCAGTACAGGGGTTCGCCCTTCTGTGTACTCAAGTCCTTGGACTAACAAATAGAGATTGGCACGGAAGCTGTACTATCAAAGAAAATAGATTTATTAACCTCACATGAGGGAGACTGCGTCAATACAGTACCCTCAGGCCACTGTAGGAGGTAGTCCAAGGAGTACCGAAATCAGGGGCCTTATATATATACATTTGTTGCATAGTCAGCATGGAGACTCAAAGGGGAGGTACTGGCACATACAAGAATAGTTATTGACTAACATGGGTATACAAAAATTGCTTGCTCAACAAAGTGGGAGGGGAGACATTTCTGCTTACATCAGTTAAAACAGCCTGACAGTTCTATTGTAAAACGGGTGTATTCTAGCAGCTACAGGCCTTTCTGATCATACATTGCTCTGGCTCAGTGCTGAAGGAGTTAACTGTAACTGATGACTCAAGCAGAATAGAAAAGCAGGCAACAGTAAAGAGACAAGAAGCACATGGCCAGCACATGGCTAACTAAAATGTCTGCCATAACCAAAAATGGCTTCAGCTCATGCTAACAGCGATTTCTGCTAGTTTCCACAGATGACCCTTTTAGCATTAGCTGAAGACATCTCCATGATCTAGAAGGAATATAGAAAATATCTTACACATCTATTCTCATCATATTGCTAACTTCTTGGTCTAATACATATTGGGCGTTCACATTCTTAACGTTGCGCTTGATAGGTATACAAGTAGAGACACAAAGGGAACAAAGCATCGGGCCACATGGTATGCATAGACAGCATGACAGTAGAATCGCAAAGAATATACATAGAATTGTCAACAGTTTCCAGCCCCAAGTAACAAACAATGTCCCTAACCTAACCAATTAAAGTCTAAGTTCCTATATCAGGATGAATTTCAGTGGTTGTTTTAGGCCGTTTGGAAATAGCCAACAGCACATGTTGGATGCAATGTCTACATAAAAACATTTTTAATAAACCTTCCAGTGTTCTTCTTTATGAGGGATAAGGTACCAATGATATGTTCGGGGGGAGCGGAGTAGTATTTATGAAAGACTGCACAAAACGTTTCTCTTGCAGAATGAACATCACTCAAATACTAGTATTAAAGAGAATACACAGATTATCACAAAAAAAAATTCACTTCAGGGGACCAGGAGGACCAAACGGGGCCATGGGAATTAGGACGAGGAGCCGCAAAGTGCTGCTCCTCCTCAAAAATGGGACGACCAAAGGGGTACATTGCTAAAAAGTACTTGAAGAATAGAAGCCGCTGTACAACCAGCCAGAGGGAGTCTTCTCCCTGTGTCCGTCTGAGCCTCACAGGCAGGCTCTTATTGTTCATCAAGTGTTCACTTCTCCCACGGTGGAGCTGCACAACTTGCAACTCAAGAAAACAATCACGGCCCAGTTTTAAGGGAAAAGTTTCTTCTTTCAGGATAGGGCAATCACCTTCCAGGGCAAACACCCTCAACGATCCTGTCCAGTGTCTCAGGCAGTGCACCAGTTTTCTTCACTTTAATCTAACAGGCACCAGAGGCACAGCACCTGTACCCTGAACTCAAGTCCTTCCCTAACTCCTGTGTTGCTCCGCTGGCTCACTGCTCTTTTGTCGGGGCCACAGATTGTACCTAGTATACCGAGGCACCTCTCGATCTACAAACAGAGGTGCAGACTTGCATTCACTTGAGGACCAGGACTCAGAGGCCTGATGCTGGAGAATCTGAAGCAACCCTTGTTTCAAAGGGGGTCACCTCAAGCAAAGCCTCTTTGCCGTCCTTGTCGGTCTGTGACTCTCTCAGCTGGGCATCCAAAAACTGGACCAACGCAAAGAATTCTCCGTTCTGATTTGTGACCCCGTCTTTCGTCCAAGACAGTGGCAGGGGTACACGCTTCACGCCGCTTTCATGGCCCAGTGCTTCCGGCCTTTTACCTTCACTGCGGTCCTAGTTGCCAGCAATGCCTGTGCTGGTTCCCTTTATCTCGGCTCCAGGCTGGACTGGCGCTGACTCTCCAGGCTGGATCTGATGTCCGGGCCCCTCTGGCAATGGTTGTAGGGCAGCAGATATCTATTGATGGTATCAATATGGATTTACAAAGTACTCAGCTGACTCCCCAAGAACCACTTCATCTATCTGAGAGTAAAAAACACCCTGGACCTATTAGCGAGTATAAAAGGAACTTTTGGTGAACTGACAAGAGTAAAACGTTACACAATTTGATTTGTTTCTCCCAATCAGCCAAGGAAGTCTACTTATGAACCTTCCACTACTTGTACAGGACTGCAGACACCTCTAAAATTATTTTTCTTACGTAAAAACACCTACATTTTACGCTTAGGACCATGCTCTCATGTTATAGACGTGGCGGGAAAATCTAAAAACTGCTAATTTAACAGGGCTCCTTACTACATAAATAACTAACAAAACCTCAACATAGTGGGTACATGAATTTCTCCAGCAGAACCTGTTGTGGCAAACAAACTCCTATAAAGCAATATTTTCCTTCAAAATATTTGCTAAGGATCACTACGGGCGTCTTTCCTAACATTGTGAACCCTTGTCCATTCTACTTTTCACGATCTGGACTATGTAACATCATTTTCAAAGAAGAAAAAAAAACCTATTCACCAATTCTAATAAGGGCTGTCAGCTGAATTAAAGCGAGCCCAACCAATTATCTCATGGCCGTTCCTAGACGGCTTAAACAGGCTTGAGAGAGAGTGAGAAAAAAAAAAGAGAGAGATAACATAAATTTGCTTACCCTTAATTTGCCCAGGAGCTAGCCTCCTTTCCCCACTTTCGACAGTAGGTAACCTAAATAGGTGACCTCCTGACGACAATATTTACTCCCCTTTTTGGCAGCTGGGCACAAACAGACTTGTAGGAGGTAAATAGCACATTGAGCTAACTATAGAAAACATTAATAACCAACTACCAATTCCTTTAGCAATTGTACTAGTTTAACATGAGGGCGCATGAATGCAAACTGAATTTCATTGCCTCCTTATTTTAGCCCTTGCACAGTAATCTTTAAGCTAAAACCATTATTTCTATATGCATGGCAGAGCTGTTCTCTACACAGGACCCATATACGCTACTGCCTCTCCTTCTCTTCTTGTGACTTCGCAGAACCTGCCTGGTCTTTTGCCAAAAATAATAAGCAAAACGTCTTTCTCTCTCTGCGCTGTCATCCCTTCCTTCGGAATCTTTTCCGAGGTGGAAGTGCCAGAGCAAGCCTTGCCCTTAGCCCTGCTAGTTTGCTAAATACAGAACTCGACCTCTGACCCTTAAACCTGCTGTCCCATGTCTGTGGAAGGCTATTCCATGCGTCCTTTTCAATTCAAAGTAACTCTCAAGAAGTACGGCTGAAGGGCATTCCTGCTCCGTGCCTGTGTGCTGAGAATTTAAAGGTAAGATGCAACTTTGCTGTCTTATTTCTGCTTTTATTCATGTGAAATGTGCGTTCTAGCACCTAAAGAACTTGGCTCAAAATTTAAGTTTTCCGAATGCCATAACTCGCTCAGAACTATCGTGCATTAAGGCGCGCAATGTAATTCACATGTCTGTACAGCTGCTCTTTGCATAACTTTTAATAGCTTTTGTATTTGACACTGCAGCCATAGGGCCATACTACATTTTAAGTTTGTCACCAAGAGACAGTAATATTGGCGTTGTTAGATAAACTAATATGCAACCTTTTAATGTGGTGCAACAACCTATTTTAACCAGTTGGAGATAGAAATCTTAATGTGCACATTGAAATCTAAATACATACTTTGCACAGGATAACTTTCTACAGTGCTAAATATTATTGAATTGTCACAATTGTGTTATTAGACATTATAGGGAGGACAATTATGCAAAAAGGATTTTAGTGCAATAACTGTTAATTTTTTTTTACATGTAGTCAGTTTTTGAATAATGATCACTAACCCTTTTTGTGATTTCTACATATGAAAAGCAAGCCTTATTCCTTTCCTTTTATCCAAAATAATGAAACTGTATTTCTAACTTTCAAAATCAGTAGTCTTTAATGCACGTGCTTTGATACCATTTTGTACTAACTTAAAACCTAGTCCCCACAGCTTGATCTGTAGCTTGTACCCGGGCATAGCCATGTTTTATTTACTCAGCTGTGTTTTACGACCAGCAGGCGTCAACTTCCACGCTTCTTCAGGAGAAAAACCCTTTGCTGTATTCTAATGCCCTCAAAAAGTTTGTAAACCATGGATTACCTCCGTCTGTTCTAACAGACAGCTTCCTTCGGACAGACAGCTTTGAACAGCTGTTTATAAGCTCTCTTTCTAGCACCGGGAATGAGCACGGTTTAGTCTATTTAAAACCCAGGCTTTCCAAGCCAGTCAAAATCTATCGTTTTGCAATGTGATAAGAGGCGCTTTTATTTTAGCAGCAACTAATTACTCAGATAATGTGAATGCCTTTTAATATTTAATATAATGTAGCTAAGAATAATGCTGTAACATTTCGTATTGAGTCCTAGTTGTGTAAAACACACAAATTCGTTTTTTGTTTTCTTTCTGTGAGGCCTATATTTTTTCCTATTGAGTGTTAATTCTAATTTTGTGTTTTACCACTGGGGCGATATAATAATTGAAGGTTCAGACATCTATACTTTGTTACTGCTTTACTTTTAATAGTAGCGTGCAGCAATTTAGCATATGTTATACAATTTATTCTTTGAATTTTAAAGTGTAATTCTTCCAATGACATCTGCAGAACACAATGACGACAACAAACCAAATTGAGCTCATTCCAGACATTTTCAAGAAGGGGGCCACACACTCAGAACACACAACACTGCTTGCTAAGGCAACCCATTCTTACACAAAAAACAGTCGCTACTCACTCAAACAAATACTTCACATGCATCACCACCGGTGTCAGTCCACAAACCACATAGACACTCAAACACACAATCAACCCACAAATCAACATTTAGGACAAAAGCAAGAGGCAGCCCACAGTCTGTACTCAAACCAACCCAGGTGATGGGGGTGAGTGTTTGAAAAGTTTCAGCACTCCGTCCATCATTTCCTTGTGTTTGCTTTGTTCGCCCTTAGTTGGCAGGGTATGCCCAGATGTGGGTCCCTTGCTCACTTTGCCACTGGATTCAAGCTAGCCTGGCAGATGAGGGCTGTTAGCCCGAAACCGGTCCCAAGATGCTTGATTCCGGTCCAGGGAAGACATGACTTGACAGTTCGGTCTGGACTGTTCCCATGAGGCACAGGGTCAAGACTGATTTGCATATAGCTATGTCTGAACTGGGGTGGCAAAGTGAGCTAAAGAATGATGATGGATTCAACCCAGATCTGTGACTGGGGGTGAGTGTTTGAAAAGTTTCAGCACTCCGTCCATCATCTCCTTGTGTTTGCTCAATGAAAAGTCCCCATGGATGTCCTTGTCCGCCCCCAGAAATTTTGTGTCTCATACACTCTTGAAAGTGGCACGTTTCTTTCTGCCACCTCCCTAGAGTTGTTCTCTGCTGTTGGCCTCACAGGTGAGGACTCTGCTAAACTGCTGTATGTTTCTGGGCCTATATCTGTAGTGTTGGACCCAGGCTTGGGGTGGTGAAAGGGATAATTAGGGCTACTGCCAGTATTGGGCCAAGTTCTGTCTGAAGGGCTGAGTTCTTTCAAAGCTGACTGCAGGTATCAGATAAAACTGCTTAAATCTGGTACAGTGGGCTCAGGAATTTAGGACTGAGAGGAGACATGGAAGGTGGAGTATCAATGGGCACTTACCAGTGGAATAAGAATAATCCATGGGGCGGTCTGGCTGGGCTGAAAAATATCTAAGTCTCTAGAGGCTGCGGTAAAAGATTAATGTGGCCAGGAGAATGTGAGCCCACTTTACTGTGGATGGCTGTATTTGAGTTATTGGTGGGGGGGAAGGTGGCTTGGGAGAGAAATAGTTGTAATTGTCATTCCACCAGGTACCCTTTGCAAGGCCTGGTGTGTTGGTGAGTGTTTTAGCGATGTACGTTCTGAGGCAGTCACGTTAAAGGAATGGGATTATCTGCTGTCATTTGAGGCTATTGCTTTGTGTCTCGGGGTTGCTACACGTGGTTTTGGTTTTATTTCCGCCTAGAAGAGGAGTGAACACTTTGCTCTCTTCTACAGTGTGCCCAAGTGGATGACTGGAAGGCAGCCAAGTCCATTTTCGAGTTCTCCACCAGAGACATTGTAATGCTGTCCAAATGATATACCCCTGTTAAAAAAAAATTGTTGTCCAGAGATTTTTATTTTTGATCTCTGCTCTCAGAGAAGTAATTTAGCTTAGGTAGACATTGCTGATCCGGGCTGAATTTTTCTGGATGACATTTTTAAAAGTGCGGATGTGTTGCAGTGATGTAATATTTCAGGAACCATGAGACCTACATACTTCATTTTGGTGTCAAAACATAGGTTTTGGGTGTCAAGTAGTCTCGGAGACAGAAAATAACTCCTCAGAGCAACCCTTCCACCATTTTCTAAAATGGCAGATATAATAGAGGAAGAAGAGACACATATAGAAATGAAACCAATGTTTTTTAATCATTTTATGTATACACCAAACAAAGTTTGATCTGAATTAGAAAAAAAAAATTCACTCCTGTTTTAGACACATTTTCATAGTTCACGTTCAGAAGAGCATATTGACGGACATATTTTTGTGGCACATGTTTTGCAAGTTTGTGTAAGTTCGGTGTGTAGAGGCTTTAGGAATTTCGTAGGTTTTATTGCACCATCAATATCGTCCCAAACAAATTCACATGGATCTTTCTTTACATATGCATGATCCAAAACCTTTACACATCTTCTGATCAAGTAGAATGCTCTTTTAATGTGTCCACGCACAGAATGACATCGGTGGAAGGTCACTTAGTGGGACTAATCTCTGGAACCCACTGTACCGAAGATCGTCAAGAGTGACAGTCAGAACTAGTTTCCCACACACACACAAGGTATTATTCTACGTCTTTAAAGTCACATTCTTCTGTCTCAGCAAATCCTTTTAAAAACTTTACAGGTTCAGCTGTTAAAGCTCCAAGCTTTGTTCCAATTTTGCTCATATTGTCATCACCTGTAAGAATATGTGCCTTTATAAGAACACTGGGAATCTCTGGGTCAAGTTTCTTATACAGAATATAAAGCGGGATTGTGTCTTTTCTTGCCAGTTCCATAATTTATCCATAACTCTGACAATCCTTGACAACATTGCAACAAATGTAAGTAACACAATAACATCTGTCATTTGACAGTAAATTGACTCGATTGGAACCATTTCGAACAGCCCACTCAACATGTGCTACAACACGAAGGTCTGCTTCCTCCAATTTACTGTTATATTCTTGAACAATATGGCCTCTACCTTTTGAATATATCTCTACAGGCACCAGTTCCTCAGTGACAATCATTCCACTTGCAACAACTGGAAATTCAGTGTTCACTGAAGCATTGGCAATGTTTTGGCGAGTTAACATCTCCAAGTTCATCTTGTTTGATGTTGATGACCAGAATTTATCAAGTTGCATGGGTATAGGTGTTAAATATTTGATGCAGGCAAGGTCAATTGTTCCCCTTGCAGACATTCATCTGACTCTCTCACATTCTTTGACAGATACTTCAAGATAACTGTCAAAGACAATGCGCAGTTCTTGCAAGGTGCACACTGACTTTGATATCTGTAGAATAGTCTGAACGACCTCTGAAGTTTTGCTTGGATGAAATCTTCACCATTTGCAATCCTAACATATAGTCCACAACAACAGCAGTTTTCAATGAGGGCACCTTTTTGAATTTAAATTCTTCATGTGAAAGTTTTTTTTCGAGGTCTTGTACGATTTTGCTTCACTGGTTTAGTTGCAGCATTTCCATCAAATATGTGTTTGTTGGAAGAATATCATGCGAAAGAATGCCCTTGTTAAATTTACCCTTTTCTTTTGCTACATCCATCTCTGTGCTTGCAAAAGTTTTTTGTAACCCTTTTTGTAGTGGCTGGTTGGACGAAACTCTTAGTATGGCAATTAAAGCATGGAAGTTTAACTTTAGTGATTGTCAAATAGCTTTTTATCTTTCAATACAAATCATTCCTGCTTCAGTTCTGCGTATAGTTTCGATCCATGTTCCAGGACATCTAGTAGAGGTGTCTTTATATCGTTATCCACAATTTGTTTGGTTACGAAGTTGTGTAGTTGCACGTTCTCAGTCAATTCAAAAGGGGTTTCCTTGCTTGCTGCATGAAATGAAGAAGGCTGTCAACATGTTTATTAGATCAAGCAAAAAGGAAGAGGGGCTGTTTATGTTTGAATGTGAACTGAACAGGGGGAGTTTAGAAGGTGAAATACGAGTTAAACTGAGGGAGTTCAAGGGGAGGCTGATCTGGGCACCTACTTAGTGGTAGTGTTTAGCTACGATTCTAGCGGGAAAACTTCGGTTATATGGCGAGCTGGAACTTAAGGCATAAACGTTTAATGTTAAGCGCAACTTAGAACATGTTTTAAGCGGTTTAAAAAACACAGTCTAACATGAATGTTTTTTGAATTTGTAGAGAACCCCTGATGAAGGGCCATGAAAGGCCCGAAATGCATTGGGTGACAACGATTCACTTTTAAGGATTATTTACGCATACTCCTGGCTTCAGGATAAGGCCCGTTGGCATTTCTGCTGCATTAAGGATACAGTGTATACGTGAATACCTCTCTTGTGACAACAACCGAAGTAATGAATAAGGAGAAGCCTTTTGATGAAAATGGAATAAAACTTGTTAATTTGGAACAATTTGTGGCAATTTTGTCATGCTTAATGCAACGCTGTGCGTCCTGTACTGGGGTGTAACTTCACCCCATTTCTTTAACATGTTTATTAGAACATTGTCCTCTCTTTCCCACAGTTTCATGATTGTCCATTAATTTTGAATTTGTCATATGTGAAAACATTGTAAATAGAAAGGACTTCATGGTAAACTAGCTGCCATTGAGCAACATATTCACTTTTACGTGTCTGACCAACAATTCCCTTGGAGCTTTTCTGTGATCTCTGCATAGTATGTTCCAGTTTCATATCTGGAGCCACAGTATTGAACCTTCCCTCTGTCTTTCACTACAAAATGTCTTTGGATGAATTTTCTTTAAAGGTTTACTTTTTCCACCTCTAGCTTCTTCACTCTTTCCAAATGCCAGGACTCCTATTTCAGGTAGTTTATGCAATCAAATTCGCGAAACACAGTAATCAGTGGCTTCACAGGCTTCACGTGCAGCTCTCAATCACCTTCCCAATCAGCATGTACCAAGTTTTTCACTAGAGCTATCGTGTAAAACATTCCCCCAGTACTTGCAATGTTCTGATGTTTCTTTGCATTCTTTGGCAAACTCTATGAACTTGGTTTTCCGGTTTTCTGATTTTGAACGGAGTGTACTGAACAGCGAGATGATAAATTCAATTAAATCAGCTTTTTGGACCACAGCATCAGATAAAAAGATCTATGTCCTAAGCCACTTTGAAACTTTCTGGTAGACTAGGATGTCTTGATGGCTTGTAGTGGTTTTGCACACATTGGCAAGGCAGTTGAGTTATACGTTTGCAGCTTTGTTTATGCCTACAGCTGACACAGCTTGTTTCTGCAGCAACTACGTCATTGGTAGAGTCGAGAAAAAGAACCACGGCAGTATCATGTGTGCTGGATGTTCCAGACAAAGTAGAGCTGTCTTCAAAATCAAAATTTTAAAGAGCAGCAAATGTAAATCCTTACCTGGTAAAGTGATTCGGAAGTGGTGTGCTGTCGTATTCAAAAGATTTTACAGCGTGAGCTGCTAACCAGTTCCTGCTCCATACTATGTCATTATAACTTGTTGATACACCAATCCTATTTATTGAGGTGACTAGCTCTCTACTTTTGCATTTGTCATAGATTGTGTGGTCAGTCATCATATGAAGTGGAGTTTTCTTTTTGCCGTGTTGTAATTCATAAAACATGATTTGGTAAAGACAGTACATTTGCACAGCATAAGCCTGTCTGTTCATGGAATTGTCTTCCACTTCTTTGCTTATATCTTCAAAGCCATCAATGTTGTCTGCTTGTGTTCCGAACTCAAGAACTTTAGTTTGTAGCAGTTTTGCTTTGCTGATATTAAACAATGATGTAGAAATTAAGACAACATCAGGCATTCTTGTTGACTCCCATGATTTGGGGAGCTCTGGGGCGGTAACTAAGTGCGCTGCTGTGCCTTATCAAGGGGTGGTAACGGAATACACTGCTGTGCTTCATTCATGGTTTGTAACGGAATATGCTGTTGTTCTTCATTGAGGGGTGGTAACAGAGTATGAGTGGTGGTAACTGGGAGTAGGCTGCTGTGCTTTAATTGAGTGCTGGTAACTCGGAGTGTACTGCTGTGCTTTAATTGAGGGGTGGTAACGTAGTATGATGGTCAGTATCTGGAAGTAAGCTGCTGTGTCTCACTGAGGGCTTGTAGCTGGGAGTACGCTGCTGTGGTTCACTGTGGGGTGGTGACTCGGAGTACTCTGCTGTGCCAAATCACAAAAGGAGAGCCAGAGGAGGTTTAAAGACCAGTATGGGTTAGCTCCACAATATCGTACTATTAAACACACTGAAACACCTGGGTCTATAGGAGGAAAAAATGGGATTGCTCCGAATAACCTAGCTGAAATGGAGTATTCCTATTAAAGGGCTGTTTCCCTCACCCACCATAGGTGGCATGCTTATTCATCTGAAACCTCCTCTCACTATGATGCCTAGTCATGGAGTAGGCTACAACTCCCTCACCTTGAGGGAGGAGCACATCAATGTTTTTTCGAGTTATAATAAATACCTTTCAACGAGCTAAGGGTAGTGAGGAAAGAAGAGTATGGAAAAAAATGTGATAATTAAAACTGGCTCCAGTGTACGCTAATGACTTCATTTGAGAGTCTCTGGGTCAGTATTAAAATAAACAGGACACTGCAGGAACGATTAAACCTGCTGTGATGTGTCAACAGGGTACGCCAACATGTTTTTACATGTAACCCTTGGCTGAGGCATTGCAGCATTCATCAGGACCTGTATTTGTAGTGCTCTGGTAGTGCTCAAATGCAAAATGTTAGTGTGAAATATGATAGAAAACTGTCTAGTGGTCCTTTAGGAATATAAGGGAGGGATCCACTGGCGGTCACTTGCAAGAAAATATATGTAATTAAATACGTCCAAATGAGCAGCTAGGAAATAATTACAAAACAAACTTGGTGTGGATAGAACCACCAAATTACCACAACAATTGGAGAGTTGTGTTTCTCATTTTTGACACCCTTAAAGCAAAACCCATTATCACAGTTGAGTGCAGTGTAACAGGAAATAGGTAAGTGCTAAGAAAGGCTCATAAATGATGCAACATGGTCCGGCTTACCTGCAGTCCTGGGGGTGGTATGTCAACTCGAGCCCTGGTGTGGACTCAGGGTGCTCTCTACTATATAGCATTGCAGAAGAGTAAAAGAAGCGAAAAAAGGGAAAGTAAAAACACGTTTTTTTCAAACCCAAAAAAGGAGAATAGAATAGCAGATGCCACAGGAATAATTATTGCCACGTCTAATCATGCCGAGGATGTGAGGACCCCCAGTGAGTTATGATGCAATGCACATGAGTGAAATAAAAACAATTAGATGTAACTGTAGGCAGATGTTATTGGCAGCATCTATTCATGTCGAATGGTGAAGTTAGTACACCAAGAGTGTGTTGCTCTATGGAAAGTACAATGTTTACCAAATATAATCATAATTTCAAGTTGTGATATAGCCCAGAGATGCTGTCCACATATGGATGCAATAGCTGCAGACTCAAGGAGGTAGCCATGTGCTCTCTCATGCGGCAAAGATCGTAGTGCCTACCCCAAATATCAAAGTATTATATTCCCAGTCCTGTGCAAAATCCTAGGAATGTCATTGCCGTGTAGTCTATTCAGGCTAAGTATAAGTGAAGATATGCGTAACGTGGTGATGTAAAATAAATCCAGGGCAGTCACAGAATAAGAGGTTAGTT
Source organism: Calotriton arnoldi (assembly GCA_963921515.1). Classification (NCBI taxonomy): domain Eukaryota; kingdom Metazoa; phylum Chordata; class Amphibia; order Caudata; family Salamandridae; genus Calotriton; species Calotriton arnoldi. The sequence goes on from CAWUFW010016291.1 coordinate 138,956, forward strand.
GCCAAACATGCATGAGAGAATCTAGACTTGAACAGACGTCTCCGTGTGGATAACATCTTTGAAAGACTAGGAAAATGCCTGCAAAAACCACTTGACCAGTGCTCAGAATTCCGGTCAACAGTGGGCGCATGTGCGGGTAATAAAATCGTGGGACCTGTGCCTTGACATTTCTTGTGAATAGGGAATCTAAGGCTCACCTCCAAGTATGTGCTTCACGGAGGGGTAGTAACTGGATGTACGCTGATGTCCACATTGAGGGGGGGGGTAACTGTGAGTACTCTGCAGTGCCTCTTTGAGGGTAGGTAACTGGGAGTATGCCACTGTGCTCCATTGGGGGGTGGTAACTGGGAATACGTTGCTGTGCTTCATTGAGGAGTGGTAACTGGAGTATCATACACTGATCTCTTCATGAGGCGATCTTGCATACCTCTGACTTGCTCTGTGTAATTGACTTCTCTTCATGAGGAGATCTTGCATACTTCTGACTTGCTCTGGGTAAATGACTTCTCAGTATTTGATACTGAGTCTCTTCATGAGGCGATCTTGCATACCTCTGACTTGCTCTGTGTAATTGACTTCTCTTTATGAGGAGATCTTGCATACTTCTGACTTGCTCTGTGTAATTGACTTCTCAGTATTTGATACTGGTCTCTTCATGAGGCGATCTTGCATACCTCTGACTTGCTCTGCACAATTGACTTCTCAGGGGACGCTTTACTTTGTTGTGCCGCTTTGCTGTTTTGCTCTGCTACGTGCCCAGGTGGGACTATCGGTCCCAGGGAACACTGAGCAATCTTACCTGCAGTCTGTTGGAAGAGCAGCTGAAGTGCTTTTAGCGCTGCCACATATCCCGCAGCCCTGGGTGATTTGCTTTGTTGTGCCACTTTGCGAAATTGCCCTGCTACATGCCCTGGTGGGACAAGGAGCGAGGTGTTGTGGGGCGAGGATTTCATGCCCCAGACTACCCTGGCCATTGCATCATCACAGTAACGCACCAGGAGGTGCATTTAACCCCAGACGGGGGTGGCTGGGCTGGGCCACCCCTTTTTGGCCTGTCGTTCCAAAAATTCACCAGTTTCCAGGGGTGAGCCTCATCGAAAATGCCTGTTATTTGGCTTCAGAAGGTTTGCACAATGGGGAAACGCAGGTGCATCGGTGGGGGACATGTTGCCCCGACCCCTGCAAAAGTAGCCACTACTGACAAAATGCTGCGAATGGCTTTGGGTGTAATAGCCACCGAAATAGAACTCGAGGATAAGCCTCTCACTTGGGGGTGGTGGAAAATCCTCCTCAAGTATAGCATGGTAGTTAGTACCTTTGACCCTAACCCCTCTGGAGGCTCATCCAGAAATTGTAGCTGCTACTCAACTTGATATTGCTTGTAATCGTACTACCACACCAACAAGGCTCCCATAGTTGCCGCCATGGATGAGGGGGAAGAATCTACAGGATCCATTTCAACCTGGGTCTAAACCTAAACTGGTTGCCTCTAATAAGTACCACACTAATAGTGTTGAATCGACACACTGTCTGTTAAACCTAAGGCTAAAACCTGTAGATTTGCCCAAATAAAAGAAGGGGGGGGGGGAGACCAGTCGCACCCAAACCGGACTGGTTAGATGACTTTGTGGGTGCTGTGATGAATCAACTCAAAAGGGTTGATATGTTTAGAACTCGCCCCACTCCTGGAGAAAATAACTGCCCTTGAATCTCTGGTAATCTCTATCACCAAAGCTAGTCTACATTTAAACCCCCCCCCCCTCCCAGCCAGAAGCCACAACCTCTCACATAGAACCACCCGCAAGAGTTTGTATGCCTGGAGCCTTGAAGTCTTTGACCCATGGAAGTAATTCAGGCACGCCTAGGGCCCGAAGAATGCAGGGGGCGCTGGTGTGAAGTGTAACAACTGTACGATTGACACCATCCAACGAGTTCCTCAAGGCACAGCTGCAAGTAGTAGAGTGGTTGACATACTTCCTCATGAAACTAAGGACCCTGTGACAATTGATCTGCCTCTGGAAGCGTGCCCCTATGTGGTCGTGATGACTGGGCTCCGGGCTTAAGGGATGGGCAGAGGGAAACCCACACAGAGTTGAGCATTAGTGCCTCAATTGGCTGGGAAAATTTAGGAACTTTCCAACCTCAATTACTAATAATATTCTGTTCACTCTGCATGTGGGGTGGCTTGGGAAAGGCGTAAAGGACTGCCCCGGAGACTGTGTGGTAATTAATTTTAGATATCCTGCAGTTCCTAATTTGTTATGAAATGGTGGCCCTGGATATACAGGGAGTTCTGAAGTGAGCCTACTTCCCTTGGGTTATTTTTATAACCCCCCCCCCTCCTCTGGATCCCCATCTGGGTATCCCTCATCCAAGAATCCTGCTTCTTTGCGCCCCTTGCAACCCAGTGTTAATCAGTCCCAGCTAGGAGATTTGTATAATGTTTCAGTGTACAACAGGTTCGGCCCCTTGGACCTTCTTGATTGACTTGAAGGCAGTAGATATACTGTTGGTATGCCTGTCAAGGAATTTAACAGGGTAACGCACTGGAAGGCGATGCTTGCTTGTTCTATTGGTTTTCATTTTGCTGGAAACGCAAGTTTGGGACCTTCAGTGTCCTCACAGTACAAAGAGACTCAGAGTGTTGAGACCACCTAAAGTTACAGCTACTGAGGAAGGGGCTTTTTCCCGATTAATACTCGTGGGGGTGGGGGGGGCAGAACAGTCTAGTGTTAATTCTGCAGATTTTAATATGGTAAACACTGTAATAGATTGTAAGACAACAGATCTAGTGGGAGGGAGTCATTAGATTAATCTTTGGGGAGTGGAGTCCAGTAGGCTTTCCATGGGAAATTGTAGAAAACTAAGGATACTTTCATGGAACCTTGCTGGCCTGGGCTCTATGTTGGGGGACCCTGATTGGGGAACCTATATCAATATTTTTGATATGTCTCTTCCAAGAAACGTGGCAAAGTTAGGAAATTAGCTGTCCCGACTTTGCCACATATCGTGTTAATGCCAGGTCCTTTGGGCAGGGAAGGTCCTCTGGAGGCCTAATGATATGGATTGGGGTACACATGGAGTGTGTGGTGTTGAGGACAGAAACAGTAACAGAAGATATTATTTGTGTAACCATTAAACTCCCCAATGGATGCCTAGCTAATATTTCACATCTATTTAAGACCTTTTGTTAAGCACCAGGAATCTACCACCATTGACGTGCTAGCTACACACATAGCAGGACTCCACCAAGATATGTTCAAAATATTGGTGGGTGATATTTAATTGTCAGTTCGAACCATTAGATTTGGTTAATCACCATTCCCTGTTTGAGGAGGATAGGATTTGGTTAATCCCTGTCCTCACGGTTCCCCTAATTAGGAAGTGGTCTCCCCTGGTGGTACAACTAATTGCTCTATCTCTGAATTGCATGATTCGAACATGCAATGAAAGAACCAAATCTGATAGAAAGGGTACCCACACCTTTAGTAGAATATGAAGCACTAGAACCAGTGATTATAACCTTTAGATGTTAAACTCTGGCCTTTCTTAGCAGATATGGCTGAGGTGCATAGGCATGATAGTGATCACAATGCGCTTGAGATGGCTTTGGAATTTCCAATTGCTCAAACCCAGCTAGCTCCCCCTCTGCCACTGGCCGGGAGGTGTGAGCTTACCAATAACAAATGTAGAATTTATTGGTCTGCAGTGGTTAGGTCAGAGATGGCTTTGAGATCCATATATGCTAAGGTGGGACCTGCTTTGGAGTTATTTTGTAGTCTCTAGCAACCCTGGGCGGTGTTCGCGGAGTTGCGTTACGCGAAACTCCGCGAAGTGGAAAAAAAGCTCTGCCGCGCTACACGGAGCTCCGCAAGCGGCGGAGTGCGGTAGAAAAATGCTGTTTGCGGTGATTGCACAGTGCCGGCTGCTTGTCCACACTGTGCAGTCATTGCGAACGGCACCATGCACAGCGCAAGCTTTCCTTTTCTGCCGCTCTAGTAGATTTTTACTCGAGCGGCAGCTTTCTCAACGCGAACGGGCAGTTTCTCAACGCGAGCGGTCGCGAGCATACACGACCACTCGCAATGAGAAACCTGACCTCCCCCGCGTTGAGAAATATCGCCGGGAGGTTTATTTTCCTCGCTTGCGCTCGCCAACTTGACGTTGGTGAACGCGAGCGAGGATATTTTTTTCGGAGCTCTGCGTATCGCGTAGTGCGGAAAACTCCGCAAACTCTGCGAGCGGAGTTCACCGCCAAGGGTTAGTCTCTAGTACATATTTCCCCTTTAATAGCTTAAAGGTGGACTATTTTTAGAGAAGCCAGCAGCCTAGGTCTAAGGAGTAGTGCACCATCCTGGTTCCATAAACAATGTAGTTTGGCCAAAAGTGCTCTGAGTATGGCCATCAAGAGCAATAGGAGGGAAGTCATCCAAGAAAAGAGAGCTGCATACAAAACTGTTCTTGCAATGGTAAAAAGGGAATGGAAACGACTTTTAGCAGCAGCAAGGGAAAATAAACCCTATTCTGGAATTTAATTGCTATTGGGAATAGGGAATAGGGAAGCAAAAACTAAAATTGACGACTGTCTTGCGGCTGAGGATTTGGATAGCCTACTTTACTAATTTATATCAACAAAAACCTGATGAGGGTGTATTCCAAGAACCACCAGTCATCCCCTTGTATTCCAAACCAGGGAGGGATGCAGGAGGATTTCCCCCGATAGCGTGCATGGAGGTAGAAGAGGCCATTAGAAAGATAGCGCCATGTGAAGCTCCTAGCATTGATGAGATCCCTGGAGATTTATTCTTATCAGAAATAGGCACCTTATTTTACTGTGGTATTTAATGACATTTTAAATGGAGCAAGTATCCCCAAAACTTGGGCCTGGGCTGAGATTCTTCCAATTTTCAAAAAGGACTGCCCATTGGCCCCTGCCAACTCAGGGCATTAGTTTAATAGATACCTCACAAACCCTTTCTAGTAGGGTTATATTAAGCAGGCTCTAGTATTGGCTTGATGAGAGTGATATAATTTGCCCCCTCCAAGCAGGCTTTTGATCCAGTACTTCCACCATTCATCAGGTCTTTAGACTGCAGAGGATTTACTGGAAGATCGTTAGTTTTGAGAAGCTTTATGCATTTTTTGTTCTTAGAGCAGCCCTCAACCTGGTCCCTAGAGCCCTGTTATGGAAAAGTCTAGTTGAAATGGGCATTCCAGCCTATCTGTGCAGTATAATTGGGAGACTGCATCAGAACTGTCCACAAATTAGGTGCGGCAAGCTGGGTGATGTTACCAAACCCATTTCTGTTAAACGAGTCGTTAGGCAGGGATGTGTATTTGCCCCTCTTTTACCTTGTTTTTAAATGATTTAGTCAATTTTGTTTTATAGTTGTGATAACGACGCTCCTAGATTAGCAGGCATGAGGGTTCTGGGCCTCAAGTTTGGTGATGATACTCTTTTGCTGTCTGTCACCAATGGGGCTTCAGAAACTACTTGACTGTTTTACTAGATTCTGTGGGATGAGGGGGCTAGAAATTAACTTTAGCAAAAGTAAATTTGATTTTTAACCCCTGTCCTATGTGCTCAATCCCCACCGTAAACGGTGTCTCCTTAGAGCAAGTACACCTCTTTGAATACCTGGTGATTACTCTAGACGAGAAGCTCGATTGGTCACATCATGCTGTTAAAATAAGATTAAAATTAGAGCAGCAAAGTGTGGGGTTGTTGAAGCCGCATAAGGGGTCCCATTGTAAATTTGTATAGCCAGTTGTCCAACTGTACACATACCAGGCACTTGTGGTTGCCCTTTATGGTGCAGAGATATGGGGGCACAAATTGAAAACCTTTGGCAATGGTAGAAAACAGGTTCATGAGGCAGCTTTTGTGTTTACTGGTCAGCACCCCTTTAGTACCGTTGAGGTTTCATTTGGGCCTCAGGCCAATGGCTGATGAGATTGAACTTCGCCTGCTAATTTTTTGGAGACGCATTTGGGCTACTCCTGAACTTTTTTTTCGAGTGGGCTGGAGGAAATTCTCAGACACCCGAATGCAACTAAACTCCCCTAGATTAAATTTTCAAAGACTTCCTAATAGGGGTTGGCTTGGCTAATCTCTGGCATGATCGAGTGGGTTGCAGCACTTTAGCTACTGTGAAGGAGTTTAAACAATTTAATAATTGTAAACTCAGCTTCTTGTAATGCATGCACCAGACACTTTATCCATTTATTTTTTAGTAGTAAAAGATAATTACCTGTTTGAAAATTACTGTGACGTAGAAACAAATCTAGCAAAAAAACGATGGGGCTGATTACAATGACGGTGAGACCGACAGCCTGTCGGTGGCGGTCTCACCGCCATAGTGTGCATGTTTACCGCCCGCCATATTATGTTGGCGGGCGGACGGTCGAGGGCGAAAAGACTGTCCAACAGTAATCGGACGTGCTGAAGGAGCCCGTCGGACGGTCTGTAATGCCTATGATGGTGACAGTGCCTACCAGGCACCGCTGTAGGCATTATGATGTTCCTTTCCATCGCCCCTTTCATGGCGGTGAACCCGCCATGAAAAGGCTGACGGAAAGGGACTTTGGGGGCCCGCTAGGCCCCCCCTTACCCTCTAGCTCCTAGACACTGGACCTGGGGGTCACCTATGCAGCCCCCTACATATCTCTGCACCATGTGGCAGGCACCGCATGGTACCTGCCAAGTAGTGCAGGCATATGTCTAGTGTCCCTTTTTCGCATTGTGGTGGGTGCTGCAGCCAGCAGCACCCACCACAATGCAAAATATAGGCATTGCGACCACCGTGGTGGGGGTCGCATCCTAATTGCTACTGCGAGACCGCCGATATCCTATCGGGTGGTCCCAATCCCTTATAGGATGGTAGGCAGACAAAAGTCCGCCCGCCATCGTAATTGGGCGCTATATGTCCGGTTTAGACATGGAAATTTGCCCCTTCATGGTTCTATGTCAAAATGATTCGGACGATCGAACAGGCATGTCTAATGTGTGGTTATAAGGAGGATGTACCCCATTTGGTGTTTTTTGTGTGTTTTTATGTCCAGCATATTAAGGGGCACATGCAAAATGGTTGATACCTATTTGCAGAAAGCTTGGCACAACAAGGAACGAGTAAGCCTATAGTATTATTCAAACTGACACAACTCCATATCTGTTATTTGCTGTATCTAGATATTTTTCATGTTTTTTGATAATAAACAGAAAGATTGTTGAAACTAACTAAAATGGCCCTTTTTATTGGATTTTATAAATCTTGTATCTATCTCTTCTTATATTTTTTCAATCTATAATTTTATTGTATTTATGTGCATGTAAGGGCCTTTTTCTGTCTGTATAGTGTGCATTTATATTTGTATTCTAATAACTTGGTGCTCCTTTATATTCTTTTAACCTGATGCTGATTTGACTTTTGGCAATCGTGTTTTCTACTGTGCACGTCTTGTATATTATATTACTGAAATCAAGGATGATGATGATGATATGGAAGCTCTATTGATCATCTTTCAGTCTATTCTTGTTGTGGCCTTGTACACTAAATAGGAGCCAATCTGCCAGTGTTTGTCTGCAATTGAAAATGAGCTTTTGTTATAGTTGGTGTGTGCAGTTGCCAGTGTGGATCAAAGAGTTGTTCTAGAGCGTTGCCAGAGTGGCGAGGGAGGAGCAGGCAGACTAGATGGAGGAGATCAGTGGTTGGCTCTTGGGCTCTTTCTGTATGTAACTTGTAGATGTATTCTTTCCGTATTCTGGATATAGTCAAGAATGAATAACCTACGACGAAGCTGGACAACTCTGTAATATCTTTGCCTCATTGGCGACGAGGATGGGATGGTGGCACAAAGCTGACTTTGTTATTGTTATAAGACCTGGCAGAGAACCACTTGTCATTCTTGAGGAATCTCGTGACATTGGGGGTGTAATTTCAAAGGAAACTGTTCATTGGATTTCAGAATATCCTAAAGTATTTACGGATGAAGTAGGCCAAATTAAGAATTTTAAACAGTATAAAAAGTTAAAGATGGATGTGTACCCATTAGGCATAAGTTATGTAATGTGCTTCTCAGTGTGAGAGATGATTTTAACAAAAATGAAGAAAGATGGTATTATTGAACCAGTTGATGCCACCTTATGGTTATCTCCAGTCATTTTAGCTAAGACCAGCTCAGGTGAGCTGCAACATTGTACTGACTTAAAGTATAAACCGTGCCATCTGGGTAGAAAAGTTTCCGTTACCACGGATAGAGGATTTGATCACAGTGGTTGGACAAGCCAAATGGTATACTAAGTTGGATTTCCAGTTTTGTAGAATGCCATTTAACCTTGCATCTGCCGCTTCTGTTTCTTTTAGAAAATTATGACCAGGATGTTGCTAACGATCAAAAATGTGGTGGCATTTCAAGATGACATTCTAGTGTTTTCTAAGATTTTGAAGGAACGTGATAACACTCAGAAGTGTGTTAAATGTGTTATGTGAAAATGGTGTTACTCTAAGGAAATGCAAATGTGTTTTTGCGGTCAAGGAGATAGAATACCATGGCCATATTCTTTCTTCTGAAGGGGCCAAACCAAAATAAGGATTGGTGAAGGCAATTGTAAAGGTTCTGCATCCCGAGGACAAGGATCAACTTGGATCTTTCCTAATGATGTGTGAGTTCTATTCTAAATTTGTCAGGAATTATTCAGATCTAACTGAATGCTTTAGACACTTGAAGAAGAACACAGATTTCACTTGAACTATTTGTCAAAGAAATGTTGATATGATCAAAGAACGAATGATTTTAGCACCAGCGCTTCATCCATATGTAGCTGACCGCAAAACATTTGTCACTGTGGAGGCAAGTGCATATGGAATTGGAGCGGTACTTTCACAGAGTGATGGAACAAGAGAATCTACCATAGGTTTCGCATCAAGATTATCTGAGGTGGAAACCAGATACTCTGTGATCGAAAAAGATGTTGGTTTGCACGTGGGGAGTTGAAAAATGTAAGCCATATTTGTGGGGAAGATCATTTTGTCTAAAAACGGACCATTGTCCTTTGGTGGACATTCCCAATGAGCACAAAGTTAAGAAATCTACTGCTAGACTTTCCAGACTATCGGTCAAATTGCTTGAGTTCAACTTTGATGTGGTGTATATTCCTGGAGGCAAGAATTGTAAAGCAGATTGTTTGTCAAGGCTACCGGTGGTTGAGCAAGAGGAATCAAATGAAGTTGAAGAATGTATAATAGCAATGATAGAAGATTGTGTGGTGTGTAGCAGTGTGCAGGAATGGTATGATGCAGTTATTAAGGATATGGATCTCATGTATGATATGAAATGTGTTAGAAGGATGGCCAAGAGAAAAAATGTTAATCTTCTTAACAATCATACTGGAAAGTGGCGGATGAATTATCTATTGAGAGTGGTGTTTTGGTCAGAGGAGAAAAATTGATTCCTCCAGGGAGTTTTAGACAGGATTATTGAAATGGCTCATGCTGGTCATTTGGGCATGACAGCCACCAAAAGACTTATTAGAACAAGGTACTGGTGGCCATCCATGGACAGAGGTTCATAAGGTGGTTAGGGATTGTGCTCAGTGTTGTATCAGTGATAAGCATTTGGTGACCTCAGTTCCTGTACCTAGGGTGGTGGTAAGTCCGGATAAGGTGTGGAAGAAAGTTGATTTTCTGGGACCTTTTCATTTTCTACTGGTACAGATAAGATATTTCATTGTATTAATTGACCAGTTATCCAGATGGGTTGAGGTCAAAGGTGTGGCTGAGCCCAACACTGCCAGTGTACTCCAGTTCGTAGAGGAGGTATTTTATAGGGAAGGAATGCCAGCAGAGATCTTATCGGATAATGGGGTACAATTCAGCTATACATCCATGCAGGTTTTTTTTTCTAAAAATGGTATTAAACATGTTTGCACACCATTGTATCGTCCTCAATTTAATGGTAACGTTGAAAGTTTTAACAAGGTATTAGTGGAGTGTGTGCAGAGGGCACTTGGTTCTGGAGTGGATTGTGCTGATGCAATTAGGGACACTGAGCTTATCTTACTACTCTGCACTCGGTTATGGGTCCGGTGACTTTTGAGCTTTTGAGGGGAATGTGTCAGCTCTTGTCTATGTCCGGATTGGATCTCGGGTGTTATCAACAAGGAGTTGGATGTAAAAATGTTGTCTGGTGAAGCCAAAACAGCAGGTGATGAGGCTAGTAGGATTAAGGTGAATGATTTGGAGAGTAAGAGCAAGCGCAAAAATGCTGTGGAGGTGCAGGTTGGTGATTGGGTTCAGGTCAACGACCCTCTACTATTAAGAAAAGGCCCGCCCAAATTTAGAGAACCCATTCAAGAAAAGAGTTTGTGAAAATTCTGTACAGATTGCTAATGGACAGTGGTGGAACGTGTCTTGTGTCTTGTGTCTTGTCGCGAGAGTGGATAAATGCAGTGTGGAGGTGGGTAGTGAGAACTCAGCTGGGTAGTGAGAACTCAGCTTGTAAAGGAACGAGTGGATCCAACAGTATTTCGAATATGTGCAAGAATCTGGTTGTTGTACCTAGGAGGAGTTCTTGTGTCAAGAGATTACCAAGGAGGTTTATTGATTAATTGTTGTGGCTGTTAGTCGTTGTGTGTTTCACTTGTTGCCCTGTGTGTGTGTGGTTTTCCTCTGTTTTGCCTGTTGAAATGTTGAATGTTAAGGGGAAGAAGTGTGGTATAGTTGGTGTGTGCAGGTGATAGTGCGGATGACAGTGTTCTAGAGCGTTGGTAGCGGCGAGGGAGGAGCTGGCAGGTGAGACAGTGGAGATCGGTGGTCGGCTCTTGGGCTCTTTCTGTATGTAACTTGTGGATGTATTCTTTCCATATTCTGGAGATCTTCAAAGAATAACTAATGACGAAGCTGAGCGACTCTGTACTATCTTTGCTACAGAGCTTATTAAATACAATCTTTCTATATTGCATGCGGAAACCCACACATCTACGTCTGCTCCTGTTTGTCCCCGCCCTACAGCAATGCTGTGTTCTACTCAGCTTGCAGTTGAAAGGACAGATGGGTTATTGGGTGTAGTCTCTGAGAGGACTGAGTCGGAGGCCTCTGTAGGGACTAACATCACATCCCAGATACCCTTAGGTTTGGGTTGGGATAGTTTGGACCCTGCTCAGGCTCAAAGCACAAGGTTGGATGATGTGGTATAGGGTGGTGAAGATACTTTGAGAAGTAGGCCTAGCATATCCCCTTTGCCTAAACCTGTGCTCCTTCATTTACCTCCTGAGGCAACACCCTATGTGGTTATTCTGGGTAATGTCACACAACCTTTGGCTAATACAAGAGAGCTATTATGAATTGAGGAATAAAGTTGTGCATTGGCTTAGTATGAGCACTGCCCTGGTAGTGGTGTAGGGTCTTATATCAACTAGGTTCGCCAGGTAAGCTGGCTAGAAAAGGGTGAAAAAACTTTGGATGGGGATTGCGTGGTCATACATTTTAACAGACCACATGTGACAGGGATAATTTCATAATGATTTAGGGGTAACCCTTTTATTGGCCCAGTTTCCTCTATTCTGGAACTCCCACTGTTTTTATTTCTATAAATCACTGGCTGGTGTCCCCATACATGACCATTGGCAAATCCCAAAATGGCCTGTAGAGGCTGGTTGGTCTGTGGCCACCTCAATTACCTATCTCTAACAGATATTTATTTGCAGAGTTTTATATAGCGCTGGCTAGACCCGGAGGTATCAGAGCGCTGTACATGAGGATCAGCGAGTTTCAAGTTACAAAATTACATCAGTTACACAGTGTTACACAGTAAACATGAGTTACTAGAGAAAAGCAAACAAAGACACATAAGAAAACAGTGTTACACGGTAACATGAATTACTAGAGCATAGCATAACTGACAAACACGTCCTATGGGGCATAGAAGGTAAGGGGGGGGAAAGTAAAAAGGGGTAAGGAATGCAGATCGGGTCAGGAAGACCATCATGTGGGAAAGAACTTCAGGAGGACAAAATAGTCAAAGTGAAAGATAATCAAACCGGTTGGGGACCAGCAATCTCAACATCCAAGGACTCGGAGACTGTAATAGATGAAAGGAGTGTAGGAGACCTGAGGGGGGGTCGACTTGAGGTAAAGGTCAGTCAGGCGAACAGGGAGCAGTCCAACGGCAAAGAGAAACGGTCGAAAGCCGCCAAGATGGAGGACCCAGGTCATGGGCACTGATAGCATTATCCTAAAATGGCGGGATACACATAAATCCAAACCGAAGAAACCACAAGGGAGCCGACTTCACGGAGTAGGGCTGGAAGGGGGATGCAGCCTCCGGATCAAAGAGGGAGGAGGGCTGAAGATCGCCGATCACAAGCGGGTCGTCAGCATGCACAGGTTCGGGGCTGCGGGGACAGCAGTGTCGTCGTTCCGTATGCCGCAAAGTCTGGGGCGTCTGCTCGGGTGCCAAGGCAACAGCCCCGGAGAAGGGAGGCAGCAGCGGGGACCAGGAGGGCGAGCCTCCCCAGGCTCGGAAAGTAAAAAAACAAGCTCGGGTTCACGCTGAACAAGACTCGCGCGTCCCCGTAGTCTTACAGGAGGCAAAGCAAGAGGTCTAGCAGCATGGCAAGCAGCAGCGGTCAAACCCGGAAGGCAAGGGGACGGCCAGGAGGGGTGAACCTCAGCCCCGCTCCTCAACAACCATCCGGAGATCTCCACCTGGCATCGGCCGCGCTGAGATTGGCTCCGTCGTCAGCAGATCCTTCGTGATTCGTCGGAAGGAGAGGGAGGAAGGAGACAACAGCGGAGCGACGAGGAAAACTGTGCCCAATGTCCGGCTGGGTAGGTGACAGCCGAGGGGGTGAACCCGAGCCAGTCTCCTCTATAGCTAACTAGGCAGCTCCACCGGGCATCGGCCATGTTGCTCGGACTCCGCGGTCAGTATATTAATATCTCCCCTTGTCCCGGCTGGATGCAAGTGATTGACTTTCAGAGGTCAATGGGCTTAACACCCCTGTAGTCAGTGAAGTAATGGTACCTACACTGCTGCAAAAAGAGGCCCCAACGATTTTCAACACCAGGAACATTTATAAGTTTATTCGTTGGAATGTGGCCGGTATTGCTGGGAAATTTGAGGATCCAAAATGGTTGGCTTTTGTTAGAGGGTTTGATGTACTTTTTCTCTAAGAGAATTGGGCAATTGAGAATAATGACTTTTTACAGGCATATAAAACCTTTTTTCACCAGCATTAGAATCCAAAGCTGGACGAGCAAAGCGGGGGAGGCAAGCTGATTACTTTACTCACTTGCATTAAAAGGGAGGCTTTAGGTGTTACCAACTGGACCATGCAGGCTTTATTAGTCTCCTCCGCCGGCCCACATAAGAGAGTAATGGTAAATTTGTATAATGCTAAATCTTTTCCGCATTAGGAATGCAATGTACATATATTGGGTTCCTTTATTAAACATCTGATGGGCTTAAAAACTTTTATGGCATATTTTATGGTGGGAGGGATCTTTAATGTTCACCTGTGTGTGGTCCCGAGGGAATTGGTGGTTTTGGATGTTGGTTGCGCTCTTTTATCTGGAACACATCTAGAACACATTCATTAGGGCATTAGATTAAACACTGTGTTGAATGAGCTTAATTTAACCTTTATATTGGATGGAATGTTGCTGACTAGAAGGGATGTTAATCCTACTTTTATAGGAAGAGGTTGTGAATCATATATAGATTTTTTTGTTTTGTCTCCACTCCACTTTTGATGCATATTTCCAAATTTTGGATACCAATGAGTCCTTTCAGCGAAGATACTCCAGTATGCGTCTATCTGCAGTGACTGCCCTAGGGTCGGTGTCCAAGGGGTTGTTAAGGTTACAAGCCATGGGAGAAGACTTAAGTGGACCCAGATAATACCTGAGGCTTTTTACAAGTCCTTGTACTCCAGTTGCGAAAGGGAGCTAGATATTTCTATGTCCACTACAAGTAATGCTCGAGATATTTTAAGGGCCTTTTTTTGAGATCTCTAAAGTAGTGTCTGGTTTGCTGGGGGCACCTAGGTCCCACAAGTGTACTAATCTTCCCAGGTGGTTTGACTCTGGATGCTCGAAAGCGCTGAGGGAGCTTAAGAGTGTTTTAAGTGTTGAGCCATGGGATCTAGCCAAGGTAAAGAAATGTTGCTGTTTGTATGAAAAGGAACAGGCAAGCTGTAAAAAGGACATAAAGGAGGAGGCCTGAGTAGATCTAATTGAGGCAAGTACCCTGAATAGCAGCTCAAAATTCTGGAGTATTATCAATGGCCCCATATTTGCTCCGGAAGTGGTGCTTCTGTGGAGCCACACATAACTAAAGATGCATGGGTGGCTCACTTTAAGGATGCATACAACATAGGCCAGTTGGAACACCAGGACAGGGATTCTGTTATTGGGTCTCCTAAGTTGACCTTCTCCAGTGAGAAAGTTAAAAAGAGCATAATGGGTTTATCCATTGACAAAGCACCAAGCTTGGATGGCATTCCGCCCGAAATCTTCGTAAGTGATGTCTGGGCGCCTTTTCTAACTGCACTTATTAATGCAGCGGTGTTGGTAGGTCCACCAAAGTCTTGGGCTATGTCCATCATTTTACCAATTTTTTAAATAAGGGACAGAGATAGCCCATCCTGTTGTAGGCCAGATCCCTACTCAATTCTGTAGTGAATGTTGTAGGTCGTATTTTACTGGAAAGACTGTCTGTGTGGGCTGAGGAAAACAATGTGTTGTCAGAATCTCAATATGGGTTTCGTGCAGGACGGCCCACTGTAGGCAAGTGTTTGAACTTCTACTTGATTTTATGGAAATACAGTTGCCCGTTCTGGTTCCATACTTAGGTTTTATGGACCTTTCATTTGCATTTGACCAGGTAAACCAATCAAAATTGTGGCAAATCGTTTCCCTGGGGGTGGAGCTGGACATTTTGTTTCTGAGAGACCTTTATAGGGACATAGAGGCATCTATCTGTCTGTTTCTCTAAAGACTTGCAGTGCTCACGTAGTTTTAGTATTAAGGGAGGGGTGTCGAATGCTTGTATTTTGGCTCAGTTTTTGTTTAACCTATACATTGACAGATTAGAGAAGGCCCTGATTGATGTGAAATCAGATTGTCCGAAAGTGGGCTCACGTAGTCTACCAGTATTATACGCGGATGTCGCAGTCCTCATGGCTAAAAAGGCTAGAGGCTTACAATCCCTGTTGACATCTTTTTCTAAGTTCATAGAAGATTTGGACTTCTCGATTAATGAGAAGAAATCCTTTGTGATGGTAGTCCGTCCCCGATCCACTTAATCAACTAGTTTTACGTTAGGATCTAGTGTTTTCCAAGACCAGAGTATTCTCATATTTCGGATTACTATTCGATTCAGCATGAAGTTGGCTTCCTTTAATTAGCAGGAAAAGGCAGATTTCACACTAGCAACTTCTGCAGTTTTTAGTTTTCCTAAAAGATTAGGCAGCAGACACACTAGGGCACTTGTGCAGATCTACAGTGCAAAATATATTTCTGCAGTAATCTATGGGAGTGAAATCGGGGGTTGTGCTAACCATATGGAGCTGCAAATAGTCGAAATTAAGTTTTTAAGGAGGCTTTTGTGTCTTCCTCAAAGTACCCCCTCCTTTTCGGTGCATGAGGATGCATGAGGAATTGGGCGTAGGTTTTATATCGGATTGTCGCTTTTCGCCCCCTGGCACTTTGGTTGATCTGGTTAAAGCCAGGTCTTAAAGTAGGGAGATTCTGAAAGATGATTTGTCCCTGGATCCCGCATTTCATATGCCCGTGGCTTAAGAATATCAGGGCCTCTTTGCAGGACTTAGGCAGGGGTGAGCTTGTCATTGCTCCTGAGTGGCTCTGTAAGGCCGATTATGCTTGGGTTAAGGGACATTGTTTTAGGCAAAGGATCCTGGATAGAGAAGGGACTGAACTAGTAAAGCCCTGTGTTCTACGCCATAATATGTTGAGAACAGTGTCCGCTACAGAACCTTACCTTCTTTTCATTAAGAATCAGCAAAACAGATTTCTGCTAAGTAGGTTTCGATTGGATTTACTGTCCATCTTGTTAGCCTATCCCAGGGAAAGTACAGGTGGTATACATTTTTACCCTGTGGCTGCGACAATAGGTCTCCGCAGGATACACTGCACTTCACTATGTTTTAGAAATTTTATGCAATGCCTGGAACGTTTATCTCATCCGTATTATGAAAAAGGCTAATTTTTTTTACTTGTTAGGCCTGCTCTTATGTACCTACAGCTGCTTTCTGGGGATATTATTTTTAGCGTACTTAACTTTATGAAGGTTGCTGTAAGGCTGAGGAATAGCCGGGATTTAGGCTCTGAGTTTTAAGTTCTCTAGTAACTGTGATGTACTGAATAACCACTTCTGCATGTTAAGAAATTTACAAAGATTAGCTGATTTTTTTTTATACTATGGGGCATATTAGCAAGACCGGCGATAAAATTATCGCCGTTTTAGCGGCAGGAAACTGCCGCTAAAGCGGCGATAATGGGCTTGCTAATATGCGTTATGGAATTCAATAGAAGCCCAGGTTAGATGTGCTGCACATCTAACCTGGGCTTCTATTGAATTCTATAACGCATATTAGCAAGCCCATTATCGTCGTAGTAGCGGCAGTTTCCTGCCGCTAAAACGGCGATAATTTTATCGCCGGTCTTGCTAATATGCCCCCATGTTTTTTGTTTGTATTTATTGCGCTCTTAACACTTTTGTTTTTATTGTACTTATTTGCTTTTATGGTTTGTATCCTCAAACCAAATGAAGCTACTTTGACTAACTGACTTCTCAGTATTTGATTCACTGGTCTCTTCGTGACCCAATCTTGCATACCTCTGGCTTGTTCTGTGTAACTTACTTCTTATCTCTATGCTTTGATGCACAGGTCTCTTCATGAGCCTATCTTGCATACCTCTGACTTGCTGTGCATAATTGACTTCTCAGTGCTTTGGTACTTGTCTTTTCGTGAGGCGATCTTACATACCTCTATCTGCGTAATTAACTTCTCAGTATTTTCTTACACTGTTCTCTTCGTTAGGCGATTTTGCATACCTCTGACTTGCTCTGTGGAATTGACTTATCACTTTGCTCTCTTCTACAGTGTGCCCACGTGGATGACTTGAAGGCAGCAAAGACCATTTACGATTTCTCAGCCAGAAAGTGATGGAAATGAAGTGTCCCTGTATAAATACTGGTGAGTTTGAACTGTACCCCTTCCAGTCTTGGGACTGGCATCTCGCACCAACCTGAAATGAACAGACTCATGCTGATTGTTCTGAGCTAGTTTGTCTCAGGCACCTTATGTTTCACAGTGGTAACTGGGAGTACGCTGCTGGCTTTAGTGAGGTGTTGTTACTGGGAATAAGCTGCTGCGCTTCATTGAGGGGTGGTACCTGGAACTAAGCTGCTGTGCTTCATTGAAGGCCCTTAACTGGGAGTAGGCTAATGTGCTTTAATGAGGTGTGGTAACTGGTAGTACGCTGCTGTGCTTAACTGAGGGGTCATAACTGGGAGTACGCTGTTGTGCTTCATTGATGGGTGGTAATGGAGTATAATAGATGGTAACTGGGAGTACGTTGCTGTGCTTAATTGAGGGGTGGCAACTAGGAGTATGCTGCTCTGCTTCATTGAGAGGTGGTATCTGGGAGTGCGTTCCTGTACTTAACTGAGGGATGCTAACTGCGACTACGCTGCTGTGCTTTGAGGGGTGGTGAATGGGATTATGAGGGGTGGAAATAGACTTCGCTGCTGTGCTTTTTTGAGCGGGGATAACTAAGTACGCTGCTGAGTTTTACTGAGGGGTGGTAACCAAGTGCGCGGCTGTGTTTCTTGATGGGTGGTAACTGGGAGTGCGCTGCTGTGCTTAATTGATGGGTGCTAATGGGGGGAGTATGAGGGCTGGTAACAGACTATGCTGCTGTGCTTCATTGAGGGGCAATAACTGCGAGTATGTTGCTGTGCTTCATTGAGGGGTTGTAACTTGTGTATGCTGTTGTACTTAAGTTGTGGTAAGGGAATACGATGGGTAGTAACCGGGAGTACGCTGCTGTGCTTTGAGCGGTGGCTACGGAGTTAACTGCTGTGCTTCATTGAGTAGTGGTAACAGGGAGAACGGTGCTGTACTTCGAGGGGTGGTAACTGCGAGTACGCCGCTGTGCTTCATTGAGGGGTGGTACCTTGGAGTATGCAGTAGTGTTTTATTGAAGGGTCTTAACTGGACGTACGCCACTGTGCTTTAATGAGGTGTGGTAACTAAAAGTATGCTGCTGTGCTTCATTGAGGGGGGTAACTGGGAGTACGCCGCTGTGCTTCACTGAGGGGTATTAGAGTACGCTGCTGTGCTTTGAGGGTTGGTAACTGGGAGAACCCTGCTGTGCTTAACTGAGGGTTGGTAACTGGGAGTACGCTGCTGTACTTCATTATGTTGTGGTAACGGAATATGATGGGTGGTAACTGGGAGTGTGCTGCTGTGCTTAATGGAGGGGTTGTAACTGAGTTTGCTGCTATGCTTCAGTGAGGAATGCTAACTAGGAATAAGCTGCTGTGCTTCATTGAAGAATGCTAACTAGGAATACGCTGCTGTGCTTCATTGAGGAGTGGGAACTGGGAGTACGCTGCTGTATATTTTTGAGGGGTTGCTAAGGAGTACGTTGCTGTGCCTCATTGAGGGTTTGTAACGTGTGTACGCTGTTGTACTTCAGTTGTGGTAAGTTAGTATGATGGATGGTAACTGGTATTGCGCTGCTGTGTATAATTGATGGTTGGTAACTGGGAGTATGCTGCTGTGCTTTTTTGAGCGGTGGCTATGGAGTACACTCCTGTGCTTCATTGAGAAGTGGTAACTGGGAGAACCGTGCTTTGCTTCATTGAGGGGTGGTAACTGGCAGTACACTGCTGTGCTTCATTGAGGTAACTGGGAGTGATGGGTGGTAATGCACTACACTGCCGTGCTTCAATGAGCAGTGGTAACAAAGTACTCTGCTGTACTTCACTGAAGTGTGATAACAGTACGCTGCTGCGTTTCACTATGGGGTGGTAACTGGTAGTACGCTTCTATGCTTATTTGAGTGGTGCTAACTGGGAGTAGGAGGGCTGGTAACAGACTATGCTGCTGTACTTTACTGGGCAGTAGTAACTGGGAGTACGTTGCTGTGCTTCATTGAGGCATTGTAATTGGGGTACCCTGTTCTACTTCATTATGTTGTGTTAATGGAATATGATGGGTGGTAACTGGGAGTACGCTGCTGTGCTTCCTTGAGGGGTGTTGCCAGGCAGTACGTTGCTGTGCTTCAGTGATGGGCAGTAACGGAGTACGCTGCTGTGCTTCATTGATATTTTGCAACTGGGAGTGCACTGCTGTACTTAACTGAGGAATGCTATCTGGCTACGCTGCTGTGCTTTGAGGGGGGGTAAATGGGATTATGAGTGGTGAAAAATGGACTTCGCTGCTGTGCTTTTTTGAGCGGTGATAACTGAGTACGCTGCTGAGCTTCACTAAGGGGGTGGTAACTGAGTACACGGCTGTGCTTTGATTGGTGGTAACGGAGAGTGCGTTGCTGTGTTAATTTGCAAGGTGGTAACTGGGAGTATGAGGTGTTGTAACTATTTGCTTTCATGCTTCAGTGAGGAATGTTAACTAGGAATACACAGCTGTGCTTCATTGAGTGGTGGGAACTGGGAGTACGCTGCTGTGCTTCTTTGAGGGGTGTTAACTGGAATTTCTCTGCTGTCCTTCATTGAGAGATTGTAACATGGTACGCCAATGTGCTTTATTGAGGTGGGGTAACGGGAAATTCGCTGCTATGCTTTGAGAGGTTTTTACTGAGCACGCTGCTGTGCTTCATTGAAGGGTCTTAACTGGGAGTACACTGCTGTTCTTCAATGAGGTGTAGTAACTGGAAGTACGCTTCTGTGCTTTAATGAGGTGTGGTAACAAAGTATGCTGCTGTGCTTCATTGAAGGGTCTTAACTGGGAGTACGCTGCTGTACGTCTGTATGTTGTGGTAACAGAATCTGATGGATGGTAACTGGAGTATGCTGCTGTGCTTCCTTGATAGGTGTTGCCGGGCAGTACGTTGCTGTGCTTCGAGGGGCTGTAACTGGCAGCACGCTGCTGTGCTTTGAGAGGTGGTAACTGGGAGTGCGCTGCTGTGCTTCACTGAGAGGTGGTAACTGGGAGTGTGCTGCTGTACTTAACTGAGGGATGCTAACTGTGACTACGCTGCTGTACTTTGAGGGGTGGTGAATGGGATTATGAGGGGTGGCAATGGACTTCTCTACTGTGCTTTTTTGAGCAGTGATGACAAAGTACACTGCTGAACTTCACAGAAGGGCGTTAACCGAGTACGCGGCTGTGCTTTCTTGATGGGTGGTAACTGGGAGAGTACTCTGCTGTGCTTCATTGAGAGAGTATGCCGTTCTTTATTGAGGGGTGGTAACTGGAAGTACACCTCTGTGCTTTGAGAAGTTGTTACTGGATATGCTGCTGTGCTTCATTGAAGGGTCTTAACTGGGAGTACGCTGCTGTTTTTCATTGAGGTGTAGTAACTGAACGTATGCTGCTGTGCTATAATGAGGTGTGGTAACGGAGTACACCGCTGTGCTTCATTGATGGGTGATAATGGAGGATGATGGATGGTAACTGGGAGTATGCTGCTGTGCTTCATTGAGGGGTGGTAACTGGGATTACGATGCAGTGCTTCCTTGAGGGGTGTTGCCAGGCAGTATGTTGCTGTGTTTCATTGAGGGGCAGTAACTGGGAGTACGCTGTTGTTCTTAACTGAGTGATGCTAACTGTGACGACGCTGTTATGCTTTGAGAAGTGGTAATGGACTTCTCTGCTGTGCTTTTTTGAGCGGTGATAACGACATATGCTGCTGAGCTTCACTGAGGGGTGGAAACAGAGTACGAAGCTGTGCTTTGTTGATGGGTGGTAACTGGGAGTACCCTGATGTTCTTAACTGAGGGGTGGTAACTTGGAGTACGCTGTTGTACTTCATTATGTTGTGGTAACGGAATATGATGGGCGATAACCGGGAGTACGCTGCTGTGCTTTCTTGATGAGTGGTAACTGGGAGTGCGCTGCTGTTCTTAATTGAGGGGTGGTAACTGGGAGTATTTGGGGTTGTAACTGAGGTCGCTGTTCTTCAGTAAGGAACATTAACTAGGAATACACTGCTGTGCTTAATTGAGGGGTGGGAACTGGCAGTATGCTGCTGTGCTTAATTGAGGGGTGCTAATTGGGAGCATGAGGTCTGGTAACAGACTATCTGCCACATGCATCAAAAGAAAAACCGGTCGCAAACGGTATTTTTGCATTTGGGATGCATCATTCCAAATGCAAAAATCGCAATTTAAGTAATATCTAAATTGCGATTACTTAAATTGCGATTCCTTAAATGCAATGCAACAAACTAAAAAAATTAGCGATTTCGCTACTAGGGGGTGCAATTTACCATGAAGTTGAACTTCATGGTAATTTGCAAAAACGTTGAGAAATGCACTAAAGTGCATTTTTCAAAGTTGTAGGTTGCACACACACATGTCCTTGGGACATGTGTGTGCGCAACATATGTGCACGGAACAATTTCAGGGGTGCAACAGGGTGTCGCAATTTGCGAGTACCTATTGGTACTCGCAAATAGCGCTCGCAATTTCCCATTCATTCCGATGGGCCTATAGGCCCATAGGAATGAATGGGAAGCCATTCCTTATTTGCGACTCGCAATTTGCGAGTCGCAAATAAGGAATGTGAAGGAATCGCTATTATCGCTGCTGTGCTGTTTTATTGAGCGCTTTCCTTAACCGAGGGGTTGTAACGGAGTTCGCTGTTGTGCTTCATGGAGGGGTGGTAACAGAGTATGTTGCTGTGCTTCATTGACGGGTGGTAACATAGCATGCTACTGTGCTTCATTGAGGAGTGAGAACTAGCAATACACAACTGTTTCATTAAGGGGTGTTATATGATGCACTGGTGTCTTCATGAGGAATTGTGGTTATTCAACATGGGACGCGATACAGTTGACATTTATAATTATTTTTCTGGTGAAAAACGATGACCCCGGACCTGAGGAACTTTCTCCGAATGGCCACTAATGGTGACTTTTCAATTTTTATTCTTTTAACTGTAATGACTGTCGGATGTCAATCATCACTTTTTGGAACTAAAATGAGTGTGTTTAGGGTCATTTTCTTGCTTGAAATCGGTCAAAATACACGCTTCTGAGTAGCACAAGAAGCCTATAAAATGTCAATTTTGGTTACTGGGAGGCCATAGAAATTGGTTATTCAACATGAGGCGCTATACAGTTGACATTTTGAATAATTTTTTATACAGTCCATAAAATTCATTTTCTGATTAAAAACTATCATCCCGGACCTGAGGAACTTTCTCTGAATAGTCAGTAAAGGTGATTTTTAAAATTTTTATTCTTTTGGCAGTAAATGACTGTTGGTGTCATAAAACGTACCCCCTGTGTATCACGCTGTCCTGAGGGTTGCGCAGTGTAATGCGGTGACGGGAAACCCGGAAATGGGTTTCTAGAACTACATTTCACATGATGCCGTAAGTACTTCTGATTCCTTCAATTCTCATTGGTGGAAGGATTGGCCGGGACTAGAAGGGGAAACACCGCGCGTCTGCCCACTGCAGATTATTCCTTAGCAGCGAGTGGAAGCGGAGCGGCAGTGTAACATGTAGTTTGGTTGAGCAGAGAGACGTGGTATGTGCTGGAGTACAATCTTGTGGGAGTTCCTGGTTACACATTCTTATGCGATCCGGAAAGGCTGCCTGCACTGTGCTGTGAACGGTGTATTACTCGCTTTGGATTTGTGAGTAAAGCTATTCAATAGAGCTTATGAATCAATCCCTTGCCTGTATACTGGATTTTGACGTCAGAACGCGGCAGCGTTCTACTTGTTTAATTGCAGACACCAAGGTGGAGTTTGCATCGTCAGCAGAGAAAGAAGTAGTGTCTAAATTGGCTTCTCTCAGAGTGTGGTGATTAACTGTCTAATTGGAATTGACAATACTATCATTTAAGATTAGGAACGAAGGAGGGAGAAGTTAACCTTTCCATCTTCTGAGGAATTGATGTTCATTACGCTTGGAGGTGTTTGTTAAAAGATGGCATTACAAAGTTAAACTCTTGTTTGATGTCCTGGATTGATTCAGAACGTTAAGGATACACTAAAGACGTATTTCGTAAAGTAATTCTCTGCTGTTGTCATTTTTGCCTATTAACAGGGGGTCAGGACCCAGAGGTATTCTTCTCTACCCCTTTGAAGCTTGGTTTAACTAAGTTGTTGGTAGGTACTGTGTTGAAATAGGATATCAAAAAGTATATTGTGGTATTCTGTTCTCACTCTGCTCATCTTTGATTTAACCTATACATATATATTCCTGTTTATTATATTTGCTCAGGATTATCATTATCCTATGATTGTCTCCACAGTCTTATGAAGCTTCGTGGATGATAGGTTTCTTATGTTTTTTCAGGTATTGAGGGTAGGGTTACATATTCTATGTCAGCTCTTATGTGATGTTTACATTGAAGATAATGTCAACATTTTCTGTTTAGGTTTCCTTCCCAGCTGTTCCGTTCCCGTCCTTCCCTCGCTTGATCCGATCATCATTCTGTTATTTAAAATCAGATCAAGAGGTGGACTAATTTTGAGCATCAAATCAACCCCGAGGTATGGTATCTCCAGGCTGACAGTCGGATGTGAATCACTTTTGGAACTAAAATAAGTGTGTTTAGAGTCATTTTCATGCTCTAAATCGGGCAAAAAACAAGCTTCTGAGTAGGAGGAAAAGTCTGTAAAAATGGCAATTTTGGTCACAGGGAGTCCTCAAAAAGGGGTTATTCAACATGAGGCGCGATACAGTTGACATTTTGAATGATTTTTTGTACAGTCAAAAAAATCCATTTTCTGATGAAAAACAATGATTGCGGATCTGAGGAACTTTCTTCGAATGGTCAGTAATAGTGATTATTTTAATATTTAATCTTTTGACTGTAAATGACTGTCAGAGGTGAATCATCACTTTTGGAAATAAAATAAGTATGTTTACACTCATTTTCATGCTCGAAATCAGGGAAAATACAAGCTTCTGAGTAGGAGGAAAAGTCTATTAAATTGGCAAATTTGGTCACTGGGAGGCCTTAAAGTGGTTATTCAACATGAGGCGCGATACAATTGACATTTTGAATCATTTTTGTGCAGTCCAAAAGATCAATTTTCTGATGAAAAACGATGACCCCGGACCTGAGGAACTTTTTCCGAATGGTCATTAATGATTTTTTACATTTTTATTCTTTCAACTGTAAATGACTGCTGTGAATCATCACTTTTGAAACTAAAATAAATGTGTTTAGAGTAACTTTCATGCTCAAAATGAGGCAAGATACAGGCTTCTGAGTAAGAGGAAAAGTCTATAAAAATGGCAATTTTGGTCACGGAGGCCCTAAAAAGGTTATTCAACATGAGGCGTGATACAATTGACATTTTGAATCACTTTTTGTACAGTCCAACAAATCCATTTTCTAATAAACAATGACCCCGGCCGGAACTTAGGAACTTTCTCCGAATAGTCAGTAATGGTCATTTTTTAATTTTTATTCTTTTGACTGTAAATGACTGTTGAATGTGAATCATCACGTTTGGAACTAAAATGAGTGTGTTTAGAGTAATTTTTATGCCCAAATTCAGGCGCAATAAAAGCTTCTGAATAGGAGGAAAAGTCTGCAAAAATTGCAATTTTGGTCAGTGAGTCCATAAAAGTGGATATTCGACATGAGGAACAATCAAATTGACATTCTGAATCATTTTTGTACAGACCAAAATTTCAATTTTCTGATGAAAAACGAGCCCGCTGGACCTTATGAACTTTTTCCAGATGGTCAGTAATAGTGATTTTTTGAATGTTTATCTTTTGACTGTAAATGACTTTTAGATGGGATTATCACTTTTGGAACTGAAATAAGTAAGTGTGTTTAGAGTCATTTTCCTGCCCTAAATCGAGCAAAATACAAGCTTCTGAGTAGGAGGAAAAGTCTCTAAAAATGGCAATTTTTGTCACAGTGAGGCTATAAAAATTTGTTCAACATGGGACATGATCCAATCGAAATTTTGAATCATTTTTTGTGCAGTCCAAAAATCAATTTTCTGATGAAAAACAATGACTTGTACCTTGCAAATTTTCTCCAGATGGTCAATAATGGTGATTTTTTTAATGCTTAATCTTTTCACTAAATGACTTTTGGATGTGAATTATCACTTTTTGAGCTAAAATAAGTGTGTTTAGAGTCATTTCCCTGCCCGAAATCAGTCAAAAAAATTGTGGGAAAATGGCAATTTTGGTCACTGTGAGGCCTTAAAAAGTGGTTATTCCATATGAGGCCCGATCCAATTGACATTTTGAATCATTTTTTGTACAGTCCAAAAATCCATTTTTTTTTGTTCAAGTATCTTTATTGCTTATTTAAAAAGAAATACATTTGTAATACAATAACAAATACAACAGATGAGAATCAAATATATAATAACGAAGAATTTAAACAGGATTTCATAACCAAGTACCATTGGACTGGGATAGAAGGGGTAGCAAAATTATCATCTTACAAAGTGATCAAATAAATATCATGACAAATAAATATTATAAATTCATCAAATATTAGGCATAAATCCCAGAAGTATGGAACAGATGAAGCAAATACATATATCACCACATAGACATATATTAGTTGTATTGCTTAATAGATAAGATAAATCAGCGAGGGGAAATGAGGTGAAAGAAGGGAAAAGAAAAAGAAGAAAGAATGCTTAAGAAAAGGAAAAAGGATAAAAACGGTGGGAAGGGACATATGCTGCATTAGTAAGAAAATAAATTAAGAAATGGAATCAAAGGGATATTGAGCTACCAACCCCAGAGAGGACAAGTTCATATAGTTGTCCGAAGACCGCCAAACATTTCTAGAAATCGTAGGTGAGGAATGCTTTTTCTCGATAAAAGTATGAGCTCCTCGTAGGTATGAGACCCATGCCCACCAGGTATGTTAAGACAGGAGATGAAAAGATTTCCATTCTGTGAGTATAATTTTAACAGCAATGGATAAAAGTGAATCTAAGAGCTCCAAATCCGTATTGTCAAAGGGTAAAGGAGTAACTGTAGCCCATGGACCTAGCAAAATCATAGGTAAAGAGAGAAGTATAGTTGTATTAAAAATTAATGATAAATGTTTCTGTATCAGGTCCCAAAAAGAATTTAATAACGTACACTCAAAAAACATAAATTGGTAGGTGCCTGGTACTAAGTTACAATTCCAGCAAAGATCACTTTCTCGTAATTTCAACTTATGTAAACGAGCTGGGGTCCAATGTAAAAGATTTAGTGTGAAGAACTTAGATTGGATAAGTGAAGGAGCAATGTTATTACGTAGGGATAATTTCCCAATCAATTGCCAGGTGTCTTGTGAAATGTGTTAAAAATGTCGTCTTCAAAATAATGAGACCATTTAACATAAGTAATTGTAGAGTGTGAAGGCAGTGGAGCGGATAAAAATGTATACATTTTAGAAGCAGAATGGCCGGAATGTATCCACATAGAAAGAAGTGACACAATAACCGGATCTGTAGAGAGGGGTATTTTAGAAAGTTTAACCTTTAGTTTCAAAAAAAGAATAAAATTCTATGTAGCTGAGGTTATATTTCCTGGCCAAGAAAGAAAACTGAAGAGGATCATGATTAGAATCATAAAGGTCTTTCACCAATATGATACCTTTGGCAGCCCACGAAGAGGCCGTGCTAGGATCAATGTCAGAAAGTTAAGGATTAAACCATAAAGATGACCATCTTGATATATGAATAGGTTTGGATACTTTTTTATCAATATATTTTAATGCACTAACCGTGTCTAATAAAATACAATGAGAATGAGCTAAAACAAACTTAGAGGCTGTGAGAAAGGAAGGAGTGGATAAAGGAGCGCATAACTCTGTCAATATGAATCCAAGGAGGTATATGTTGAGAATCCGGTAAGAACCAAAGTGCTTCTTGAGATGCTAAAAAGGCAATTTGATATAGATTCCAATCCAGAAGATTACAACCACCCAAGACAGAAGGCTTCCTAAGGTGTTTGTAAGCAATTCTAGCTCTTATCATTAAATACAAATTTTGAAGAGATTAAATCAATCTCATGGAAGAAGGCAGGGGAAAGCTAACTCGGTAGCATGGAGGATACAAAATTGATAATCGGGTTATCATTTTAAGAGTTTGTAATCTGCCCCACCAAGAAATATATTTACGAGACCAGGAAGACAAAAGATGCTTAACCTTAGATATGATGTGGGATTCATTACAAGTGATGGTATCTGAAAGATCTTTACAGAACCAGATACCTAAATATTTAATACAAGTCGATTGCCCTTTAATTTTTGAATCACCCATGTGAGAAGGAAAACACAGAGAATTTAGGGGGAACAATTCTGTTTTTTCTTAAGCGAGTACCCTGAGACGACCGAAAAATCACTAATGATATTAGAGAGAACGGGGATCGCTGTTGCAATAGCCTCTGAAAAAATAAGTACGTCATCAGCGTAAGCAGCCATTTTAAGTGTATATGATCCAAATTGAAAACCCTAATACCCTGGTTCAGATTAAGTAGACAAATTAGTGGGTCTATGGATAGGAGAAAAAGAAGGGGTGAGAGAGGGCACCCTTGTCTAGTGCCTTGGCGAAGATTTAAAAAAAGACGTAGCGCCATTAATCCTGATATTAGCTTCGGTTGCGCATAGAGAGACATAACCATATTAATAAAGGAGTCACCAAGGTTATGGGATTCTAATACTGCTTGTAGAAAAGGCCAAGAAACTTTGTCAAAAGCCTTTTTGGCTTCAAGGGCGATCGCCGCCAAAGGTAATGAGGAAAGTTTTGCTTTTTCTAAAATATGACAAAAGTCTGAATATTGTCTCGGGCAAGTCTACCCTTAACGAAACCTGTTTGGGAGTCATGGGTAAGATTGGGAATATGACTCTCTAAGCGTCTAGCTAAGATTTTGGCAAAGATTTTAGCTTCCATGTTTAATAACGAAATTGGACGAAAGTTTTTAGGATCAGAATGATCCTTACCTTCTTTTCGTATAACTACAATAGTAGCCTCAGCAGCCAAGCCTGAAACATTGCCAGAAAGAACATAATTATCAAAAACCTTCTTAAGATATTTGACTATTGAAGGAGTAAACGTTTCCTAGAAGGCAATAGAAAACCCATCCGGAGTGGGAGCTTTCCCCGTACGAGTAGCCTTGATAGCCTGGATGATCTCATCAGTATCAATTGGTTTCTCCAGTTCACTCATGTCAGCATGCGAAATAGTATTAGTAGGGATCGAATTTAGAAATTGTTGGCAGCTACATTGATCCCGAGGTGTATATAAAGTTGCAGAGAATTCTCGAAGGACCCCAAGAATTTCTTGGGTGTGAAACTTCTTCGATCCGTTTTTATCAGTAATATGAGTAATATGGGTAGCATTGGTATTCGTATTCTGATATTTAAGTGGCAGCTAACAATTTACCAGCTCTATTCCGTAGCAATAAATGACGGGATTTTTGAGCATGTACTCCAATATAGGCTCTTGGACTATGGAGTTAAAAGAATATTATAAATGTTTTATATCCTGTAGGAGTAATTTGTTGTTCGAGTGTCTATATAATTCCTCTTTGTGTTTAATGTCATCCCCCAAAGACTGAAGAGATTTTTTAATGTCACTGTTCCTTTTGGCCATTTTTTTCATATTGTGACCCCGTGTAGTACATTTAAATTCTTCCCACAATACTATTGGGGAGATCACCGAGGATTCATTATCTTTGAAGAAATTATCAATCTCATCATTAAGCTCTTTAACTTCAACAGTATCTTCCAAGATTTCTGTATTTAGACGCTAATTGTGAGGACCTCTAGTATTCATGGGATTAAGGATGGTTAAGGAAACTGCTGCGTGGTCAGAAACAACTATTGGATGAATCATAACATTTATAGTGTGTATTAAAAGAGAGGCATTAACCAAAAGATAATCAATACGAGAGAAACTAGAATGTGGAGAGGAGAACAACGTAACATCACTACCCGTAGGATTGTGTAATCTCCATGCATCAACAAGATGGTGAGACGAGCACATATTAAGCATATGTTTGTGCGCTATAGGAGGTCTAAATTTAAAGGCAGTGTGTCTATCCAAAATAGGATCAAGGGGGAGATTAAAATCCCCTCCAACAATTGTTCTAGAGTTCTATGGAATATCAGTGAGTTCTTGATTTATAGCTCGCCAGAAAAGTGGATCTATGTTTGGGGCATATAAATTTATAATATATAGATCATCCGAACCATTAGTCAGACGAGTAAGGAACCATCTGCCACTGATATCATATTCAGCTGTAACTATAGACAAACCAGAGCTTTTAGAAATAAGGGTAATAACTCCATTCCTTTTCCCAGAAGCCTCGGAGCATGTAACATCAAGTACCCAATCTTTCCTCATAAGAAGAGCCTTTTTAACGCCTATCTTAGTCTCTTGAAGTAGAACCACATCATCAGATTAACTCTTACAATAGTCCAAAATGTTGGCCCTCTTAGGGTGATTCAAACCCCTAACGTTAAGGGAAACTACATTTAAGCCAGACATAGAAATGTATGAAACAATAAAAGTGAATGCATTTGATAAAAGGGTACAAGGGCAGTCAGAATAGAACTAAAAACTAAAGGAAATGAAGCATGTATCCCAAAATAAAAGGAAGCAGATGTCCCAAATTTAAGATGGAGTGAAAGGAAAGGAATCAAGAAAAGGAGGAAAAGAAAGAACAGGTGTACTCCAAGAAAAGAAGGAGCAACAACAAAGTTCAACCCCACCAGGGCATGTCTGTAGGAGACAAATTGCATGGAGGGACAACGTGGAGGAGCAACAACCGAGGCTATCAATGTCGATGTAGACAGCTCAAAGATAAACAGCCCACCGAGCGGTGAAACTAGTGTAACTTTCTCAGGTGTATTACCATATTACCTATCTCTCTTGCTAATAAGAAGAACTAATATAAGACTCAATAAATATAGTATACTTGAACATTTGATGAAAAAAGATATTTCATGAGCAAATAAAACAAGACTATAATAACTGATAAATATCAGCCTAGGTTATTATAGACCCGTCCATAAAGTTCATATAAATAAGATCTAAAGAGGATACATTTAATATATAGAATACATAACCAACTGTAAATTGGAGAAATAAAAATAAGTCCGGAACAATCTCATCCAATTAGAGCATGCATTAAATAAAAATTAAATGTAAGTAGGATATCTAATATAAGATGTAATTCATAAGCAACCCATCCTAACTATAATAGTATAAAACTTCATGTTATACTTAAGACTAAAACAAAAAATGAATGAATAGGTTCTAAGTTGGTGCATATAATATAGAACATCAGAATAAATGATCATTCCAATGGTAATCAATAATATAATTTAATAGTATATACATATAAATAAATTACCACCAAAGCAGAGCACCGAAAAAAGATAAGGAATAAAGTAAGAAATAGAATAAACAGGTCGAACAAGAAATAGAGTAAAAGGAAGAGTAAAGAAAATAGATTTCTAGAATATAGGATACTTACCTATATATAAAGGGATTAGAGAAAGAAAAAGATCATGATGAGTCAGAGTAAATAGAAATATACCATCGTACAAATTTATAGGGAAGTAATCCCCAGTAAAGCTAAATTCAAAACAAAGAATTGCAAAGTACTGTTATCCAAAAATAAGTCAAACAAGACAATAATATCACAAATACCAACCTACACTTATTACAAATCCATCTATAAAATTCATAACAAATAAGATCTAAAGAGGTATGCATTATATATGGCATAAATGTCTAACTGTAAAATTCTGAGATAGAAATATCGTGTATACCATACAGTTAGAACAAATATAAAGGAATTAAATAGTGTCTATCATAAGATATAATTTCATAAATGAAACATAACTATAGCATAAAGCAATTGTACAACTATCATGTCATTGGTGATCAAAGATGTCATGAAAAGGGGAAAATAGAAATGAGTAAGAGAATAAATATATGCAAACAGTAATTCAATTATAGCGATATACCGGCAAAGAACCATATGAGTTAGGTCAACCAGCATAGTACAGAACAAAACAAGGGATGTAGTCCCAAGTAGAACTACATACAGTATAGAACCAGCGTATGTACTAGATAAGTGGAAAAACATTAGGCAGAGACCAAGTCAATAAATACAAATCATTAGAGGTGAGAAGTACCAGGAGGAGAATGTGAGTCCATCTGCGATTCAAATTGATTATCCAAGAATGTCGAAAGATCTGAGGGTTCATAAAAAATCTGTGGCGACCTTTGAAAGTTATCCGGAATCTTGAGGGACCAGAAAAGGAAAATGGAATATTCATATCAGTGAGTCTCTTGCATAAATTCAGGAAACCTTTGCGCCGGATTACTGTGTCTCTGGCAAAGTCCTGTGAAATGGATATTCTGTGACCTTCCCATTGTATTGGCTTAATCTTCCTCATTTGTGCCAGAATTTGATCTGTATGCTGATGGCGCAAAGGTTTAAAAATCAGGGGTCTTGGAGAAGACATTGTTCTTGGTTTAAAAGTTGGGACCCTGTGAGCACGCTCCATCTCAAAGTCTTTATTGAAAGAAATATTCAGGGCATTTGGGATCCAAGTAAGCAAGAAATCAATTATTGAAGGAGCAGCCTTCTCACAATCCTCCGGAAATCCAAAAATAAGTAGTTTGCTTCTTCGGTACTTATCTTCCTGTTCTGTGAGATCTCTCCTGAGTGAAATAATGGAACGCTCCAAATTTTGGATGTGCTTCGCTTGTTTATTTGTAAAGTCTTCCACACTACTTATTCTCGTTTTGCGTTAGAAAGACATAGTGAGAGATTTAAGATCATTACGAATTGCAGCCGCCTCTACCTGAAGTAAATCTATTCGTTTTGGTACTTTGTGCAATATCATGAACAGTATTGAGCTTAAGTAAAATCGCTTCCAAAGCTGAGGTAGACTCAAGCCTACCCTTAGCTGGTGATTCCAGAGTAGGAGAGGTCTGTTTGGAGCGTTTTAAATTCCCCTTGGAGTCTCTGTCTTTGGTATTAACACCGATGCCTTCCACCATTGGATGAGATTGTAACAACCGCCACTAGATGGCCTTAGTATGGTTAGAAGAAGCAGGTAAAGCGATCTATGACCTTAAAGACAGAGTAAAGAAAATATTCTCCAACAGCCAACCAGATTTCTATCATAACGACAAATCAATAGGAAGCACCAAAGCAAAAAGTTATTATGGACACATTGTCACATGTAATGAACAGCTAGCACTACAACCAGGTACAACACCAGATTATACACATTCAATTGAAGAGTTCAGTATGAGACGACATTTCAGTCAGCTGTCGCCATTTTGAAGCCGCAAGTTATGAAGAAAAAGCATCCTTGCGCAATATTTGATATTTGAAAAGTCTGTAAAAATGGAATTTTAGTCACTGAGGCTTTAAAAAGTGGTTATTCAACATGAGTAACGATCCAATTGACATTTTGAATCATTTTTTGTACAGTCCAAAAAAATCTATTTTCTTATGAAAAATGATGAACCCGAACTGTCCAGATGGTCAGTAATGGTGATTTTTTAATGTTTCATCTTTTGACTGTAAATGAATGTTGGATGTGAATTATCATTTTTTGAACTAAATTAAGTGTGTTTAGAGTCATTTTCCTGCCCGCAATCGGTCAAAATAGAAGCTTCTGAGTAGGAGGAAAAGTCTGTAAAAATGGCAATTTTGGTCATTGTGAGACTTTAAAAATTGGATATTCAACATGAGGCACGATCCAATTGACATTTTGAATCATTTCTGTACAGTCCAAAAAATCAATTTTCTGACGAAAAACGATGACCTTGGACCTGTCAAACTTTCTCCAGATGATCAGTAATGGTGATTTTTTAATGTTTAATCTTTTGACTGTAAATAACTATTGCATATGAATTATCACTTTTGGAACTAAAATAAGTGTGTTTAGAATCATTTTGCTGCCCGAAATTGGTCAAAATTGAATCTTCTGAGTAGGAGGAAAAGTCTGTAAAAATGGCAATTTTAGTCACTGTGAGGCTTTAAAAAGTGGTTATTTAACATGAGGCACGATCCAATTGACATTTTGAATCATTTTTTCTACAGTCCAAAAAATCAATTTTCTAATGAAAAACGACCCGGACCTGTCGAACTTTCTCCAGATGATCAGTAATGGTGATTTTTTAATGTTTAATCTTTTGACTGTAAATGACTATTGCAAGATGGCGGCTGCATCTGTGGCCGAGTGAGCGCCTGCTGGTGACCGCCCTTCACAATTCCCCCAAAACCGTATCGGATCCGATACTGCCAAAATTTCATCATAGCCGGGATCATTATGTCCTTTAACACAGACTTGTGAAAGCTTCTTGATATACAGTGTCTGCATTTGGGAAATGCTCTGGAGTGTACTTACGCATCGGTCTTCATCTCTGCCTGGCTTCCGGACTCGGCTCCTGCTGTTGGTGTGGCTTTTGGTCCATGGAGCTCGCCGGACTTCTGATAGGTCTTGCTGTGGAGCGGTCGGAGCGGCGATGCCTCCCAAGAGCATCCAAGGAGCTAAGCAGCGCGGTGGAGCCCCCGCAGCGACTACAATGCCGAAACCGGCAGGAAGCACCCAAGAGACACAACGACAGGGAGAGGCTGCAGTAGGTCCAGGAAGTAACTTGCAACCTGGGAACACCCGAACTGCAGAGCGCGGGAAGAGAACCACTCCTGCTATTTTCCTCACCGCCAGGAAAGGAAAGAATGGTAAATTGGATGTGCCCAGGGAGGAGAATGGAGAGGAGACTTCATGCCGGGACGAGGTGAGCTCTGGTAACGTAGGGGCTCCTGATAATACTTTGAAGGCAGCAGGGAATAAGCCTAATCATGGAGAGCAGGGGGACACTGACCCTGCTTTGTACACCCTGGGGGCCTGTGATGGCACAGGGGGACAGTGTGCTGTAACCCATATTACGGTAGGGGCAGAACATGTTTGACAGTTCCGGGGTCATCGTTTTTCATCAGAAAATTTATTTTTTGGACTGTACAAAAAATTATTCAAAATGTCAATTGGATCATGCCTCATATTGAATAAACACTTTTTAAAGCCTCACAGTGACCAAAATTGCCATTTTTACAGACTTTTACTCCTACTCAGAAGCTTCTATTTTGACCGATTTTGGCCAGGAAAATGACTAAACATCACTTTTGGAACTAAAATAAGTGTGTTTAGAGTCATTTTGCAGCCCGAAATCAGTCAAAATAGAAGCTTCTGAGTACGAGGTAAAGTCTGTAAAAATGGCAATTTTGGTCACTGTGAGGCTTTAAAAAGTGGTTATTCAACATGAGGCATGATCCAATTTTAATGTTTAATATTTTGACTGTAAATAACTATTGCATGTGAATTATCAGTTTTGGAACTAAAATAAGTGTGTTTAGAGTAATTTTCCTGCCCAAAATTGGTCAAAATAGAACCTTCTAAGTAGGAGGAAAAGTCTGAAGAAATGGCAATTTTGGTCACTGTGAGGCTTTAAAAAGTGGTTATTCAACATGAGGCACGATCCAATTGACATTTTGAACCTTTTTTTGTAAAGTTCAAAAAATCAATTTTCTGATATAAAATGATTATCCCGGACCTGTCGAACTTTCCCCAGATGGTCAGTAATGGTGATTTTTTAATGTTTAATCTTTTGACTGTAAATAACTATTGCATGTGAATTATCACTTTTGGAACTAAAATAAGTGTGTTTACAGTCATTTTCCTGCCCGAAAAACTTCAAAATAGAAGCTTCTGAGTAGGAGGAAAAGTCTGTAAAAATGGCAATTTTGGTCACTGTGATGCTTCAAAAATAGGTTATTCAACATGAGGCACGATCCAATTGAAATTGTGAATCATTTTTTGTAGAGTCCAAAAAATGAATTTTCTGATGGAAAACGACCCCGGACCTATCTAACTTTCTCTAGATGGTCAGTAATGGGGATTTTTTAATGTGGAATCTTTTGACTGTAAATAACTATCTGAAAGAGACACGTTAGTGATAGATTCCTTACCTTAGAATATCCCCAGGCGTCAGACTGGATCCGGAAAGTTTTTCGTTAGCAGTACCCCTGCGCGTCAGTAGGTGGCGTCGTGCGGCTCCGCGTCAGTCGCTGGCGTCGTAAGCGCCGAGATGACGTCACGGAGACTACTTAGGCACCACCCATGCGCGCTGACGTCAGTTGTTTCTTTTTCCGCGCCAGTAAGCGCAGATCCGGTTAGAGCACGTACCTTAGTCACTTTTTGACTACCCTTTTTTGAGACTTTTGTCTCCTGTCATTGGTTTCCTTGGTGCATGTAGGGATGCCTGGCTTTAAGTCTTGTGGGGCCTGCCGTCGCAATATGTCGGTGGCGGACCCCCACGATGTCTGCCTCTACTGCCTGGAGACCGACCACGACTCCCGGTCCTGTCTCGACTGTCGGGCCATGGCCCCAAAGGCCTTGAGGGAGTGGCACCGGAAGCTGCTGGAGGTCCGGCACTCGTCCCAGCGCCGATCCCGGTCCAGGGGCCGTTCCAGGGAACGCTCGCGGGGCCACAGTCATCGCTCCTCGGTCTCCAAGTTTGCACCCTCGGATTCGGGTAAGAGACGACACTCAAAGAAGTCGAAGAAGCGTGTTCGCTCTCCGACGTCCCCCCGTCGGTCCCCGGATGCGGACGAGGGGGACAGGGGCTTTGCCCCAGCGGCTCCTTAGGAGCTCGAGAGTCCGGCCTACCCACCTTACCCGGGTCCGTCGGCGACTCCCGCACAGGTGCAAGAGTTTCTTGCTTCCATGGACCGCCTTTTTCAGCCTCGGGCTCCCGCCGGCGCGTCCTCGGGCCCCGCGGTCCCGTGTCAGGATCCTGTTGGACCGTCGGCGGATCCAGCTTCAGCGCCACAGGATCCTGCGCCGTCGGCTCCGGCCATGGCGCCACAAGGTCCATTGCTGCCGGCTCCGGCCCCAGTGCCACCCTTGGCTCCGCCTCCAGTGCCGCAGTGGGTGCCATTTGTCCCGCCCTTGCCCAGGTTCCAGGACCATTTTGCTCCTACCTGGCATCCGTATAGGGACACGGCGCCGGTCCGGCCCCGGCCGGCGCCGTTCCCGACGCCGTTTGTTCCTTCTCCGGCTCATGCCCTGCCGCCGCGGTCTGTGCCACATGCGGCGGAGGACGACTGGGAGGGGTCCGTGGACCCTCTTGCTCGTCAGTGTGACTCTGAGCAGGACTGGGAGGACGATTTGGAGGATGCCGGCGACCTTGACGTCTCCTCTGACCCGGGGTTTGCCTCTCCCCCGCCTACCATGGAGGAGGGCGCCTCCTACACGACGGTGCTCCGTCGGGCAGCTGAGGTTCTCAACCTTGATCTCCCTACGGTGGCCCTCAAAACTAACCTCCTTACTGAGGTGCTCCAGACGGCGTCCACTTCGTCGGAGCCCCTGCTGCCATTTAATGTCGCCCTCACTGACGTCTTGGGGGCACTTGGTCGCGGCCAGCCACAGGGGCCCCTGTGGATAAGAACGTCGCCAGGCGTCATCGCGCGGCACCCGGTGACCCTGCCTTTCTGACCACTCGTCCTATGCCTGAGAGCCTGGTCATCCAAGCTTCGACATCACAGAGTGCCTTCCCCACGGCTCCGCCGGATAAGGACTCCAAGAAGCTGGAGCAGTTCTGCAAGCGGTCGTTCTCTTCGGCCAGCTTGGGGCTGCGGTCGGTGAACACCGCTTGCCTATTGAGCCGCTATTCCCATGCGGTGTGGGATACAGTTGCACAGGTGTTGCCTCAGTGTCCTGAAGAGACCCAAGCTGTGCTGTCCCAAGCTGTTGCCGAGGGTAAAGATGCGGCTAAGTTCGCCATTCGGTGTGGTTTGGACACCGCGGACTCACTAGGTAGAGCGATTTCTACGACTGTGGCGCTTTGTCGCCACACCTGGTTGAGATCTACCGGGTTCTCGCCCGATGTCCAGAGCTCGCTCATTGACATGCCCTTTGATGGCACTCGCCTGTTTGGCGATAAGGCCGACAGTGCGCTGGAGCGTTTTAAGGACTCGCGAGCCACGGCCAAGTCCTTAGGTCTTTCCACGAAAAGCCCAGCCACTCCTGGTTTTTGTTCCTTTCGTGGCCACGGAAAGGGCGCCCAGGCACGTTCCTTCAGCAAGCCTGTGCAGAACCAGCCTCAACGCGGCCGCGGACACGGTTTCCGCAGGGGCGGGTCTGGGACTCCGCGTGGGGGTCAGTCCTCCTCCGCCCGCTGCTTCTGCCTCCAAACCTTCCTAATCCTAGCTTTGGGGGGCACCCCACGCCAGTGGGTTGCAGGGTCCGCCATCATCTCCCCCACTGGCACGCTATCACATCGGACAAGTGGGTGTTGCAAATCATCCGCAAGGGTTACGCCCTTCCCTTTCAGTCCACCCCTCCAGCCATGCCACCTCAGTTCCACCGCATGTCGGGGGACCACTTGGCACTTCTCCTGCAGGAAGTCATGGCCCTCTTGGCCAAGGGGGCCATCGAGTGTGTTCCTGGGCCAGAAGTAGGGAGTGGTTGTTATTCCCACTACTTTCTGGTCCCCAAGAAGGACAAGGGGGGCTTGCGCCCCATCTTGGACCTCAGGAACGTCAATCGCTTCCTCCGGAAGGAGAAGTTCAAGATGTTGACTCTGGCTCAGGTCTTGGCTGCCCTCGACCCTGGAGACTGGATGGTAGCGTTGGACTTGCAGGACGTCTATTTTCACATCCCCGTCCTGCCGGCCCACCGGCGTTACCTGCGGTTCACGGTAGGCCAGGAGCATTTTCAGTTTGCCGTGCTCCCCTTCGGCCTTACCAGCGCCCCTCGGGTGTTAACAAAGGTGATGACGGTGGTCGCAGCTCATCTGCGCAGGTCAGGGGTGTCAGTCTTCCCCTACCTCGACGACTGGTTGTTGAAGGCGAGCTCGCCCCAGGCAGTCATCACCCACCTTCAGACTACGGCCGACCTCCTGCAATTGCTGGGGTTCTCCATCAACGTGCCGAAGTCGCACCTGAGTCCCTCTCAGAAGCTCCCCTTCATCGGAGCGGTTCTGGATTCGACGCTGTTTCGGGTTTATCCTCCCGAGCAGCGAGTCCGGGATATTCAGGCTATGATTCCGATCTTTCAGCCTCGATCCCGGGTTTCAGTCAGGATGACCCTCCGGCTCCTGGGCCTGATGGCCTCCTGCATCCTGCTGGTGCAACATGCCAGATGGCATATGCGGGCTCTGCAGTGGGACCTGAAGTTCCAGTGGGCACAGCATCAGGGCAACCTGTCCGATCATGTCCAGATCTCGGAGGGCACTGCACGACAATTGCAGTGGTGGCTCACGAATCGCGATTGGGTCAATGGCAGATCCCTCTCCCTTCCCCAACCGGAGCACACAGTGGTGACGGATGCGTCCCTCCTGGGATGGGGTGGCCACTTGGGAGAGGCGGAGATCAGAGGCCTCTGGTCTCCGGCAGAGTCCCGGCTCCATATCAATCTTTTGGAGCTTCGGGCGATCCGGCTTGCGCTGAAGGCATTCCTTCCCTCTGTCCGGGGAAGTGTAGTGCAGGTGTTCACGGATAACACCACCGCCATGTGGTATTGCAACAAACAGGGCGGGGTGGGGTCCTGGACCATCTGTGAGGAGGCTCTGCGCCTCTGGACATGGCTGGAACATCAAGGCATTACCTTGGTGGTTCAACACCTGGCAGGTTCTCTGAATGCCAGGGCGGACGCACTCAGCCGCCGGTGCTTGATGGATCATGAATGGCGTCTGAACTCGGACGTGGCGCAAGGTCTCTTTCTGCAGTGGGGAGAGCCTTGGTTAGATCTATTCGCCACTGAAGAGAATGCGCAATGTCATCAGTTCTGCGCGTTGGAGTTTCCAAGGCGGCACTCGCTCTGCGACGCTTTTCGTCGCGAGTGGAGTTGCGGACTGTTGTACGCCTTTCCGCCTATACCGCTTCTGCCCAGAGTGCTGAAGAAGATTCGGCGCGACCGGGCTCAAGTCATTCTTGTGGCTCCGGATTGGGCACGAAGATACTGGTATCCCGAGCTACTAGACATGGCGCTCGATCCCCCGATCCATCTGCCTCTTCGGGAGGATCTTCTGTCGCAGCAGCAGGGGACGGTCCTCCACCCGATCCTGTCCAGCCTCCACCTCCATGCGTGGAGCTTGAGCGGCAACAGCTGATTCCATTTGACTTGCCTCCTGAAGTCTGTGATGTCATTCTGGCAGCCAGGCGTCCCTCCACTAAATCGGTATACGCCTGTAGGTGGAACAAATTTGTTGCATGGTGCACAGCTAAGTCTGTGGATCCCCTTTCTGCCCCTCTTTCTGAGGTCCTTCTGTTCCTACTATCCTTGGCCCAGCAGGGCTCTGCTCTGGGCACTGTGAAAGACTATATTTCGGCCATTTCTGCCTTTCTTCGGCTTCCAGATCAGCCTTCTCTCTTTAAGTCCCCGGTTGTTAACCGTTTCCTCAAAGGCATTACACACACGTTTCCTCCCGTGCCTTTCATAATGCCTCAATGGGACTTAAATCTTGTCTTGACCTATCTGATATGCGCTCCTTTTGAGCCCCTTCATTCCTGTCCTTTACGTCTTCTTTCTCTCAAGACGGCTTTCTTGGTAGCTATCACCTCTGCCAGAAGAGTGAGTGAGCTCCAGGCTCTTTCTTCTAAACCTCCTTTCCTTTTTGTTCATCCGGACAAGGTGGTTTTAAGGACCCGTCCTTCTTTCTTGCCAAAGGTTGTCATGCCCTTCCACATCGGGCAGACCATCACTTTGCCCACTTTCTTTCCGTCTCCGCATCCTTCAAAGGAGGAAGAGAGGCTCCATCGTCTGGACCCAAAACGTGCGCTCTCGTTCTATCTGAAGCGCACTCAACAGTTCCGGATGGATGACCAGCTCTTTGTTGGCTACGTGGGCGCCAAAAAAGGTCGGGCCGTGCACAAACGCACCATCTCTCGGTGGGTCGTTTTGTGCATCAAAGCATGTTACTCCTTGGCTAAGAAGGAGCCTCCTGTGGGGCTGCATGCCCATTCTACCAGGGCAACAGCAGCCACTACTGCCTTGGGATGCGGCGTTCCCTTGCAGGATATTTGTCAGGCAGCCACGTGGGCCTCGCTGCACACATTTACCAAGCATTACTGCCTTGACAGTCAAGTGCGGAGAGACGGCTTCTTTGGCCGATCTGTTCTCCGTGACCTTCTGGTGTAATCTATTCGCAGACCCACCACCGGGGTTGGTATTGCTGGGGTATCTATTCTAAGGTAAGGAATCTATCACTAACGTGTCTCTTTCAGATGCACAAGTTACTACTTGTGTAACGATATATCTGTAAGAGACATTAGTTAGTGATAGATTGCTTACCGCCCCACCCATCCTCCCCGTTCTGCGAACTGATTCTAGGGTTAAGGTCATCCCTTTCAGGGCCCTAGTTTCATGGCACCAGTGGTCAGTTTCTTGCATGGCTCTGCGTTCCTGGTGCGGAAAGTCGTGTACAGAACTGACGTCAGCGCGCATGGGTGGCGCCTAAGTAGTCTCTGTGACGTCATCTCAGTGCTTACGACGCCACCTACCGACACGCAGGGGTACTGCTGACGAAATTTTTTTCCGGATCCAGTCTGACGCCTGGGGATATTCTAAGGTAAGGAATCTATCACTAACTAATGTCATTTACAGATATATTGTTACACAAGTAGTAACTTGTGCATTTTGGTCACTGTGAGGCTCTAAAAAGTGGTTATTCAACATGAGGCACGCTCCTATTGACATTTTGAATACATTTTTTTACAGTCCAAAAAATCAATTTTCTGATGAAAAACGATGACCCCGGACCAGTCGAACTCTCTCCAGATGGTCAGTAATGGTGATTTTTTAATGTTTAATCTTTTGACTGTAAATAACTATTGCATAAGAATGATCACTTTTGGAACTAAAATAAGTGTGTTTAGAGTCATTTTCCTGTCCAAAATTGATAA
Source organism: Calotriton arnoldi (assembly GCA_963921515.1). Classification (NCBI taxonomy): domain Eukaryota; kingdom Metazoa; phylum Chordata; class Amphibia; order Caudata; family Salamandridae; genus Calotriton; species Calotriton arnoldi. The sequence continues at coordinate 180,105 of CAWUFW010016291.1, forward strand.
AAATAGAAACTTCTGAGTAGGAGGAAAAGTCTGTAAAAATGGCAATTTTGGACACAGTGAGGCTTTAAAAAGTTTTTATTTAATATGAGGCATGATCCAATTTACATTTTGAAGTATTTTTGTACAGTCCAAAAATCAATTTTCTGCTGAAAAACGACGACCTGTCGTACTCTCTCCAGATGGTCAGTAATGGTGATTATTTAATGTTTAATCTTTTGACTGTAAATAACTATTGCATAAGAATTATCACTTTAGGAACTAAAATAAGTGTGTTTATAGTAATTTACCTGCCAGAAATAAATCAAAATAGAAGCTTCTGAGTAGGAGGAACAGTCTATAAAAATGGGAATTTTGGTCACTCTACGGGTTTAAAAAGTGGTTATTCAACATGAGGCACGATCCAATTGACATTTTGAATCATTTTTTGTATAGTCCAAAAAATCAATTTTCTGACAGAAAACGATGACCCCGGACGTGTCGAACTTTCTCCAGATGGTCAGTAATGGTGATTCTTTGATGTTTAATCGTATGACTGTAAATAACTATTGCATATGAATTATCTCTTTTGGAACTAAAATAAGTGTGTTTAGAGTCATTTTCCTGCCCGAAATCGGTCAAAATAGAAGCTTCTGAGTAGGAGGAAAAGCCTGTAAAAATGGCAATCTGAAAGAGACACGTTAGTGATAGGTTCCTTACCTTAGAATATCCCCAGGCATCAGACTGGATCCGGAAAGTTTTTTCATCAGCATTACCTCTGCGCGTCGGTAGGTGGCGTCGGGCGGCTCCGCGTCCGTCGCTGCCATCTTTAGCGCTGAGATGACGTCACGGAAACTAGTTAGGCGCCACCCATGCGCGCTGACGTCAGTTCTTTCTTTTTCCACGCCAGTAAGCACAGATCCGGTTAGAGCACGGACCTTAGTCACTTTTTGAGACTTTTGTCTCCTGTGGTTACTCTGGTGCACGTAGGGATGCCTGGTTTTAAGTCTTGTGGGGCCTGCCGTCGCAATATGTCGGTGGCGGATCCCCACGGCGTCTGTCTCTACTGCCTGGAGAGCGACCACGACTCCTGGGCCTGCAGGGACTGTCTGGCCATGGCCCTGAAGGCCTTGAGGGAGCGACGCCGGAAGTTGCTTGAGGTCCGGCACTCGTCCCAGCGCCTTTCTCGGTCTAGGGGCCGCTCCAGAGAACGCTCGTGGGGCCACCATCATCGCTCCTCGGGCTCCAAGTCTTCACCCTCGGATTCGGGTAAGAGACGACACAAAAAGAAGTCGCAGAAGCGTTGTCGCTCTCCGACGTCACCCCGTCGGTCCCTGGATGCGGACGAGGGGCACAGGGGTTCTGCCCCTGCGGCTCCTTCGGAGCCCGGGAGTCCCGCGGCCTACCCACCTTACCCAGGTCCGTCGGCGACTCCCGCACAGGTGCAAGAATTTCTTGCTACCATGGACCGCCTGTTTCGGCCTCGGGCTCCCGCCGGCGCGCCCTTAGGCTCCGCGGTCCCGTGTCAGGATCCTGACGGGCCATCGGCGGCTCCGGGCCCGGCGGCTCCGGCCACGGCGCCAAAAGTTCCCACGCTGCCGACTCCGGCCCCAGCGCCACCCTCGGCTCCGCCTCAGGCGCCGCTGTGGCTGCCGTTTGTCTCGCCCCTGCCCAGGTTCCAGGACAATTTTGTCCCTACCTGGGATCCGCATTGGGACACAGCGCCGGTTCGGCCCTGTCCGGCGCGTTCCTTCACCGGTCCCTGCTGCCACAGTCTGTTCCACATGCGGCGGAGGACGACTGGGAGGGGTCCGAGGACCCTCTTGCTCGTCAGTGTGACTCTGAGCAGGACTGGGCGGACGAGTTAGAGGAGGCCGGCGGCCTTGATGTCTCCTCTGACCCGGGGTTTGCCTCTCCTCCGCCTACCATGGAGGAGGGCGCTTCTTACATGATGGTGCTCCGTTGGGCCGCCGAGGTCCTCAACCTTGATCTCCCTACAGTGGCCCTGAAGACTATTCTCCTCACTGAGGTGCTCCAGAAGGCGTCCACTTCGTCGGAGCCCCTGCTGCCATTTAATGACGCCCTCACTGACGTCTTACTGGGTACTTGGTCGTGGCCAGCCCCAGGGGCCCATGTGGATAAGAACGTCGCCAGGCGTCATCGCCCGGCGCCGGGTGACCCTGCCTTTCTGACCACTCATCCTACGCCCGAGAGCCTGGTCATCTAAGCTTCAGCATCCCAGAGTGCCTTTCCCACGGCTCCGCCGGAGAAGGACTCTAAGAAGCTGGAGCAGTTCGGCAAGCGGTTGTTCTCTTCGGCCAGCATGGGGCTGCGGTCGGTAAACACCGCATGCCTATTGGGCCGCTATTCCCACGCAGTGTGGGATGCAGTTGCACAGGTGTTGCCTCAGTGTCCTGAGGCGACCCAAGCTGTGCTGTCCCAAGCTGTTGCCGAGGGTAAAGATGCGGCTAAGTTCGCCATTCGGTGTGGTTTGGACACCGCGGACTCACTAGGTAGAGCAATTTCTACGACTGTGGCGCTTCGTCGCCACGCCTGGTTGAGATCTACCGGGTTCTCGCCAGATGTCCAGAGCTCACTCATGGACATGCCCTTTGATGGCACTCGCCTTTTTGGCGATAAAGCCGACAGTGCGCTGGAGCGTTTTAAGGACTCGCGGGCCACGGCCAAGTCCTTAGGTCTTTCCACTAAAAGCCCCGCCACTCCTGGCTTTCGTTCCTTTCGTGGCCACGGTAGGGGCGCTCAGGCACGTTCCTTCAGCAAGCCTGTGCAGAACCAGCCTCGGCGCGGATGCGGTTTCCGCAGGGGCGGGTCTGGGAATCAGCGTGGGGGTCAGTCTACCTCCGCCCCGCTGCTTCTGCTTCCAAACCTTCCTAATCTGAGCTTTGTGGGGCACCCCATGCCAGTGGGTGGCAGGGTCCGCCACCATCTCCCCCACTGGCACGCTATCACATCGGACGAGTGGGTGTTGCAGATCATCCGCAAGGGTTACTCCCTTCCCTTTCAGTCCACCCCTCCAGCCATGCCACCTCGGTACCACCGCATGTCGGGGGAACACTTGGCGCTTCTCCAGCAGGAAGTCACGGCCCTCTTGGCCAAGGGGGCAGTCGAGTGTGTTCCTGGGCCAGAAGTAGGGAGTGGTTGTTATTCCCACTACTTTCTGGTCCCCAAGAAGGATAAGGGGGGCTTGCGCCCCATCTTGGACCTCCGGAACGTCAATCGCTTCCTCCGGAAGGAGAAGTTCAAGATGTTGACTCTGGCTCAGATCTTGGCTGCCCTCGACCCTGGAGACTGGATGGTGGCGTTGGACTTGCAGGACGCATATTTTCACATCCCCGTCCTGCCGGTCCACCGGTGTTACCTGCGGTTCAAGGTAAGCCAGGAGTATTTTCAGTTTGCTGTGCTCCCCTTCGGCCTTACCGGTGCCCCTCGGGTGTTCACGAAAGTGATGGCGGTGGTCGCTGCTCACCTGCGCAGGTCAGGGGTGTCAGTCTTCCCCTACCTCGACGACTGGTTGTTGAAGGTGGGTTCGCCCCAGGCAATTGTCACCCACCTTCAGACTACGGCCGACCTCCTGCATTTGCTAGGGTTCTCCATCAACGTGCCGAAGTCGCACCTGAGTCCCTCTCAGAAGCTCCCCTTCATCGGAGCAGTTCTGGATTCGACGCAGTTTCGGGTTTATCCTCCCGAGCAGCGAGTCCGGGATATTCAGGCTATGATTCCCATCTTTCAGCCTCTATCCCGGGTTTCAGTCAGGATGACCCTCCGGCTCCTGGACCTGATGGCCTCCTGCATTCTGCTAGTGCAACATGCCAGGTGGCATATGCGGGCTCTGCAGTGGGACCTAAAATTCCAGTGGGCGCAGCATCAGGGCAACCTGTCCAATCTTGTCCAGATCTCGGAGGGCACTGCACGACAATTGCAGTGGTGGCTCACGAATCGCGATTGGGTCAATGGCAGATCCCTCTCCCTTCCCCAACCGGAGCACACAGTGGTGACGGATGCGTCCCTCCTGGGATGGGGCGGCCACTTGGGAGTGTCGGAGATCAGAGGCCTCTGGTCTCTGGCGGAGTCCCGGCTCCATATCAATCTTTTGGAGCTTCGGGCGATCCGACTTGCACTAAAGGCATTCCTTCCCTCTGTCCGGGGAAGTGTAGTGCAGGTGTTCACGGACAACACCACCGCCATGTGGTATTGCAACAAACAGGGCGGGGTGGGGTCGTGGACCCTATGTCAGGAGGCTCTGCGCCTCTGGACATGGCTGGAACATTACTGTGGCATTACCTTGGTGGTTTAATACCTGGCAGGTTCTCTGAACGCCAGGGCTGACGAACTCAGCCGCCGGTGCTTGATGGATCACGAATGGCGTCTGAAGTTGGACGTGGCGCAAGGTCTCTTTCTGCAGTGGGGAGAGCCTTGGTTAGATCTACTCGCCACCGAAGAGAACGCGCAATGTCATCAGTTCTGCATGTTGGAATTTCCAAGGCGGCACTCGCTCTGCGACGCTTTTCGCCGCGAGTGGAGCTGCGGTCTGTTGTACGCCTTTCCGCCTATACCACTTCTGCCCAGAGTGCTGAAGAAGATTCGGCGCGACTGGGCCCAAGTCATCCTTGTGGCTCTGGATTGGGCACGAAGATACTGGTATCCCGAGCTACTCAACATGGCGATCGATCCCCCGATCCGACTGCCTCTTCGGGTGGATCTTCTGTCGCAGCAGCAGGGGACGGTCCTACACCCGAACCTGGCCAGCCTCCATCTCCATGCGTGGAGATTGAGCGGCGACAGCTGGTTCCATTTGACTTGCCTCCTGAAGTCTGTGATGTCATTCTGGCAGCCAGGCGTCCCTCCACTAAATCGGTATACGCCTGCAGGTGGAACAAATTTGTGCCATGGTGCACAGCTAAGTCTGTGGATCCCCTTTCTGCCCCTCTTTCTGAGGTCCTTCTGTTCCTACTATCCTTGGCCCAGCAGGGCTCTGCTCTGGGCACTGTCAAAGACTATATTTCGGCCATTTCTGCCTTTCTTCGGCTTCCAGATCAGCCTTCTCTCTTTAAGTCCCCGGTTGTTAACCGTTTCCTCAAAGGCATTACACAGACGTTTCCTCCCGTGCCTTTCATAATGCCTCAATGGGACTTCAGTCAGTCAAACCACTTTATTCGGTTGATAAGAACCATAAAAGTATGCAACATATATTACAATTGTACAACTCCATATAGTATAAAATAGTTAAGAGGTCAAATACATGGTGCATGGGCGATAAAGAAGGGTTAAAAGACACTAAAGACAATAAATTCATGTGATGCAATATAAAATCAATTAAACATCAATAATATGTTACAACATTCAAGAGCTAAAATGCTATAGTAATTTCCTCTGACGCACAGCTGCCACTAAAAAACTCGCAATGTTAAAGATCTCCCATGGGTCGTTCAGCATTTGCAGGTAAAGAAGAGCTGGTTTAACCTGTATAAAACCTTTTCCCTTCAAAATTGGGACTAAAAACCTCAGTCGGATGATACTAAAATGCTCACAAAACATGATAAAGTGCATAGTGTCCTGGGTTGAGGAGTTGTCACAACTACAGGGGCCTAGATCACACACCCTACTCCAGCTTTGCGAATTACCTAAGAGGGTGTGAATTAGGTTAAAACGAAACTTCGTTAAGAGCTGGCGGTGATAGGGCCTAGTAACTAATTTCAGATAAGGTTCGGCCAAAGATGTGATTTTTAACATAAAATAGGCCTTTACTGTAGGTTTCAGTAGCTCCTTCTCCTCCCTCTCAACCGCCAACAAGTTCAAGAATTGGGTTTTAACCCAAGACACATCACCTCTCCTTATTTCATCAGGGACATTAAATAGTTCAGGGCGCCCTAATTCACTTAAAACAGTCTTTACATATTGTAACCATGAGATGCTGCTCACATTGTCCAGGGCCATACAATCCCTGATAATCTGATGATTTAACGTTAGCTCAGGATTAAGCCAGGTTTTTAGCCAACAGCTCACTGGGGCCAGTTTCGATAGGTCTGAAACATAGCTGGCCCCAACCTCTTGGTGTACTGTAAATGTTGGGGAGGACTGAGGGACAGACAGGAGGGCTCGTAAAAATTTATTTTCCACTATCTGCACCCCTTCTCCAGACCTATATCCCCAGATATCAGAGCCATACAAGGCAATAGCCATACATTTAGACCTGTAAATATTGAACATGGCTTCGATCGGCTTGGCCCCCTGCCGATACGCGAAGCCGTGTACAGCAGCAGTTGATCTTGCCATCAGGTTCCGTTTCATTGTTTGTTGGGGGCCCCATGTTCCCTTCTCATCAAATAAGACCCCTAGATAGTTAAAAGAGGGTACCCTCGACAACTCTGCGCCTTCACAGTAAAAGGTTTTTACTTTTTTGTTTTTTTGACCCATGGACATTGTTTGGGATTTTGCTAAGTTCACAACAAGGTCCAGTGATTTCATGTACGCCCCAAATGAGTCCAATAACCTCTGGAGCCCTATTGCTGTGCACGCTATTAAGACAGCGTCGTCCGCGTATAGGAGCACGGGAATACCCATGTCCCCTATGCACGGAATGTCCTGGCTGGCTTTTACAAGAGATTTGGGTAAATTATTAATATATAGAGTAAAAAGTAGGGGCGCTAAAATGCAGCCCTGTCGCATCCCTCTGCTTATTTTAAAATGCCTTGTGCATTTCCCTTCTTGATTGACCCTTATGTTAGCATGAAGATCCCTATGCAAGTCGGCCAGGAGATGAACTAAGCTAGGTTCAATCCCCATATCTAGCATGATCTGCCACAGCTTGGACCTGTTGACCAGGTCAAAAGCCGAGCTGAGGTCCATGAAAGCTAGGTGTAGCGACCCCTTTTTGGCTACTGTGTATTTCCCGGCTAATAAATGTAAGTTGAGGCACTGATCCAGGGTACTCCTCCCTTTTCTAAAACCATATTGAAAATCGGTTAAAACCTCTTTCTCTTTCAGCCAAACCATTAATTTGGTTAAAATAACTCTCCCTAAAACTTTTACTGCTGTGTCGATTAGGGAGATTGGCCTGTAGCATCGTGGGTCCTCTCTCAAACCTTTTTTAAAAATTGGAATAATCGTTGAGAGTGACCATGATGCCGGGAAGCCCTGATCTCTGGTTGCATTAAAAACATTGGTCAAAATTTTAGCCCAAAAAGCCGGATATTGTTTATATAAATCGGCTGGTACGCCGTCAGGGCTGGGTGCCTTATTGCTGGTCATTTGTGTTATGGCCCGTTGTACCTCGTCTTCAGTGAAAATAAAACTTCTGGGGTCCCTGTCTTGGCCGGAGTTACCTGGCATGGCTGGTGTCAGAGAAGCCTCATATATGGATTCAAAGTGGGCAAGCCACTGGGTCTCATTGATATTACAATCCAGAGGGCTGTTCTCAGTTCCTGAAAAAAATGGTTTATTGACGATTGCCCAAAAACGAACTGTTTTTTAAAACCTCCACTGATAAAAGCGCCTCCCATGCCTCTTTCTGAATTTCCTTTTTGCGGTTTGCCATTGCCTGCTTATACTGTTTTCTTAACACAGTTATTTGTGTTCTGTCTCGTGGGGCCGATTTCAGGGCTTCAGTTAATTTGCGATGTGCCGATGAGCAATTATTATCAAACCACCTTTCACCACTAAATGTTCTAGAGGAGGTTTCCATGGTGAGTTCAAATGCTACCTGCGCACATATCCCTTCAAATGCTGTTAACACCTCGGCCCCATGGCTCGAATAATCACTACAGATGGCTACCTCATCTTCCACCCTCACACATAGATCTATAAAGAAGAGATCAGGGATTAACTTTGCCCATTTTAGCCTACGGCCCTGATCTGTGGCTTTCACACAATGGTCACTACCTATCTTACACAGGTTCCTCTTTAGGCCACAGGCTTTATTCAGGACCAGAATAACTGGATTATGGTCACTATAAGGAGACCACACAGCATTATAAAAAGATACATTGGGTAAAAAAGGGGGAATAAATATGAAATCTATAATAGTGTCCTTCTCTCGACCTTTAAAGTGGGAACCCTGTCCTTGAAATCCATATGACAGGGTTCACTAAGGTCAAGGGTGGCCAAAAATCCTCCAAGCATTCTCCAAGTTGTGTGTGCTCAAAGTGAGGCATTGGGGAAATTACCTGGGCTAAAGGGTCAGAAATTTGGCAACTCATCTCGCATGCATGAATATTAAAATCGCCCATAAGTACTATGACATAAGAAGTGGTTTGCTGTAAACAATAATCCTCTAAAAAACATTTCAATACACAAAGATGTTCATTTATAAAACTGCTCTCCCGGAATTATAAAAATTAATAAACAAGGTTTTGTTTTGATTAGGGGCAACAACTTCAATTATCAGAAGATTATGGGACCCCGATTCCACCACCCTATAGACGCCTACCAACTCAAGGGAAAATAACCACTAAGCCCCCCTTGGGTCTGCCTGCCACGGAGGGGCATGCTGGGACACTATATGTTTTATATCCGTACATCCAAAAATTATTTTCCATATCCCATGTAAGCACACTATATCATAGGATTTTAAATACTCACACCACCTGGGGTCTTCCTTTTTAGTTCTTAAGCCTGCTATATTCCAGCTAATGATCCTACAGCTGGCTACTTCATCGCCTACCACTTTGAGGGGTTCCTTACTCTGCCCCTGATGGCGGGGAGACCTCTCCAGTCAATCGTTCTCGTCCAGGGAAGACAGTGGTTGAAACCGATTTTGGTGCTCAAGCCCTACCACATCCACGCTCTCTAAGGGTGTGGGACTTTGTAGTGCCGCATTTGCTTGACTGCCATTTGGGCTTGCAGCATCGTTCTTAACCCTTGTAGGATGGTAAGGGAGAAGGCTACCCTGCTTAATTTCTCCTCGGTCTGGCCCCCGTAGGTGTCCGCTAGGTGAGTGTAGCCCCCTTAGCGATGGATAAAAATAACCGAGCGGCAGGGCCCTGATGCTCCCCTGCCCAGCCTGGTTATCACCCATAAATAGCTGCCCTGCTATATCTGCCCTGTCGAAATTAATTACAATGCAGTCATCTGTACCTTGTTTGGGTCGGTGACCTATTTTCCCAACGCGTCTCGCCATTATAATATGGGAAGAAACCGAGGAGCTATCTTTACAATACTGGTCGCACCAGTGTTTGGTTTTTCGGAGCAGCTCCACCGTTGATTCCACATAGTTCCTTCTGAGTGGGGGGACCCCTATAAGGATGGCAACTAAAGGGGTGGCTTCTGGGGGCAGGTTGAGTCTAACTCTGTTTGGTTCAATATTATTCATATTAATCAACTGAGGGCGATTGACTCTATTCCCATCTAGGGGCACGGGATTGGATGGGGTATTTTGCAGTAAAGATATTTCACTTTGGGTACGGGCCCCAGCCTGTCTGCCCGAATCTAGATCTGGTGTAGTTGTAGGGGCGGGCCCGATCGAACTCCTTACAGTTTTACTATCAGAGTAGCGGGTGGAACCTCTCAACCTGATTTGAGTACTAGCCTGCCTTTGACCCTCATGGGAACGACTATTAGAACTTGCTAGAGTTTTGGAATCTCCCAAGAGCGATTCAACACGTACTAATTTCGACATGATCCCCTCAACACAGGTATTCAACATTTCTGTGATTTCCTTTATAGTGTTCTGGAGAATAGGGCTCATCCTAGAATTAAAAAATTCCTCCAATGTGGACCTGACGGCCATTTGAGCACGTTGTACCAAGTCTCCCACTTGAACCGAAGTCATTTCTGCTATTGAGTTTGCCTGTCCAGGTCCTGTTTTACATACCCTTTTCTTCGGTTTCTTTTTCCCTTGATGGTTCAGGTCACCCTTTTGGGGAGGGGGGTGTTCTCTAGATATTTCCACCAAGTTTTCTCCCCCTTCGCCACCAGGCAAAATTACAGTGTGAGGGTTACTGGCCCCCACAGTTCTTTGCTTCAAAATCAGAATATTAGGCTCAACAGGTAACGGAATTGGAGAGTTGTTAACAGGCAGAGTGTTAGTTTCCACAGGGTCTGGGGTAAGCCCCAGTTCCACCTCTGCATTTTGAATCTCCTTATTCAGAGCCCCCACAGCCGAGGTTAGGTAAGATATTATCGACTCAGAGTTCCTTGGCACCTTTGCCCTGTCGCACCCCTGCACCTGGGAGCAGAGAGTTTTTCGCTTACCCATTTTGGCGTTAATAGTTGCCTATATTAGGGGGGGTGGCCCAGCCCAGCCTCTTCCGGTCTCGGACGGGCCCGCCCTTGGCCCGGGCATGCCCGCGAGCGTCCCCCGGTGCGGGAGAGCTGCTCGGCTGATAAGCGCCCCCAGGTGCCGCGATGACGTCCCCAGCAAGCAACAAGCAATGTCTGCTGGGGATGGTAGTTTTCAGCCTTTGCCCTCACGGCGGATGTTGCGGTGCAGCGATAGTTTCCTGAAGCCGTTCCCCTCACGGCAGTGTCCGGTCTAAAGGTGAGGCAAGGGGGGGCCGTTCCCCTCACGGCACTGGTCTCAGCTGTCTGCGCATCCCGCGCTGCGGGAGAGCTGCTCGGCTGATAAGCGCCCTCAGGCTCCGCGATGACGTCCCCAGCAAGCAACAAGCAATGCCTGCTGGGGATGGTAGTTTTCAGCCGTTGCCCTCACGGCGGATGTTGCGGTGCAGCGATAGTTTCCTTAAGCCGTTCCCCTCACGGCAGTGTCTGGTCTAAAGGTGAGGCAAGGGGGGGGCCGTTCCCCTCACGGCACTGGTCTCAGCTGTCTGCGGGTCCCAATGGGACTTAAATCTTGTCTTGACCTATCTGATGTGTGCTCCTTTTGAGCCCCTTCATTCCTGTCCTTTACGTCTTCTTTCTCTCAAGACGGCTTTCCTGGTAGCTATCACCTCTGCCAGAAGAGTGAGTGAGCTCCAGGCTCTTTCTTCTAAACCTCCTTTCCTTTTTGTTCATCCGGACAAGGTGGTTTTAAGGACCCTTCCTTCTTTCTTGCCAAAGGTTGTCATGCCCTTCCACATCGGGCAGACCATCACTTTGCCCACTTTCTTTCCGCCTCCGCATCCTTCAAAGGAGGAAGAGAGGCTCCATCGTCTAGACCCAAAACGTGCGCTCTCATTCTATCTGAAGCGCACTCAACAGTTCCGGGTGGATGACCAGCTCTTTGTTGGCTATGTGAGCGCCAAAAAAGGTTGGCCCGTGCACAAACGCACCATCTCTCGTGGGTCGTTTTGTGCATCAAAGCATGTTACTCCTTGGCTAAGAAGGAGCCTCCTGTGGGGCTGCGTGCCCATTCTACCAGGGCAACAGCAGCCACTACTGCCTTGGGACGCGGTGTTCCCTTGCAGGATATTTGTCAGGCAGCCACGTGGGCCTCGCTGCACACATTTACCAAGCATTACTGCCTTGACAGTCAAGTGCGGAGAGACAGCTTCTTTGGCCGTTCTGTTCTCCGTGACTTTCTGGTGTAATCTATTCGCAGACCCACCACCGGGGTTGGTATTGCTGGGGTATCTATTCTAAGGTAAGGAATCTATCACTAACGTGTCTCTTTCAGATGCACAAGTTACTACTTGTGTAACGATATATCTGTAAGAGACATTAGTTAGTGATAGATTGCTTACCGCCCCATCCATCCTCCCCGTTCTGCGAACTGATTCTAGGTTTAAGGTCATCCCTTTCAGGGCCCTAGTTTCATGGCACCAGTAGTCCGTTTCTTGCATGGCTCTGCGTTCCTGGAGCGGAAAGTCGTGTACAGAACTGACGTCAGCGCGCATCGGTGGCGCCTAAGTAGTCTCCGTGACGTCATCTCGGCGCTTACGCCAGCGACGGATGCGGAGCCGCACGACGCCACCTACCGACGCGCAGGGGTACTGCTGACGAAAAAACTTTCCGGATCCAGTCTGACGCCTGGGGATATTCTAAGGTAAGGAATCTATCACTAACTAATGTCATTTACAGATATATTGTTACACAAGTAGTAACTTGTGCATTTTGGTCACTGTGAGGCTCTAAAAAGTGGTTATTCAACATGAGGCACGATCCTATTGACATTTTAAATACATTTTTTTACAGTCCAAAAAATCAATTTTCTAATGAAAAACGATGACCCCGGACCTGTCGAACTTTCTCCAGGTGGTCAGTAATGGTGATTTTTTAAAGTTTAATGTTTTGACTGTAAATAACCATTGCATATGAATTATCACTTTTGGAACTAAAATAAATGTGTTTAGAGTCATTTTCCTGCCAGAAATAAGTCAAAATAGAAGCTTCTGAGTAGGAGGAAAAGTCTGTAAAAATGGCAATTTTGGTCACTGTGAGGCTTTAAAAAGTGGTTATTCAACATGAGGCACGATCCAATTGACATTTTAAATCATTTTTTATACAGTCCAAAAAATCAATTTTCTGAAGAAAAACGATGACCCCGGACCTGTCGAACTTTCTCCAGATAGTCAGCAAGGGTGATTTTTTAATGTTTAATCTTTTGACTGTAAATAACTATTACATATGAATTATCACTTTTGGAACTAAAATAAGTGTGTTTAGAGTCATTTTCCTGCCCGAAATCGGTCAAAATGTAAATGTAAATCCGTATTTGTGAAGTGCGAACTACTCACCTTTAGGGGTCTCAAGTAACCCTGGGCGTAGTTCGCGTAGTCGCGCTACGCGAAGATGTTAAAGCGCTACGCAGGCGTGCGTAGTTGCTTGTCGCGCCCGTTCGCGATGCGTTATTCTTCTTCGGGAACGCGTTGTGCGTGTTCGGGACGCTGTTTGCGTGCTCGGGGGATAGTATCTCGCGAACTTGCCCATGCGGTCGCCTATGGGCGTGGCCATCTTGTTTTTTCACTTGTCCCGCCCGTTCGCGATGCCTTATTTCCTGTTCCGGGTCGCGTATAGCGTGCTCGCGATGCGCATTTCATGTTTGGGAACGCGTCGTACATGTTCGCGACGCTTTTTGCGTGCTCGGGGAGAAATATCACGCAAACTTACCCACGCGGTCGCGATGGGCGCGGCCATCTTGTTTTTCACTCTATGCTATGGTTCTGGGCCTGCTTTTCTATCCTTCCTCAATCTTCGCAATCCTTAGTTTTTTACACTGTTTTTCAATTTTTTTTTAAATTTATTATCGATCTCTCTCTGTGCCCAAGTCTATATTTTGCATTTATTTCTACTTTTTACTGTGTTTTTTTTACTTTTCTACTGTTTTAAATTACTTCCTTCTTTAAGCTCCTACTTCTTCCCCTAACTTTATTTTTTCCTTCTAACTTTTCTTTTCCGCCTCCTCCCACACACCCCAGAACCATGGCGAAGGGTAGCAGCACTACCGGCTCCAAGGGCAAGGCAAGGCGTGTGCGTCCAAGAGCCGCCTGCCTTGCGGCAGACTGCGCCCTGCAGGGGTGCAAGCCCGGCAGCTTTTTAGCAAGGCGGAGGTGGCCGCCCTTGTTTTTTTTGTGCAGCGCCACCTCCCCTTGACCTTGGCAGCAGGCGGCAGGCCAGGCTCCGGGTACCCTACCCAGGAGCGTCTCCGCCGGTGGGCGAAGGTGTGCCGGGCAGTGTTTCGCTGCTCAGGGGTCCGGCGCACCCATAACCAGCTGGCCCACCGGTGGTCAGACATCCTGGACCGGGAGCAGGACCTGTTGGACCTGCTAGGCGTCGAGGTCGTGGGGCTTGGTTAGTAGCTAATATATATAGTAGTATAAGTATTGTGTGTAACTTTTTTACGAATAACAAGAATACTGCTGCTTACATTGCAGGTAAATTACGTTTCAAAATCTTCTGTGATTGTAGGACACAGGTGCTCGGCGCTACTCTTACTTGTTTGCAACTTTGCGCTCGCTTGGGCTGATTATTATGTAAGAGTTTACTTTAGAGAACTTAAGTTAGGTAATGCTATTGCTAGAGAGACTCTAGTCCTTCCTTTGTCCTCCTGTCAAATAGTGGTGGATGGATTGATACTAGGTTTAGTTAGTATTAGTTGATAATTTTTAGCGGTCTGCCTGACGCATCCTCTGTCACTGAGTGCTGCTTACCCCAGTCCTTAGTAGAACCTTTTGTAGTTTTAGTGAGTGGTAGGCTTAGCAGTGTCAGTCAGTAGCAGAAAATCAGACGCAACCAACCAACAATTTGGTGTATGCACAAATTTATGCATGTGTCCTCCATCTCATCTATGCATTTTTGAGGGCTAAAAAAAATGGAAATGCAGACTTATTGAACAATTGGCCCGTCTGGAATAGGTGGGCTAGGTCAGGTCACAGTGGTACTTAGGCTTAGTTAGTGTTCTGGATTCGAAACAATCAGAATGGAACACTGGATTAGTGTTCATAAATAAGTAGACGGTCTGTGAATCCCGCAAGCCAGTAGTCGATCGGATTAGATAGGTCAATTTTATTGCAATTATTGTTTCCTAAAACGTTTTTTGAGCGTTTTTTAAAATAATGTATTTGTTTCATAGCAATCATTAATGTTTGTCTCTTTATTATATCTTACATGATCACTGATCTGCAGCACCCAGGGGCAAGAAGATGGGGTCCGAGTCGGCGGGACAACCAGAGGACCGCTCCTCTACCGAGGGCCCTGCTGCTGGCCCCATTAAGTCCTCCAGTGGTTAATATTAACAATTATATTTCCCTAACTTTTACTGCACCTTATTTTTTCAGAACTATTAATTCTGGTTCCACTTCCTAATTCTATTTTTTACAAAAGCTTCTTTGATCTTGACTTGACTATCTGTTTCTAAATTCTGGTTATCCCTGCCTCTAAGTTCTAACTGCCTCTGCTATGACTCTCTGTACTACTACTATTAGTCTGTCTGTAGCTAAGCTTGCCCAGTTTGACACTCTTTATTTTACGGTTTTGAATAAAACTCAGATTGACCAATAGCTCTAGCCACTGAGTCCAGTCCTTTGGGTTGTCCTCTTCTAGTCTTCTTAATCTTGAGGCTTTGACAATTACCACCAACAAAATGCCCAACCAGATATTTGACTATTTTTGATAGGATATAGTACATACTACTACTGTTTTGGGGATTCTGCACAGCCACATACAGAACTATGCACAAGAAAATAGGATGTTGGTGATGGGAGGTTGGACCTTCCTCACACCTCAGTCAGAAGTGAACCCACAATCCCCTGACCGACTAGCTATAGTGTCTCATTAGGTCCCAGAACCCCCACCCGAAGATACCCAATGATTACACAACCCAGAACATAACACCCTTTCGCTCACTCACTCGTGTAAGTCCACCACCACACCAAATACCACAGAGTCTATGTCTAAGTTCAAAAGGTTTATTTTCAACTAACAAGCTCTGTACGTTGTTCTATAAAATTCAGTGTACTATAGCCAGCTCCAACAGCAAAAGGCATAAGATTATAACAATAAACATTGTTACAAGTGCATGATAGAAGACAAAAGATCTGTGCGAATTCTGGGAGACCCCTCACCGTAGAACGTAGAAGTACTGGTTACATGCATCATTCATAAGCTCTGCAAATCTCTGGTTCGTAGAAGAGAATCTTCTGCCTGTTATGAGAAAAATGGTGCGCGTTAGATAGTATAATGCAAGCATTTCTCAGTCATGCCAAAAAGTGTAACATGTTACTTATGGCTAAGCAATACGGACTAACCGAACTCCATAACAAAGTGGCTTGTTTTTCGACCTCTTGTACGCAACGCTCAGACAGTAGCTGTATGAGCTCATGTGGGCTCAAAAGGCGTCTTACTGCACAACAAGCTGCGAGGTAACATGCGCAAAAGACATGAAGCGAAAAATGGTTGCATGGCTCAGGCTAACTTTGCAAAGAGTAGAGTAGACTATAATAATGACCCTAGGGACCATAACACTACTAGTGTCTACTGACTCTACTCTAGTACCCGATTTGGACTAGTGATGTATGTTGTATATGTATGTATTAACTTTTTTTCAATCTTGCTAGTGAAAACGAATAAATAGGGGGAGGTGTACAGGCATCTAAAAATGTCATGTTTTTTCTAGGAGTACTACCGATCACCAGTGCCGGCGGGGCCAGCGGCGATGGCGATGCGGCCATTCCGGAGGGGGCAGGAGATGCGGCACCTGCAGGAGCTACAGGGGGTGAGCCAGCAGCAGAGGCGGGCGGTGGTAAGTTATATTCATTACTTATTGACATTGCACTAGCTGGAAGGGTGTTCACTTCACTCACTGTACTGTTGAGACTTATTAAGTATGAAGTTGTAGTGAACATTATACAACGGTTGAAGAAGACACCCTTTACTTAGTATTAGCAATGCATTAGCAATAGCATTAGCAGCGTGAGTTGAGTAACCAATGGCCTCTTCTATCTGACTCCAACTCAGCTGTGAAAGTTTTATGGAGAAGACTAAAAGTCAGATCAGATGACCTTGATGGATGTGTTGAACAAAAAGGGAAAGAAGGGTGGAAGGAGGAAGGACGGGCGAGATGTAATATGACTGGCAGAGAAGGATACGTTGGAAGCATGCATAGGTGGCTGATAGGAATCAGATGCATGTGTTGTTGAAGGATGTGTGGAAGGTGAAAGAAGATGCCTGCCTGGGTGGGCGACACAGTATGGGTGGATACTGGGGATAGCAAGAATCATCAGCGGTGTTTGGGTGAAACTCAAAGCCAAGGAAGGAGTGGACGCATGGGTGGTTGTTGGTGAAACAAACTAAGGTTTGTGGAGAGATTAAGAAGAATGATAGACATTTACTTAGAATGGATGGATGCCTGTATGTATTCATCATAGACAGCATAGGTGGAGACTGTCACTGGATGCAGAGTCTTAGTTTGAAGGGACTGTAAAAGAAACCACGCCAGAGTAGCAAAGCCGAGGGGAATACAAGTTGTATTTTCAGAATACAGTTGACTCACAGTAGTTTGCAAGCACATCATATATATTGTGTATAGTTAGTTATCAAGCGCCTTCCTCCGACTCCGAGGACCACTCCCTACCTATGTTAATTTATTTTCGAATGTGTCAGCCAGCCTGCAAAGGGTGGCCTATCTGTTGGTTACACAGTCAATCAAAACAAAGTACCTTATGCAGTAGCGGTCGGTGGTGGGAGTGCTGCCGGGCGGTAATGTGGGGAGGGGCAGGGTGGGGGTAGTAAACAATGGATTACGGCCAAATACAGGTAACAACATAAAAATAAATAAAGCGAATTTCATTGTGCGCACTGCCAAATGCGATGCAGTGCGCGCAACAAAATTAGTTTTATTTATTTATATGTTTACTTACCTGTAATTGGCCATAATCCATAGTTTACTACCCCCCACCCTGCCCCTCCCCACGTCACCGCCCGGCAGCACTCCCACCACCGACCGCTACTGACCTTATGTCGTCGTCCCATATATAAGCAATGATCATTGGATCAGATATATAATCTGCCTTTTTGTAGTAGCCAGGGCAGTGTGAAAGTGAAATTGAGCAATTGCCCTTCATGTAACAGAGAGAGTATGGCCAGTGCCACCCGTAATAGAAAAATACGAGCTTCCCCATCTGCAGACAGTAGTAAATAAAACTAACGTGAGTCTGCATCATGACTCGTATGTTTGTCTTGGGTGCAAGCTTAGCTGACTGAGCTGGCATGCCGGCTGCAACCAGGTTATGTAATTTCGCTAAACTAGAGATAAGAAGAAGACTGGTGTACTGTGTACTGGAGTCCATAGTGCTAGTATAATGCCTGAAACTCCCACAAATGTTACAGGCCGAGGAAGTGGGAGGATAGATAGATTATTACCAGAAATGTTATGTACTGTGCTTCTTGCTAGTGCTACAGTGCCATTATGTGTTGAATTAATTTTGTGTTACTGTTTTGCTAAGAGTATTGGTTACAACAATATTCTTTTTCTTTCTTGATATAGATCCTCCTTCCCAAGAAAAACCATCACGGAAGGAGTTGGCAGCCAGGGCCCGGTGCCGGAAACTGGAGGCCATCTGCGAAGAGTACCAGCAGCTGGTGGCTCAGGCGGAGGAGGAGGAGGAGGCGGCAGCAGCTGCAGCCTCCTCCGATGCCCCGGGCCCCAGCCAGGCCCCTCCTGCAGTGGTACGGCGCCGCGGTCAGGCAGCCTCCCGCAGCCGCAATTCCTTAACAGCCAGCACTGCTGCCCCCCACCCTGGATGCCACTGCAGGGCATTTCGCCGCCAGATGCTCCTCCGGATTTCACGCCTAGAGGAGCGGGTCAAGATCCTGGTGGACAAACACCTGAAAGCCCGCCGAATATAAGAACTATAGGACCCCGTTGGATTGCCCCTTTTTATTCCTTTTGTTGGTGGGTGGGAATTGGGCGTTGGGGTTTATGGACATTGTTTGGACTTTTTCGTTTTGGACATTGGTTGGGGTTAGGGAGAGGGGTGGGTCAGGTGTGGGATAGTTTATTTTTGTTAGGGTAATAAATTATATTTATACTTAAACATACGATGTTAATGTTTTGTGGGGGGGTTACTGTTTTACGAATTTACGTCACATGGTTTCCTTGCTGCTGCAGGGCCGCAGCCAGTGTTTGATTTAAATAATCTGCCGATTATGTAACACAAACCGATAGATTCGGTACCCCTCACGGAGTTATTTGTCCTACTAGTACTGTCAGTCTCTCCTCCTAGTCCATTATACCTCCCACCAAACTTATCTTACCTGTGATTGATGATGATTAAGTTCGGCACAGCGATGGCTGCATGGTTTCCCAAGAGAATGGAGAAGATGCCATGGTTGTGGTGGTAGCAGTAGACACTGGCAGTAGCATTTGCAAAAAAATTAAAAAGAGACAGTCACTTGCCTGAGAGAGACTGTGGGAGGAGTAGTAGAACGAAGTAAAGTACAGTACAGAAGAAGGCTGCCAAACAAACAATATTGCAACTGCTAAAGTAAAATAAAACAATGGTGGCGGGGACAGCCTAGTACAAGAAGTTACAAACTGTAGTTGTGTCGAGTGAGTCACTTAACTTAACACAATCATAATTCGTAACCTTTACTGCTGTGTGGTAGGATGTTGATGATGAATCCAATCAATGCCGGCAATTAATTATTTATGATGTATTAGGTCCCTTTGGAAAAAGAATTGGCTTGCACATAGACTGAGCATGGGTGGGCAAGCAGAAGAAGATCCTCGCCCTGCCTTGAAATTGAATTAGTGTTGCTTTCACCACATCTGCCCTAGCAAGCGTGTGATCAATTGGTGTACATTTAATGTAGTCACATCACACCTCAATATAAATCACAGCCCGGGGGAAGAGGTTTAGGGTTTGATGAATGGATGGGAAGGGGGGTGTGGGGAAAGGTTTGACAAAGAAAAACAGTACGCATGGACACAACAAAAGCAAAGCACAATCTTGGCAGACGACCATGATCTTATCCAATAAATCTATAAAGGGAGAAAAAGGAAATGCATGCATGATGATGAAGATAACTTGATGGTTAATGAGTAGTACTTACTAACTACTACTAGACAATTAGACAGTACAGGGCAGCAGTATATTCTATGCAATTTGCCTTGCCTGTATGCCCTCAGAGAGACCCAAATTACATGTTGTACCGGGCTTACTTTTAAAGATAGCAAAGAAAATTAAAAAATAGTTGTAGAGATCAATTAGCAAACAACAACACAACACACAGTCGTAATGATTGAAGAGAAAAAAGGAATCAAATTAATTAAAGACGAATGATGAATGATACTAAAGTTACTGTATTATCCTGGTCAAATTGTGGAGTTGAATCTCGTCATTCCTCTTGGTCCTATCTTCCATGGACGCTCCGCACATCAATCTTGGGTGCCACTGCCTGCCTAATGCGGATTGGTAAGGTAAGTGTGAGTTGTTTCTCCCAGTATAGCACAGGGTAAAGGCCGGCCTGTAAGTGTAGATGGAAAAACAAAAGGGGTATTGAAAAATCAATGAATTAAAAAAAAAAAAGCATCAATTACGGTGGAGTCTAAGAAGAGAAGAGAGAACACTTTCAGACTGAGGCGGCTTGGATACATCGTGTCTATTCTGTTTACAGCATTAAGCTACAACAACAACAGGACAGAACAGGCCTACAGCACCAGGCCGTGACCCAACCTCCATTTACCTTAAATTTTGACAGAGCCAGACAAAAGGCATATACAGCAACCTAGCATTTTCAAAATTAAGTGACTAAATCAATGCGCTGCTGTCAGTCATATGACTACACTCGACTCCACCACTACATGGACATGTAGGTCTGCTGTGTTTACTTTCTTGTTGAATTGTTGTGTTTACCTTTATGCCACTTCATGAAACGCAGTTATTCCATCAATCATCTCCGATCCAACTGACTGACTGCGTGCAAAGGTAGTATGGTCATCATCATGGTGTGGTACGTGTTGTCCAACTCAGTATGTAGTGACTAGTCTCCGATTAAGTCCATATTCCATATTAAAAAATTGCAACGGATATTGGCCTGCACCTGCAGTAGTAGGAGTACAATTTGGTTATTAAACAACAAGAAGGGAAACATTGACTGTCACTTGAGTCACTTTCACTTTGTAGATTAACTAGTAGAGTTCGACTTCATGCACAACATCAACACAACAAACAACAGCAATCGCTCAGAGTCAGCAAGCATCCAATGCATGCCATCATTACCTGTCTTGCTCTTCTCTTTGGCTGTCAGATCATCAGATGCCTAGTTCTGACAGGTGTGTTTTTTTTTTTAACGAGGCAGTGACCTCATTATTACTCCACATTCATTTTGAGTGTTGGTAGTCGCTGTTTCGGTTTGCGTCTTATTCATCTGTGGCACTTTGTCACAGTTTAAGTTGGTTCACATGGTCAGCGCTGTGATGGGCCGCGGCCTGGGTAGCGGTCATTGCTGGTCAATTGAGTTTGCAGAAATGTCAGCAAGTTTCTTTGAAGAGTCTTGTCTTTCTCTGCCAAGTACCTTCGGTCCTGACAGTGATGAGCTTTGGATGCCTGCCGAGGCTGTAGCCTTCTGACAGTGATGGGTTTACTTTTGGATGCCTGCCCAAGTTCTGACAGTGAAGAGTTGTGGATGCCTGCAGAGGTGATAGCCTTCGGCCAGTGATGAGTTTCGGCTCGGAAACAAAACGGAGGATAGCTATAGTCACGTTTCACTTCTTATGGAGGGACTGTTAGAGGCAACATTTCTTGTACTCCAATGTCTGGCTTGATGGAAATGTAATTAGGGCGAGTCAGGAAGATGGAGCAGGACTCTGAGGAGTGGACAGTTAAATGCACAGACGTGCAACTCCAATAGGGAAATAAAAAGAGAAGACGGTGGTGATGGATTTGTTGTGATTTGATTTGAACCAGAAAGACAGATACACAGACAAATAAAGGAAGGAAGAAAGTAACAATTTGAAAGCCTAGTTGTCAGGGAAGTTGAGCTCGTCCTCAAACTCTGGTGGTTCGGACAGAAGTAGTTCCTGTAACCCACTACTTACGTCATCGAAGTCGCTCTCCTCTTCCTGCTGTGATTCACGTATTTTGTAATCCGGTGGTATAAAGTGCTGATTCATTTTGATCATGGTTAACCTCTCCACGCTTTGGGCGAGAGACTGGTCCTTTTCAAAGTTACAATGGCACCAGCAGCACTGAAAACACGCTCAGAAGAGACACTTGCGACAGGGGAAGCCAGATACTTTATCGCCAGCCTGCTGAGCACTGTCCATTGGCTTCTTTTCCCATACCTATACACCAATGGGTTTCGATCCATGAAGACCTCTGTTGGGTCATCCAGATAGGCCTGGACCATCTGCTCAATGCTCAGGGGTGCTCCGATGTGCTCGGCCTGTTTTGCCTTTGCATCAGCACTTGACTTACCATACCCCTGCCGTAGAAACCAATCAGTTGCCGATTGTACTGTGGATGATCCTGTTCTTGCTGTTGATGTTATTGGTAGTGTTGGTGTCGGTGACTGCTGGGAGGCAAACGCACTGCCCTCAGGCTCCGAAGTAGAACTTGACTCTGGATGCCCTGTAGTACTTGTTATGGCCTGGGGGCCTGTAATTACCAGACGTTTGTTTTCAAAGTCAATGGCTAGCTTAGCTATCGAAGTTTTGTACTTGGCAACATCCACTTCTGAAAAAGGAATTACGGCCTTACTGTTCAGAAATACTTTGTACCGTGGATCCAAAATTGTGGCAGTAATGTAATGTGGATCTGACACAATTTTATTTTGAATCCTTGTATTTTCAGATAAGCGAACGGCTAAGGACTCCGCCAAATGATATGCGTCTTGTTTGTCATCCACACCTGCGTACGTTTCAGACACCTCCTTCAGCTGTTGCTCTAGCATGTGCAACAATGGTATAGCTTGGCCCATAGTACAGTCCTCCCTGCTGACTTCACGTGTGAAGATCTCAAAAGGCAGTAGCATCTCTGTCAGGCATTTAACGAGGTCCCATTGACCAATCTCAACGCTCATGCCTCTCACAGTAGGATCCCCTAATCTTTGCATGACATAAGCATTGAGTGGTATGTACTGCTCAAACAGACGATCAAGCATGTAATAAGTTGAGTTCCAACGTGTTGCCACCTCCTGGATGAGTGCTTTGACTGGCATTTTATGCTCACGTTGAATGACCCTCAGCTGCTTCCGGGCTTTAAAAGAATGGCTGAAATGTGTGCATATTCTTCTGCAGGTGGCCAGTAAGTTGCAGACTTTGTATTCATTTTTCAGAAAGTCTTGAACAACAATGTTAATGCAGTGTGCCAAACACGGGACCCTGAAATAGCCACCATGGCCTTAACTACATTACTGCCATTGTCTGTGGCAACAAAACCAATGTTAAGCCCTCTTGGGCGCAGCCACTCAAAGACCTTGCTGTTAAACTCTTCCAAAATGTTTGCAGCAGTATGTGATTTCTCCATGGCAAACATGGCCACAGTTGCATGTTTGCGAGTGGCATGAAAAATGTCAGCAGCGTCAACACCAGCAGATATCTGTTCTCTAACCCCCGCAAAAGAGATCTAGTGTGCAGTGATCCACATGTAATCAGTGGCTTGGCAACTGGTCCACATGTCTGTTGTCAGGTGGATACTGTGAACAGCACTCTACTTCAAGGCTTTTCCTAGCAATTCCAGCACATCGTGATGTAGTGCTGGAACAGCAACTCTGGCAAAATAGTAGCGGCTGGGAACATGCCATTTTGGGCAGATGGCTGTCACAAATTGCCGAAAACCCACCCCTTCAACAAAAGAAAAAGGTCCAGTGCTAACATTTTAGCCAGCTTCGCATTGTACAAACGTGCTATTGGGTGGTTGCGTTCGTACTGCCCCTCCCCCCCAAACATGCTGATAATGGTAGGCTGCATGGTTTTCCTTTCTCTTAGGCTCAACAATGCACTTTTTTTCATTGCGGTACTCCTTGCTGTCTCAGGCTGACTCTTACTCTTGTGCCACTGAGATGTTGCTGAAGATGTGGGCGACGATAACACCGCACTGCTGGGGACAGGGCTACTTTGTGTAGCACTACCAGAGAGAATGTCTCTCTGTCCTTCCTCTTCCACCGTGATCGGATCTTCTACTCGTTTATCCCCACCAGCACCAATGGTTGCAGTTTTTATGCCGCGAAGGTGGTCCTCCCAGCTGATCAAGTGGTGTTTTTTCAGATGGGTTATTTGGCCTCCAGTACCATAGTTTGTACCAAGCTTACCCCGACTAACAGAGGTATTACAAATGGAGCATATAGCAATGTTCTCCTCCTTTTCGCTAACCGTAAAGAAGTCCCAAACTGGGGAGCTTAATTTTTGCCTCCTGCTGGAGGTGCCACTTCCAATGCCGGATGAACTGGAGGGTGTGTGTTGAATTTGTCTCTCTGCTGTACCACTACCTACTTCTACTGAGGTGGTGGTTGTGCTTGATGAAGGTCGCTGCCGGGCCTTTGCTAATGCAAATATGGAAGCTGTAGGTCATGTTGGTGTTACCTGTGGAGGTATGCATGCTACATCCCTCACAGCGATTTTGGATAGGGTAATAATGTTGGTCTCCATCTCCTCGGGCCCGGGAGTGATGTTCGTGATGACTGGCTCATCATCATCATCCTGCTGTTCTACATCGACCTCCCATAAGTGTAAGGCTTTCTGGAACCTTCCTTTTCCCTAGCCTGGTCTTGGGACGTGTCTCCTCTCAGACTCAGTTTGTGGCTTCCAAGTGGCATCTAGATCATCAGAAGGGGGGCTTGGCGAAGAACTTGATGGACTAATCCTCCTTTTCCTTCCTGGAGATTTGGAAGACAATGGATCTTCTGAATGAGTGGCTTCTTCTTCTACCTCTGCATGAGGCTCAATTTCCTGAACTGCCCCTACTTCGGGAGGAACAACAACTACTATTGCGGGCGGTGGTTGTGGCTGTTGTTGTTGTTGACCACTTATCTGCTGTGTTTCCTTCTGCGTTGATTGGGTACTACTTTGAGATAGCGATAAGTTTATCTCAGGCTCAGCATCACTGCTTTCCACCATTAGGCTGGCTACCTCTTCCACACTCATGTGCTTGGGCCTGGGTTGGTGGGTTGGGCCCACTGATGCGGAGGTGCTGCCCCCAGCTTGCCCCCCAGACACCGCTGCTGCAGGCGTAATTTTTTTTTCCACAAAAAAGGTATTGGGCGGCACACCAGACTTAAGTGTCACTTCCTTCTTCTGTTCCTTCTTCTCAATAGCAACTTTCTTGGTACTGGAGGACCAGGTACCTGCTTTCTTTGGGCCCATCTTCTTCAGATGTCAGTAGCACTCAGTTGCACAAGTTGCAGAGATGTCTGGTCAGGTCACACGTCACGTCGTGTACAGCAGCAGGACGTCTGTCTGGCAGTACAACGGGCAATGATGACACACCTCCTCCTCAGTCTTTTGTGCACCTAAAAGCAAAAAAGCCAGAAGAACATCAGTCAAACGATAGCACAAATCAAACTAATAGAATATATAACTTAGTGTGTGGTTGTCTCAATTATTCAATTTTAGAAACTCAGTGAACAACAACAGTGTAGCCATTTATGAGACTTTGACAACAAGGCCAGGGCTTTCCTGGTGTACTGTGTACACTCAGGAAGAATAAGAATAGCAAAGAACAAAAACAAAAATGTAGTGGAGCCTGTTTGGCCTAAATTTGTGCATCACGTGGGATGGATGCAGCATCAGGGAGCTGCAGCTGGCAATGGGGATGGATTTGGAAGCAGTAAGACAAGAGGAACAATGGAAAGACACGCAGGCCTATGTGGCAAAAACAGCACACTACTAACTACCACCACAAAATGGCCCCCAGCCACATGGTCACTCATACGCACAAGGCACGGCAAACAATGAACTCAAGCAGGCCTATATGGCCAGATAAAGGATGCCTGATAAACAACACACACAGCTTTAATGCAAAAACTAAAATCCACATGGCTAAAAACAGGTTGGAAAGTTACACAACAACCACAACAACAACCCATACACACGCAAAAAAAGGAATTTATTTAACACACCCAAAAAGTGAAATAGACCCCAAAAAACCCCACATTTTGCAATTCAATCCAATGCCATCCATGCCCTAAATGATGTTAAAATTCAACAGACAACACAGAAACAGTTTTTATGCACCCATGAAGACTTCCTCTGGGCCTACTGGCAGACTAGGCCGCAAGCTTGGAGGCCGATGGCAAAAGCACAGTGGCTGGTCCCACAAAATGGCCGCCACCACATGGCAAGGCCACCCACAACAACAAGAAAAGGAAGACAAGACAGACAATGCAGGCCTATGGCAAAAGCACAATGGCTGGCTTGACAAAATGGCCGCCACCCACATGGCCAGGCCACCCACAATAACAAAGTGAAGACAAAGGACAGAACCAGGAAGTTGAAGACTCTGGGGAACTTCCTTCCTCTTTAAAAAATTGCAAAAAAAGAAAAATGACTCCTTGCTCACAAAACTACATCTAAATGACAACCTGAGGAGTTTTTGAGCAAAATGAACAAAATCATCATTTTTGAGAAGGTTTTATGCTGCTCGAGAGATATTCTTTGCCAGATTGTAAATTCTGCGTGTTCGGCATCGCGATCGTCACAAAAAGTTGTTATCGCGCGTGCGAAAACGCATATTGAGCGCACGAAGAAGGAAAAAGTGTAAGTCTGCGTTGTCGCGCAGTGCGGAGTTACCAAAAGTCCGCGAGCTGAACGCCCAGGGTTACCTACTGGCTGAAAAGGCCTATTTATTTAACACACACCAAAAAACTGAAATACCACCCCAAAAACCACATTTTGCAATTCAATCCAATGCCATCCATGCCCTAAATGATGTTAAAATTCAACAGACAACACAAACAGTTTTTATGCACCCATGATGACTACCTCTGGTCCTACTGGCAGACTAGGCCACAAGCTTAAGCCTATGGCAAAAGCAAGCACACTGCCTTGCTCCACAAAATGGCCGCCACCCACATGGCCAGGCCACCCACAAATAATAACAAGAAAGTGAAGACAGACAATCAATGCAGGCCTATGGCAAAAGCACACTGCATGGATGGCTCCACAAAATGGCCGCTAGCCACCCACAACAAAAAGAAATGGAAGACAGACAATGCAAGCCTATGGCAAAAGCACACTGCCTGCCTTCACAAAATGGCCGCCACCCACATGGCCAGGCCACAACAACAACAAGCATAAGCCAAGGGGAACAAAGAAAAGACATGCAGGCCTATATGGAAAAAGCAGCACACTACTAAACTACCACCACAACATGGCCCCAAGCCACATGGTCACTCACAGTCACAACAGGCCATGGAAAACAATGAACTCAAGCAGGCCTATAATATGACCAGACAAAGGAGGCCTGCTAAACAACACAGCTTTAATACAAAAATGCAAAAACGAAAATCCACAGGGCTACGAAAGGTTGGAAAGTTACACAACAAGCACACACACACATCCAACAAAGGTATTTATTTATTAACACACTCAAAAAGTGAAATACACCCCAAAAACCACATTTAGCAATTCAATCCAATGCCATCCATGCCATACATGATGTTTAAATTCAACAGAGACCACAGAAACATGCACCCATGGGTACCTCTGGGCCTACTGGCTGAAATTCCAATCAAAGAAAAACAACTAGGCCCCTACTGAAACTACAGGCCACCCAGGCCACAACAATAAATTTTAAAAACGATGAAAATCCCAAAAAATGTAGGTACAAACAAGCCCCAATGAAACAAACAAGTACACCAATTCTCCAACTTACTTGTAAAATCTCAAATCCAAAAGTCCTCAAATCCAATCCAATGATATGATGCAGCAGACAGACACAAAAAGTGATCCTTCCAGCTCCAAATCCAAATGAAAGTGAACAGCACATGGACAAAGCACTGGGAGGAGCCTGCTGGACAGGAACAGGAAGTTTGAGACTCAGGGCACTTCCTTCCTCTTGGAAAAAAAGTAAAAAAGAAAAAGGACTCCTTGCACAAAAACTACAGCCAAATCACAATCTGAGGAGTTTTTTTAGTAAAATAATCATTTTCGAGAAGGTTTCATGATGCTCGAGAGATATTCTTCGCCAGATTGTAGTTTCTTCGTGATCACGATCTTACCAACACTGCCGCCGGAAGTCAGATCGCGCGCGTCCGAATGACGTGTTCGCGTTCGCACACTCTCGCGGGATCGTCCGGCCGGATTCCAAATCTCGTGGTGCCCGCGAACGGATAGAAAATTGCGTCGGCGAACGCAGAATCACGGTAGGTCGTTACCGCGCGCGCAAGAACGCATATTGAGCGCGCGAAGAAGAAAAACAGCTACGCTACGACGCAAATTGCGTAGTGCTCGGTAACTTCGCGCTCTATACGAATCGCGAAGTTACCGAAACTCCGCGAGCGTAGCGTAGTTCACCGCCCAGGGTTAGTCTCAAGGCGCTGGGGGCCGTCGTGGAAATTAAGTGAGCTATTGCCCAGAGTCACAAGGTGCTGAGCTGCGTCGGAGCCGGGGATCGAACCGGTTGCCCTGTGCTCTGAAGTCAGCTGCCCTGGCCGCTGCAGCACACCTCTCCACTCCTCTCCAAAATAGAAGCTTTTGAGAAAGAGGAAAAGTCTGTAAAAATGGCAATTTTGGTCACTGTGAGGCTTTAAAAAGTGTTTATTCAACATGAGGCACGATCCAATTGATATTTTGAATCATTTTTTGTACAGTCCAAAAAATCAATTTTCTGATGAAAAATGATGACCCCGGACTTGTCGAACTTTCTCCAGATGGTCAGTAATGGTGATTTTTTTAATGTTTAAGCTTTTGACTGTAAATAACTATTGCATATGAATGATCACTTTTGGAACTAAAATAAGTGCGTTTAGCGTCATTTTCCTGCCCGAAATAAGTCCAAATAGAAGCTTCAGAGTAGGAGGAAAAGCCTGGAAAAATGGAAATTTTGGTCACTGTGAGGCTTTAAAAAGTGTTTATTCAACATGAGGCATGATCCAATTAACATTTTGAATAATATTTTGTACAGTACAAAAAAATCAATTTTCTGACGAAAGCGATGACCTGTCGAACTTTCTCCAGATGGTCAGTAATGGTGATTTTTTAATGTTTAATCTTTAACTGTAAATAACTATTGCATATGAATTATCAGTTTTGGAACTAAAATAAGTGTGTTTAGCGTCATTTTCCTGCCCGAAATAAGTCAAAATAGAAGCTTCAGAGTAGGAGGAAAAGTCTGTAAAAATGGTAATTTTGGTCACTGTGAGGCTTTAAAAAGTGGTTATTCAACATGAGGCATTATCCAATTGACATTTTGAATCATTTTTTGTACAGTCCAAAAAATCAATTTTCTGATGAAAAACGATGACTCCGGACCTGTCGAACTCTCTCCAGATGGTCAGTAATGATGATTATTTAATGTTTAGTGTTTTGACTGTAAATAACCATTGCATATGAATAATCAATTTTGGAACTAAAATAAGTGTGTTTAGAGTCATTTTCCTGCACAAAATCAGTCAAAATAGAAGCTTCTGAGAAGGAGGAAAAGTCTGTAAAAATGGCAATTTTGGTCACTGTGAGGCCTTAAAAAGTGGTTATTCAACATGAGGCACGATCCAATTTTAATGTTTAATCTTTTGACTGTAAATAACTATTGCATTTGAATGATCACTTTTGGAACTAAAATAAGTGTGTTTAGATTAATTTTCCTGCCCGAAATAGGTCAAAGTAGAAGCTTTTGAGCAGGAGGAAAAGTCTGTAAAAATGGCAATTTTGGTAACTGTGAGGCTTTAAAAGTGGTTATTCAACATGAGGCACGATCCAATTGAAATTTTGAATCATTTTTTGTACAGTCCAAAAATCAAATTTTCTGACGGAAAACGATGACCCCGGACCTGTCGAACTTTCTCCAGATGGTCAGTAATGGTGATTTTTTTAATGTTTAATCTCTTGACTGTGAATGACTATTGCATGTGAATTATAACTTTTGGAACTAAAATAAGTGTGTTTAGAGTCAGTCTCCTGCCCGAAATAGGTCAAAATAGAAGCTTTTGAGTAGGAGGAATAGTCTGTAAAAATGGCAATCTGAAAGAGACACGTTAGTGACAGATTCCTTACCTTAGAATATCCCCAGGCGTCAGGCTGGATCCGGAAAGTTTTGCGTAGCAGTACCCTTGCGCGTCGGTAGGCGGCGTCGTGCGGCTCCGCGTCCGTCGTCGGGATTGCCGGGATGACGTCGCGGGCAGTTTTTAGACGCCGCCCATGCGCGCTGACGTCAGTTCTTTCTTTTTCCGCGCCAGTAAGCGCAGATCCAGAGAGAGCAGTGCCCTAGTCATTTTTGGACTAAATTTTTGTGATTTTTATCACTGTTTTCTCGAGTCGTTCGACTCCGACGGTGTCAGTAGGGATGCCCGGCTTCAAGCCATGTGACGCCTGTAATCGAATGATGTCGATTACGGACCCGCATCGAGACTGTCTCTACTGCCTCGGGCGCGACCACGACTCCAAGTCGTGCCCCGACTGCCGGGCCTTGCATCCAAAGGCTTTGCGAGAGCGGTCTCGAAAGCTCCTCGAGGTCCGGCAGTCGGCTCCGCGCCAATCCAAGCCCCGGTCACGTGAGCGGTCGAGGGGCCGGTCGCGGAGTCCTCATCGGTCTTCGGGGTCAAAGTCTTCGCACTCCTCCGGTAAGTCGAAGCACAAGAAGTCGAAGAAGCGTCATCGCTCGACGACTTCCCCTCGCCGGTCTCGCGACTCGGCTGAGGGTCCCGTCGGCACCGTCCCCGCGGCTCCAGGAGTGCATGTGGAGCCGCCCCCGCATTATCCGCCCTATCCGGGTTCGGCGGCAACTCCGGCCGAAATACAGGAGTTCCTGTCGGCCATGGCCCGCCTCTTCGAGCCTCAAGGTCCCCCCGGTGCGCCTTCGTGCCCCGCGGGCCCTGATGGGGTTCCTACGGCGCCGCCGGCGACTCCAGTCCCGGCGCCGCCAGCCACGCCGGCCTCGGTCCCGGCTCCAGCCCCGGCCTCGACCCCGGCTCTGGTGCTGCCACAACCGCGATCGACGCCGGTTGACCTGACGACACCTCCACCGGCGTCGATTTCACCGGTGCCGTTCCTGACGCCGCCCGGGGCTCCGGGCGGCGTCATACCCCGGTTCTCTCCGGACACGGCACTGGACCGACGTTGATCGACGCCGGCTCCGGCGCCGATGAGACCTTGGGTCCCACATGTCCCTCCTCCTTACTTTGAACCTGAATTGGAGGACGAAGAGAACTGGGAGGGGTCTGAGGACCCTCTCACTGCCCCATGTGAGTTTGATCAGGACTGGGCTGAGGAACTTGGGGATGCCAGTGGTCTGGACACCTCCCTGACACTGGCATGCTGTCTCCTCCTTCCGTGGCAACGGAGGAGGGAGCAAACTTTGCTACGGTGTTGCGTAGGGCAGCTGAGGCCTTACACCTCCAGTTACCTACAGTGGCTGTCAGGACTAACATCCTGACGGAAGTGCTTCAGCCGGCGGCTACCTCCTCGGAACCACTGCTGCCGTTCAACGAGGCACTTTCTGACGTTCTTTTGGGCACCTGGTACAAGCCCACCACAGGGGCTCCTGTGGATAGGAACGTAGCCCGACGCCATCGCCCTGCTCCGGGCGACCCCCTGTTCCTTTCCCCAACACCCCACCCCTGAGAGCTTGGTTGTCCAAGCCTCTGCTTCCCAAAGCGCCTTCCCTACCGCTCCCCCGGATAGGGAATCCAAAAGACTGGATCAATTTGGGAAGAAGGTTTTTTCTTCCTCCAGTGCTGGCTTGAGGTCTGTCAACACCACTTGCCTCTTGGGCCGATATTCCCACTCCTTGTGGGATTCGGTGGCGCACGTTCTGCCCCAGTGTCCTGAGGAGGTCCAGGCACTGCTTTCCCGCGCCATTGCGGATGGAAGAGATGCGGCAAAGTATACCATCAGATGTGGCCTAGATACCAGATCACTTGCAACGACAGTGGCGCTGCGCCGTCACGCCTGGCTGAGGACCACTGGTTTCTCGGGCGATGTCCAAAACACTCTTATGGACATGCCCTTTGATGGTGTCGGCCTTTTCGGAAACAAGGCAGACCATGCGCTGGAGCGCTTTAAGGACTCGCGGGCTACAGCCAAGTCCCTGGGCCTTTCTGCTGTGCGCCCTCCGCACCAGTCTGCTTTTCGCCCCTTTCGTGGCCACGGAAGGGGCGCCCAGTCACGTCCGCTGCCCAGCCACCGGCCCGCGCAGCAAGCATCTTCGCGTGGCCGAGGACGTGGCTCCCGCCGAGGCGGGTCAGGTAACCAGCGTGCGGGTCAGGCCACCACCCCCGCCCCGTCCGCGGTCTCCAAGCCCTCCTAGTCCTTCCTTTCAGGTCCACAGCACGCCAGTAGGGGGCAGGGTACGCCATCACCTTCACCACTGGTGTGCCATCACCTCGGACAAGTGGGTCTTGGACATTGTCCGAAGGGGCTACTCCCTCCCCTTCGAGACCACCCCCCAGCCATGCCACCTCAATACCACCGCATGTCAGGGGATGGTGCTTCTTCAGAAGGAAGTTGCGGCCCTCTTGGCCAAGGGGGCCATCGAGCACGTTTCGACCCCAGAAGTAGGGCGTGGTTGTTACTCCCACTACTTTCTGGTGCCCAAAAAGGACAAGGAGGACATGCGTCCTATCTTGGACTTCCGGAACGTCAATCGCTTCCTCCGGAAGGAGAAGTTCAAGATGCTCACCCTTGCTCAGGTCTTGACTGCCCTCGACCCTGGAGACTGGATGGTAGCGTTGGACTTGCAGGACGCATATTTCCAAATCCCCGTCCTGCCTGCCCACCGGCGTTACCTGTGGTTCACGGTAGGCCTCGAGCATTTTCAGTTCACCGTGCTCCCCTTTGGCCTTACCAGCGCCCCTCGGGTGTTCACGAAAGTGATGGCGGTGGTCGCAGCTCATCTGCGCCGGGTAGGGGTTCCAGTCTTCCCCTACCTCGACGACTGGCTGCTGAAGGCGGGCTCGTCCCCGGCAGTCGTCTCCCACCTCCAGACTACGGCCGAACTCCTGCACTCGCTGGGGTTCTCTATCAACGTGCCGAAGTCGCACCTGATTCCTTCTCCACAGCTCCTTTTCATCGGAGAAGTTCTGGACACGACGCAGTTTCGGGCCTATCCTCCCGAACGGCGAGTCCGGGATATTCAGGCTATGATTCCGATCTTTCGGCCTCTATCCTGGGTTTCGGTACGGATGACCCTGAGGCTGCTGGGCCTCATGGCCTCCTGCATCCTGCTGGTCGATCATGCCAGATGGCATATGCGGGCTCTGCAGTGGGACCTGAAGTTCCAGTGGGTGCAGCATCAGGGCAACCTGTCCGATCACGTCCAGATCTCGGAGGGGACTGCAAAGCAGTTGCAGTGGTGGCTCTCGAACCGGCATTGGGTCATGGGCAGATCCCTCTCCCTTCCCCAGCCAGAGCACACAGTTGTGACGGACGCGTCCCTTCTGAGATGGGGCGGTCAATTGGGAGAGGCGGAGATCAGAGGCCTCTGGTCTCCGGCGGAGTCCCGGCTCCATATCAACCTTCTGGAGCTTCGGGCGATCCGACTTGCACTCAAGGCATTCCTTACCTCTGTCAAAGGGAAGGTAGTGCAGGTGTTCACAGACAACACCACCGCCATGTGGTACTGCAACAAACAAGGAGGGGTGGGGTCGTGGACCCTATGTCAGGAGGCTCTGCGTCTCTGGACATGGCTGGAACATCAAGGCATATTCCTGATGGTTCAACACCTGGCAGGTTCCCTGAACGCCTGGGCGGACGAACTCAGCCGCAGGTGCATGATGGATCACAAATGGCGTCTTCACTCGGAGGTGGCGCAAGGACTCTTTCTACAGTGGGGAGAGCCTTGGTTAGATCTATTCGCCACCGAAGAGAACGCGCAATGTCATCAGTTCTGCGCGTTGGAATTTCCAAGGCGGCACTCGCTCGGTGACGCTTTTCGTCGCGAGTGGAGTTGCGGTCTGTTGTACGCCTTTCCGCCTATACCACTTCTACCCAGAGTGTTGAAGAAGATTCGGCGCGACCGGGCCCAAGTCATTCTTGTGGCTCCGGACTGGGCTCGAAGAGTTTGGTATCCCGAGCTACTCAGTATGAGCGTCGATCCCCCGATCCGTCTGCCTCTTCGGGAGGATCTCCTGTCGCAGCAGCAGGGGACGGTCCTCCACCCGAACCTGTCCAGTCTCCACCTGCTTGCGTGGAGATTGAGCAGCGGCAGTTGATTCCTTTCGACTTGCCTCCCGAAGTTTGTGATGTGATTCTGGCAGCCAGACGTCCTTCCACTAAGGTGGTATACGCCTGCAGGTGGAACAAGTTTGTGTCATGGTGCAGAGCAAAGGCTGTGAATTCCCTTTCTGCCCCTCTTTCTGAGGTTCTTCTGTTCCTTCTTTCTCTGGCCCAACAGGGTTCTGCCCTGGGTACCATCAAGGGCTATCTTTGTGCAATCTCGGCCTTCCTCAGGCTTCCTGATCAGCCCTCTCTTTTTAAGTCCCCTGTTGTTAACAGGTTTCTTAAAGGCATTACACACCTCTTCCCTCCTGTTCCGTTTATAATGCCTCAGTGGGACTTAAACTTGGTTCTTACCTTTTTAATGTGCGCTCCGTTTGAGCCTCTACATAACTGTCCTCTTCGTCTTCTCACTCTGAAGACAGCCTTTCTGGTGGCCATCACCTCCGCTCGGCGGGTGAGTGAGCTCCAGGCTCTTACGTGCAAACCCCCCTTTCTGTCTGTCCATCCAGACAAGGTTGTTCTTAGGACGCGTCCGTCCTTCTTGCCAAAGGTGGTTACTGCCTTCCACATTGGGCAGACCATCACTTTGCCCCCTTCTTTCCGCCTCCGCATCCTTCCAGAGAGGAAGAGAGGCTCCACCGTCTGGACCCAAAACGTGCGCTTTCCTTTTACCTCAACCGCGCACAACAGTTCCGGGTGGATGACCAGCTCTTTGTTGGCTACGTGGGCGCCAAAAAAGGTCGGGCGGTACACAAGAGGACCATCTTCCGCTGGGTAATCTTGTGTATCAAAGCCTGCTATTCCTTGGCTAAGAAGGAGCCTCCTGTTGAGCTACGTGCCCATTCTACCAGGGCAACAGCTGCTACCACGGCTTTAGGCCGCGGTGTTCCGCTACAGGATATATGTCAGGCAGCTACGTGGGCCTCGCTGCACACGTTTACCAAGCATTACTGCCTTGACAGCCAGGTCCGGAGGGACGGCTTCTTTGGCCGCTCTGTCCTCCGGGACTTCCTTGTCTGAATCTGTTCGCAGACCCACCACCGGGGTTGGTATTGCTGGGGTATCTATTCTAAGGTAAGGAATCTGTCACTAACGTGTCTCTTTCAGATGCACAAGTTACTAACTTGTGTAATGATATATCTGTAAGAGACAGTAGTTAGTGACAGATTCCTTACCGCCCCACCCATCCTCCCCGTTCTGCGAACTGATTTCTAGGGTTAAGGACATCCCTTTCAGGGCCCTGGTATTTTTTCAGACACCAATGTCCGCTTCTTGCATGGCTCTGCGTTCCTGGCGCGGAAAGTCGTGTACAGAACTGATGTCAGCGCGCATGGGCGGCGTCTAAGTACTGCCCGCGACGTCATCCCGGCGATGACGACGGACGCGAAGCCGCACGACGCCGCCTACCGACGCACAAGGGTAATGCTACGCAAAACTTTCCGGATCCAGCCTGACGCCTGGGGATATTCTAAGGTAAGGAATCTGTCACTAACTTCTGTCTCTTACAGATATATCGTTACACAAGTTAGTAACTTGTGCATTTTGGTCACTGTGAGGCTTTAAGAAATTGGTTATTCAACATGAGGCACGATCCAATTGACATTTTGAATAATTTTTTGTAGAGTCCAAAAAAATCAATTTTCTGATGAAAAACTATGACCCCGGACCTGTCGAACTTTCTCCAGATGGTCAGTAATGGTGATTTTTTAAAATGTTTAATCTATTGACTGTGAATGACTATTGCATGTGAATTATAACTTTTGGAACTAAACTAAGTGTGTTTAGAGTAATTTTTCTGACCGAATTAGGTCAAAATAGAAGTTTCTGAGTAAGAGGAAAAGTCTGTAAAAATGACAATTTTGGTCACTGTGAGGCTTTAAAAAGTGTTTATCCAACATGCGGCACTATCCAATTGACATTTTGAATCATTTTTTGTACAGTCCAAAAAATCAATTTTCTGATGAAAAACGATGACCCCGGACCTGTCGAACTTTGTCCAGATGGTCAGAATTGGTGATTTTTTAATGTTTAATATTTTGACTGTAAATGACTATTGCATGTAAATTATAGCTTTAGGAATTAAAATAAGTGTGCTTAGTCATTTTCCTGCTCGAAATAGGTCAAAATATAGCTTCTGAGTAGGAGGAAAAGTCTGTAAAAATGGCAATTTTGTTCGCTGTTAGGCATTAAAAATTGGTTATTCAACATGAGGCAGATTACAATTGACATTTTTAATCATTTTTTGTACAGTCCAAAAAATCAATTTTCTGATGAAAAACAATGACCCAGGACCTGTCGAACCTTCTCCAGATGGTCAGTAATGGTGATTTTTTTAATGTTTAATCTTTTGACTGTAAATAACTACTGCATATGAATTATCACTTTTGGAACTAAAATAAGTGTGTTTAGAGTCATTTTTCTGCCCGAAATTGGTCAAAATAGAAGCTTCTGAGAGGGAGGAATAGTCTGTAAAAATGGCAATTTTGGTCACTGTGAGGCTTTAAAAATAGGTTATTCAACATGAGGCACAATCCAATTGACATTTTGAATTATTTTTTGTAGCGTCCCAAAAAATCAATTTTCTGATGAAAAACGATGACCCCGGACCTGTCGAACTTTCTCCTGATGGTCAGTAATGGTGATTTTTTAATGTTTAATCTTTTGACTGTAAATGACTAATGCATGTGAATTATAACATCTGATAGAGACTACTAGCCGCAGATTCCTTAACGTAGAATTATCCCCGGGCGTGAGACTGGACCCGGAAAACTTTCTTTGCCCCAGCATCTCTGCGCGCCGGGGGGCGGTACAACGCGACTCCGCCCTGACGTCCGCGGGCGTGACGTCAGCGAGGTCACATAAGCCCAACCCCGGCACACTGACATCAGTTTCCTTCTTTTCCGCATGCCACGCGGATCCGGATCGTGTCCCTGGCCTGTTTTCAGGCCTCCTCCTTCAACGCTTTGCGTTCCCTTGAGACCAGTGTGCAAATGCCTTCGGGCTTCAAGACGTGCTCGTCTTGCCCGTGCCAGATGTCGGCGACGGACCCTCACCCTATTTGTATGTGGTG
The DNA here is from genome assembly GCA_963921515.1 of Calotriton arnoldi. Taxonomy (NCBI): domain Eukaryota; kingdom Metazoa; phylum Chordata; class Amphibia; order Caudata; family Salamandridae; genus Calotriton; species Calotriton arnoldi. Next base: position 216,854 of record CAWUFW010016291.1, read on the forward strand.
TTTGGGGGAGCACCATGACTCCACAGACTGCGAGGCTTGTCAGCAGATGAAACCGAAGTCCCGGCGGGAGCGCCGGATTAAACTCCTTTCGGCCCGCATGCCCAGGTCAGCTTCCTCATCGCGTCCGTCCCTGCGGAAGGGGCCACGACCCGCCGCTTCCGCCTCCGACATCATCCTTCCCCGAGGCCACAGGGGCATCGCTCACCCGTTGGTAAGTGTCACAGCTTGTCCCCGAGGCCCGGTCCCCGCCCTCTGGGGGGCGCGGGTTCTCCGAGGGTCGTGCGGCCTCGCACGTCGCCGCCTTACACGCCGTTTCCCAGCGCAGGGGTGTCCAGAGTCCAAATGGAGGCCTATGCTGTGGCCCTGCAGGCCTCCTTGGCTTCTCCTCTTCCTGGGACGTCCGCTGCTCCCCTGCCACGTGCGGGGCCTTCTGCGGAGTCGCCGGTGGCTACGGCTCCGACAGGTTCGGCTTCAGGTCTTGGAGGTGTGGCGTTGTCGGGGTGCGGCCCTACGGGGTTCCCTCCTTCGGCCCACAGCGCCTTTGCCTCGCCGCAAACCCCCGTGGGGGTCCCTGTGGTGTCACGGGAGGTTGCCGGGACTCGTGGCTTGTCCCCGAGTCCTCCTTGGTCCTCTGGGCAGGCGGCGGCCTTGTCCGAGGCCGAGCTGATGCCGCTCAGGCGCCAGTGGCTGTCGGCCCTAGCGGCGCTGCAGGGGCTGGCTAAGGGCCGGGGCGTGTCCCCGGGCCCTCCTTGTCTCTCCACGCAGGCGGCTGCCTCATCCGAGGTAGAGTCGGCGCCTTTTCGACGCCGTTCTTTGGCCGCCCCGGCTCCGTCCCCACCCCGTTCTCCTGTGGCGCCGGTGGTGGTGGAGGTCGTCGCCGCGTCCCCTTCAGCGCCAGTCGACGTCGCGCCGGCGCCAGTGGCGGACTCCACGGCGCCGTGCCGATGTCGGGTCGTCGACTCCTCTTCGGAGGCCCCCTCTTCTCCAGAGGTCAGGCAAATGTTTGTCTCTTCTTCCCCGGAGACGGGACGCCGCGTAGTGGCTTTCTCCCCGGCGTCTTCCCAGGAGGGCTCTCCGCCATCCCCACGCCCACGGTCTTCCCCTGAGGCACCTCAGGTTCCCCCACTCCTCTGTCAACCCTCCACTTTTCCGGGCTTGGCCGTTTCTTCCTCCGGTTGGGCTGGGGGACGGCCGGCTTAGTGTGCAGCCGTCACCCACGGAGGAGTTGCTCTCCCCACCGCTTTGCCCTACGGAGGCGAGTGCTGCTTTCGCACGGGCTGTTTCCACGGCTGTGGGAATTTTGCGCATGGGCGACCTGGCTGTACATTTCCCTGCGGACCACTTGCTTGAGGTTCTCCACCAGGGCTCTGATGGACGGGAGCTGCTTCTTCCCTTCGAAGCTTCGCTCCCTCCGAAGCGTCGCCTGGGGGTGTCCTGCCACGGGGGACCCGGTGTCCCGTCACTCCTGCTCCGCCACCGTCCTGCTCTGCATGATCCTGTCTGTCTTTCCTTCCATCCTTCTACTCGGGGCCCTCTTCTGCAGACGGCCTTTCCTTCCTTGCCTTCCATTTTGTCTCCTCCATCACGGGAGGCCCAGTGGTTAGATTCCTGGGGGCGTACATCTTTGCTTCCTCCAGTGCTGCCTTGCGGGCGCTCATTACGCTTTGTGTGTTAGCCAGAGCCACTTCCAGTTTGTGGGATTCCACGGAGTCCCTTCTGTCTTGTCCTTCTCAGGAGGGTGCCTGCGTTGATCTGCGGCACCATGTGTTGGATGGCCGGGAGCTGGCCGCGTTTATTCTTCGCCCGACTCTTGATGTCTCTGAGGCTCTTGGTCGCACTATGGCTTGTTCGGTGGCCCTCCGTCGCCATGCATGGTTGAGGGATAGTGTTTTCCCTGAGAATGTTAGGGAGCGTCTGGTTGACCTCCCTTTTGATGGTACTCTTTTGGTTCACGCCCCTGCGGATTCTGCCATTCAGCGGTTCCTTGCGGGGCTTCGTCCTCTTCCTCCTCCTCCTCCCCCTCAGTGAACCTGGCTGTCGGTTCTCTGGTGTGTTCTGGGAGGTGTTCTCCCGTTGTTTTTCTGGAGCTTAGTGCTCGGTAACCCGGTTGTGTGTTATGTATGGTTGGTGCACCTTCAGGGTCCTTCGGTGCTGTTGGCTGCTGGTCCGGCCCTGTGTTTTGACTTGCGCTTTAGGCTGTTGGTAAAGCCGTGTTGGTCCTGAGATTGGGCCTTCTGTATCTTCTTTGTTAGCTGATTGATAAGCCGTCTGCGGTTTTGTCCGCGGGTCTTCCTGTTTTGCCCTCTGATGCGGACATTTTTTCCTAAGAGGTGTTCCCATGTTTTCCTTGGGACGTGTCATGCCCTAAGTGGGGTACTGGTAGCTATTACATAGCTCTGTCCTACGCTGGGGAGGCGTGGATGCCCTTTTTCAGGTTCCTTGCCTTTCCTGGCATCACTGTATACCGCTGGGTGGTCTCTTTTGCCTTTGTCTTGGTGCAGCTTACACTGCTCCAACGTCTGTCATTCTCAGTGTTCGCTTCATCGCTAGTCCAGCCTAGCTTGCCATCTACGGCATCGTGCTGTGGCGTTTCCGCCATCCTGTCTGGCATTTCGGCCTGGTCCTCTGTCTGGTGTTCCAGGGGGGGCTACGTTTCTTCTGGATTTCTTCTGCTCTGGTTGCCGGCTGGTCCGTCCTCCGTGTCTCTCCTTTTTCTCTCCTGCCTGGTCCCACTTCTTTCGTGGGCCGGTGTGTGTCTCTGGCACGGCCCCCCTTTGGGGATTGTTCTGGATTCCCTGGCCGCTGTCCTCGGCTTGCGCCTGGCTTGTTCTGGGTGCACTGCTCCATGGTGTTGCTGGCTGCCGGCTGCGCATGCCTGCTCGTTATGGTCCACCGCCGTGGCCCTTGGTGTGTTCCCTTGTGCCCCTGCCTCTTGTTCTGCTGGGGCTTTGCGCACTTGTGCCTTTCTTCTTCTTCGCCTGTGCTTTTTGGCTGTGGAGCTGCTCCTGCCTTGAGGCTGATGCCTGTTCAGCTGCCCCCTATCGATGTGTCTGTGTTTTCCTACGGCAGGCTCTGCCTCCGGTTCTACCTCTTCTCCCTGGAGTTTGGGGTGGTTCTTTTCTTCCTTGGTGCTCCTCTGGTGCTGTCTGCCCCTACGGGGTTTTCTGGCGGTTGTACCTTGGATGGGCTTGGGTTTTCCTGGCCTTCCCTTTGCCTCGCTCTTGCTTACTTCTGCTTGGTGAGGGCTGGGCCGCCTTTCTTGTCCCTGTGACACATCCCCTGCGGGGGCCCTGTGTTTCTTCCTACAGGGGCGGTTCTCTCGCAGGCCCTCCTCCCCTCTGTGTATGGCTTGGGTATCTATTCTACGTTAAGGAATCTGCGGCTAGTAGTCTCTATCAGATGTACGAGTTACTTACCTTCGGTAACAATGTATCTGGTAGAGATGATTCTAGCCGCAGATTCCTTCACGACCCGCCCTTCCTCCCCGTTCTGCGAGGACCTTCTGTTTAGTTTTCTGCACTCGCCTCCCTCCTGGTGGCTTGTCTTCTGTGGGGGTATGCTTCGACTCCCCCCGGACATGATGCTTCGTTCTGCTTGATTGTTCCACCCCTTCCTTTCTGATCCGAGGTCGGTTGCTTCATGAGTGCTTCCGCCTCCCTCCACTTTGGTTTTTTCTCCAAGTGTAGGGGCCTCCTTGACTCTTCTCCCTTTTACTGGCTTGGGGTTTCTGATTCCTTTGCAGTTCTCTGCGTTGGTTTTTTTTTTGCTTGTACCTCGGCCCTTTCGCTCCTTTTAGGGGATGAGGCACTCCTTGATGGGGTTGTCTGGGGGTGAATTGCTGTTACTCCTCTATTTTGGGCTTGTTGCCCCTTCACTGTTGTGGATTGTGATTGCAGATTCTCTCTCTCTCTCTCTTCTGCTATAGCGTTTTTCACATGTGTTCTGCCTCCAGGGGGATGTCGCCTTAGCTTGCAGGATTGCTCCTCGGGGCAGTGCTCTGCTCTTTCCCTGCTATGGCTTTCGCTGCTATGACTTTTTGGTACCTTAGTGCTTGGCACTTTTCCAATTGGTGCTGTTCCTCACCTTTCGTTTCTTTCTCCTCTTTTTCACTGATTTTTCGCACACTGTTCCCATAATCTCCACAGTTTTGTTTGTGATGGCTCCATGTTGTGGCGCGGAAAAGTTCTCCGAAGAAAACTGATGTCAGCGCGCCGGGGTGGGGCTTATGTGACCTCGCTGACTTCAAGCCCGCGGACAACGTCAGGGCGGAGTCGCGTGGTACCGCCCCCTGGCACGCAGAGATGCCGGGGCAAAGAAAGTTTTCCGGGTCCAGTCTCACGCCTGGGGATAATTCTACGTTAAGGAATCTGCAGCTAGAATCGTCTCTACCAGATACATCATTACCGAAGGTAAGTAACTCGTACTTTTGGAACTAAAATAAGTATGTTTAGAGTCATTTTCCTGCTTGAAATTGGTCAAAATAGAAGTTTCTGAGAGGGAGGAATAGTCTGTAAAAATGGCAATTTTGGTCACTGTGAGGCTTTAAAAAGTGTTTATTCAACATGAGGCACGATCCAATTGACATTTTGAATCATTTTTTGTACAGTCCAAAAAATCAATTTTCTGATGAAAAACGATGACCTCGGACCTGTCGAACTTTCTCCAGATGGTCAGTAATGATGATTTTTTAATGTTTAATCTTTTGACTGTAAATGACTATTGCATATGAATTATAACTTTTGAAACTAAAATAAGTGTGTTTAGAGTCATAATCCTGCCCGAAAAAAGTGAAAATAGGAGCTTCTGTTTAGGAGGAAAAGTCTGTAAAAATGGCAATTTTGGTCACTGTGGGGCTCTAAAAAGTGGTTATTCAACATGAGGCATGATCCAATTGACATTTTGAATAATGTTTTGTATAGTCCAAAAAATCAATTTTCTGATGAAAAACAATGACCCCGGACCTGCCGAACTTTCTCCAGATGGTCAGTAATGGTGATTTTTTAATGTTTAATCTTTTGACTGTAAATGACTATTGCATGTGAATTATAACTTTTGGAACTAAAAAAGGTGTGTTTCGAGTCATTTTCCTGCCCATAATTGGTCAAAATAGAAACTTCTGAGCAGGAGGAAAAGCCTGTAAAAATGGCAATTTTGGTCACTGTGAGGCTTTAAAAGTGGTTATTCAACATGAGGCATGATCCAATTGACATTTTGAATCATTTGTTGCACAGTCCAAAAAATTAATTTTCTGATGAAAAATGATGACCCCGGACCTTTCGAACTTTCTCCAGATGGTCAGTAATGATGATTTTTTAATGTTTAATCTTTTGACTGTAAATGACTATTGCATGTGAATTATAACTTTTGGAACTAAAAAAGGTGTGTTTAGAATCAATTTCCTGCCCGAAATCAGTCAAAATAGAAGCTTCCGCCTCCCTCCACTTTGGTTTTTTCTCCAAGTGTAGGGGCCTCCTTGACTCTTCTCCCTTTTACTGGCTTGGGGTTTCTGATTCCTTTGCAGTTCTCTGCGTTGTTTTTTTTTTTGCTTGTACCTCGGCCCTTTCGCTCCTTTCAGGGGATGAGGCACTCCTTGATGGGGTCGTCTGGGGGTGAATTGCTGTTACTCCTCTATTTCGGGCTTGTTGCCCCTTCACTGTTGTGGATTGTGATTGCAGATTCTCTCTCTCTCTCTCTTCTGCTATAGCGTTTTTCACATGTGTTCTGCCTCCAGGGGGATGTCGCCTTAGCTTGCAGGATTGCTCCTCGGGGCAGTGCTCTGCTCTTTCCCTGCTATGGCTTTCGCTGCTATGACTTTTTGGTACCTTAGTGCTTGGCACTTTTCCAATTGGTGCTGTTCCTCACCTTTCGTTTCTTTCTCCTCTTTTTCACTGATTTTTCGCACACTGTTCCCATAATCTCCACAGTTTTGTTTGTGATGGCTCCATGATGTGGCGCGGAAAAGTTCTCCGAAGAAAACTGATGTCAGCGCGCCGGGGTGGGGCTTATGTGACCTCGCTGACTTCAAGCCCGCGGACAACGTCAGGGCGGAGTCGCGTGGTACCGCCCCCTGGCACGCAGAGATGCTGGGGCAAAGAAAGTTTTCCGGGTCCAGTCTCACGCCTGGGGATAATTCTACGTTAAGGAATCTGCAGCTAGAATCGTCTCTACCAGATACATCATTACCGAAGGTAAGTAACTCGTACTTTTGGAACTAAAATAAGTATGTTTAGAGTCATTTTCCTGCCCGAAATTGGTCAAAATAGAAGCTTCTGAGAGGGAGGAATAGTCTATAAAAATGGCAATTTTGGTCACTGTGAGGCTTTAAAAATTTGGTATTCAACATGAGGCACGATCCAATTGATATTTTGAATCATTTTTTGTAAAGTCCCAAAAATCAATTTTCTGACGAAAAACGATGACCCCGGACCTGTCGAACTTTCTACAGATGGTCAGTAATGGTAAATTTTTAATGTTTAATCTGTTGACTGTAAATGACTATTGCATGTGAATTATGACTTTTGGAACTAAAATAAGTGTGTTTATAGTCATTTTCCTGCCCGAAATTGGTCAAAATAGAAGCTTCTGAGAGGGAGGAATAGTCTGTAAAAATGGCAATTTTGGTCACTGTGAGGCTTTAAAAAGTGTTTTTTCAACATGAGGCACGATCCAATTGACATTTTGAATCATTTTTGGTACAGTCCAAAAAATCAATTTTCTGATGAAAAACGATGACCCCGAACCTGTTGAACTTTCTCCAAATGGTCAGTATTCGTGATTTTTTAATGTTGAATTTTTTTACTGTAATTGACTATTGCATGTGAATTATAACTTTTGGAATTAAAATAAGTGTGTTTATAGTCATTTTCCTGCCTGAAATTGGTCAAAATAGAAGCTTCTGAGTAGGAGGTAAAGTCTGTAAAAATGGCAATTTTGGTCACTGTGAGGCTTTAAAAAGTGGTTATTCAACATGAGGCACGATCCAATTGACATTTTGAATCATTTTTTGTACAGTCCAAAAAATCAATTTTCTGATGAAAAACGATGATTCTCCAGATGGTCAGTAATGGTGATTTTTAATGTTTAACCTTTTGACTGTAAATAACTATTGCATATGAATTATCACTTTTGGAACTAAAATAAGTGTGTTTAGAGACATTTTCCTGCCCGAAATCGGTCAAAATCGAAGCTTCTGAGCGGGAGGAATAGTCTGTAAAAATGGCAATTTTTATCACTGTGATGCTTTAAAAATAGGTTATTTAACATGAGTCACGATCCAATTGAAATTTTGAATCATTTTTTGTAGAGTCGAAAAAATCAATTTTCTGATGAAAAACGATGACCCCTGACCTGTTGAACTTTCTCCAGATAGTCAGTAATGGTGATTTTTTAATGTTTAATCTTTTGACTGTAATTGACTATTGCATGTGAATTATAACTTTTGGAACTAAAAAAGGTGAGTTTAGAGTCCTTATCCTGCCTGAAATAAGTCAAAATAGAAGCTTCTGAGTAGGAGAAAAAGTCTGTAAAAGTGGCAATTTTGGTCACTTTGAGGCTTTAAAAATTGGTTATTCAACATGAGGCACGATCCAATTGACATTTTAAATCATTTTTTGTAGAGTCCATAAATTCAATTTTCTGATGAAAACGATGACCCCTGACCTGTTGAACTTTATCCAGATAGTCAGTAATGGTGATTTTTTAATGTTTAATCTTTTGACTGTAAATAACTTTTGCATATGAATTATCACTTTTGGAACTAAAATAAGTGTGTTTAGAGTCATTTTCCTGCCCAAAATTGGTCAAAATAGAAACTTCTGAGTAGGAGGAAAAGTCTGTAAAAATGACAATTTTGGTCACTTTGAGGCTTTAAAAAGTGGTTATTCAACATGAGGCATGATCCAATTGACATTTTGAATCATTTGTTGCACAGTCCAAAATAAAATAATTTCTGATGAAAAACGATGACCCCGGACCTGTCAAACTTTCTCCAGATGGTCAGTAATGGTGATTTTTAATTTTTAATCTTTTGACTGTAAATAACTATTGCAAATGAATTATAACTTTTGGAACTAAAATAAGTGTGTTTAAAGTCATTTTCCTGCCCGTAATCGTTCAAAATATAAGCTTCTGAGTAGGAGGAAAAGTCTGTGAAAATGGCAATTTTGGTCACTGTGAAACTGTAAAAAGTGGTTATTCAACATGAGGCACGATCCAATTGACATTTTGAATCATTTTTTGCACTGTCCAAAAAAAATCACTTTTCTGATGAAAAACGATGGCCCCAGACCTATCGAACTTTCTCCAGATGGCCAGTAATGGTGATTTTTTAATGTGTAATCTTTTGACTGTAAATGACTATTGCATGTGAATTATAACATTTGGAAATAAAATAAGTGTGTTTAGAGTCATTTCCCTGCCCAAAATTTGTCAAAATAGAAACATCTGAGTAGGAGGAAAGGCCTGTAAATTTTGGTCACTTTGAGGCTTTAAAAAGTGGTTATTCAACATGAGGCACGATCCAATTGACATTTTGAATCATTTTTTGTAGAGTCCAAAAATCTATTTTCTGATGCAAAACCATGACCCCGGACCTGCCGAACTTTCTCCAGATGGTCAGTAATGGTGATTTTTTAATGTTTAATCTTTTGACTGTAAATGACTATTGCATGTGAGTTATAACTTTTGGAACTAAACTAAGTGTGTTTAGAGTCATTTTCCTGCCCGAAATCGGTCAAAATAGAAGCTTCTGAGTAGGAGGAAAAGTCTGTAAAAATGGCAATTTTGGTCACTGTGGGGCTTTAAAAAGTGGTTATTCAACATGAGGCACAATCCAATTGACATTTTGAATCATTTTTTGTAGAGTCCAAAAAATCAATTTTCTGATGAAAAACAATGACCCTGGACCTGTCAAACTTTCTCCAGATGGTCAGTAATGGTGATTTTTTAATGTTTAATCTTTTGACTGTAAATGACTATTGCATGTGAATTATAACTTTTGGAACTAAAATAAGTGTGTTTAGAGTCATTTTCCTGCCCAAAATTGGTCAAAATAGAAACTTCTTAGTAGGAGGAAAAGCGTGTAAAAATGGCAATTTTGGTCACGTGGAGGCTTTAAAAAGTGGTCTTTCAACATGAGGCACAATGTAGATTTTCCACAGCCTGATGAGCAGAAAATCTGGATTTTATTAAGGACACGGAGGCTAAGATTATGCAAGCTCCTTTTATTGCCAGCTCACACAGCAGCAACAATTAAGAAGAATTTAGAACTTTGAGAACATTCCGAACATCTATGTAGTCCAGCAACAGGCAGCCATCTTCCTTCTTTTTTGCGCTGTGAACAAGATAAACTTTAAGTCCAAATAAATTGCTGGAGAATGTATCCAAGAGAAGAAACGTTCCAGATCTAGACCCCGTTACTCTGAAAGAAAGTATAAAATAGGTTAGACTACCCAGGTGGGTATCCAGTGGTGGGATAATCTTAGCCTCCGTGTCCTTAATAAAATCCAGATTTTCTGCTCATCAGGCTGTGGAAAATCTACATTTTATGGCACGACACGGAGGCCAATATTATGCAAGTTCAAAGTGCATACAATACATTATCAATTACATTAGGCATTGGCTTAAAGTAACAACTTTTGAACATGCTTTCATTTGACCAATCGGCTGCTCTTAAAATGTCTTGTAAACCCCCTCCCAAGACGAAGGCTTTGGAGGCTGAGGCACCTCTAATCGAATGTGCTCCAAAAATAGAGGTGTCCACACCCCTTCATTCATAACATCTTTAACCCATCTAGCTAAGGTAGGGGGAAACGGCTTTGTGAGGCCTTTTATGAGATATCAATAGTTGTGTAACGTCGTTTCTTAGGTTAAGGGTTCTCCTTTCGTATTCTTTCAAACATTGCACCACACACAGTCTTGGGTTTCCAGGGAAGTAAGGGTAGAAAATGGTTGAGGAAAGAGTCTCAGTTCTTTTAATATAGAAACATACTCCCTCAGGTTGGTATGCTTTACTGGAGACATCTAAAGCTCTAACATCAGATGTGCGTCTAAAGGAAACGAGACATAGGAGGGTTGTGAGTTTGTAAGAGAGTTTTTTAAGTGACAAATATTGATTATCACCCCAGTTCTCTAAAACATGAAGGATCAGTTTAACATCCCAAAGAGAGGTGTACTTAGGTATCGGTAGTTTAAGGACCCTAATGCTTCTCATAATCCTCCTTGTCAAAGCATTCTGCCCGACAGGTAGTCCATCTATCAGGCAATGACCGGCAGATGTTTACTGTCCTATAGGATAAACCTGACTCAAATAACTCTGTTAGGTAATTTATTACAAAGACTACATCAGTTGAAATGGGATTGATACCCCGTTGAACACACCAACAAATCCATTTATTCCATGCCAGTCTATATGCCTTTCTCGTGCCGGATGCCCACGACTCAGATATGAGTCTGAAAGCATCTGGCGAAAGGCCAGGGATTTCCCATTGTCTCCGGAAATCTTCCATGCCATCAGTGCAAGGGAGCCCTCTTCTATTAGAGGATGGATTTCCCCTCGAGGGCCTAGAATTAGGGTCTCGAAATGGGGAATTAGTAAGGGGAAGTCTACTGACATTTCTAGAATTACGGGGAACCACGCTTGGGATCTCCAAAGAGGAGTTATCACTACTACTGTTTCTTTGAATCTGCGTGTTTGTAAGAGGAACCTGGGTAGCATGACAGAAGGTGGGAAGGCATATGGCCTTAGACCTCTCCAGTCTTGTAGGAAGGCGTCCACCCCAGCAGCTTGAGGGTCTGGTTTCCAGCTGAAGAAGTGTGTCAGTTGAGTATTCAATCTGTCTGCAAAGAGATCTATGTTGAAAGGGCCCCAAATGTGTTGGATGTGTAGGAATATCTCCCTGTTCAGTCTCCAGTTGCTGGAGTGTCTGAAGTTCCTGGAGAACCAGTCCGCTACTCCATTGTTCAACCCAGGAATGTGTTGTGCTACAACTGAAATTCCTTTGCTTAAACAATAACCCCAAAAGTCCTTCGCTAGTTCGGCCAAGTCCTTGGAGTGTGGTCCTCCCATCTTGCTCACATATTGGACTGCTGAAATGTTGTCCATGCGAAGCATTACACAACATTTCATCTTTTCTTGAGTGAAACTGCGGACTGCAAAGGAGCCCGCTAGGAGTTCCAAGCAGTTGATGTGCATGTTCCTCTCTTGGTCTGACCAGCGTCCCCCTGTGGAAGAATTTCCGCATCTTGCTCCCCAACCCTCTAGGCTTGCATCCGAATCTATCACCATTTCGGGTTCCTCCCCGAAGATTGCCCTCCCGTTCCACGCTTGTGCGTTCTTGAGCCACCATTCCAATTCGTCCCTTGAGTCCTGATCTAGGGATAACATTTGAGAGTATGATTGATTTATGCGAAGGTATCTTTTTTTTAGTCTTTGGAGGGCTATAGTAGAGTGGGCCTGGGAATATGGCTTGGATGGTCGAGGATAGGAGGCCCAGGATTCTCGCTAAGTGCTTTAGTGTAATAGTCTTCTCTAATAAGACTGACTTTATTTCTTTCCGTAATTTTTTTAATTTGTCTCTGGGTCTGTGTGGAGGGTGTCCACAATGATCCCTAGGAACTGAGTGTCTTGTGCTGGAGTCAGGCATGACTTTTTAGGTTTACCACAAATCCTAGTTTCTCTAATATCTCTATTGCCCACTGAGTATGCAGGGATACAGTGTCTTTGGACTGACCCATTATTAAGATGTCGTCTAGGTATATTATTAACCTTACGCCTTTTGCCCTGAGCCATGCTGCTACCGGCCAGAGTACCTTTGTGAAGCACCAAGGTGCTGAAGATAGTCCGAACGGGAGACTGGAGAACTCCCAGAATCTGTTTAACCATGTAAAGCGGAGGTATTTTTGGTGTGGAGGCCAGTTGGGGATAGTGAGATAGGCGTCTTTGAGATCTAATCTTGTTAACCACTCTCCTTTCCTTAGGATATCTCTTAAGAGGTATATACCCTCCATTTTGAAGTGACGATAGACCACCCATTCGTTCAAATCTTTGAGGTTTATTACTGGCCTCATCTCGTTGTTCTTTTTCTCCACCAAAAAGATGTTGCTGACAAAGCCAACCCCTGGGTCAGTTGCCTCTCTGATGGCACCTTTGGCCAATAGGTCTTGTACCTCCTTTGTTACCAACTTTGAGTGTTCTTGAGAGAAAGTGATTTCCCTTGGGATTTTGTCTTGAAAGGGTGTGTCTGTGAATTCTATTCGGTATCCCCTGACCGTTTGTAGTACCCAAGGGTCTTGCGTCACTAAGTTCCAGTTTCCACAGAACTGGGCTAGTCTCCCTCCCACCCTTATAGGGGAATCTAACGGGTCTTTGGTGTGACGTACCTGATGAGAAGGTTTTCTGTCTTCTATCGCCTCTGATATTCGAAAGCGTCCTCTGTGTCTTTGGGGATAGAAGTTGGGGTAGGAGCCATAGGAACCATAGGATTGTTGAAAGGACCTGTTGCCTCGTGCCATGAAGGGTCTAGAGGAAGGTGTACCACGGCCGGGGAACCGACCCCTTGTTCGCCCGGCCCTTGCAAAAACTCTATCGTTAAAGACCTTTCTTATTTCTTTTTGGGACTTCTGTATGGAGCTGAATATCCCCACATATTTGGCCATCTCCTTTATGAATTCATCGCCAAAGAGTTGGCCCTGGGAAGAAGGTCCTCCTTCTTTAGTGGCTAGTTCAATTAATTTGCGGTCCAGTTTTAAGAGGATGCTCTTCCGTCTTTCATTTGAAAGAGCCGTATTGGCATTGCCAAGGAGGCAAACAGCTCTCTGAGCCCATTCTCGCAGTTCTTTTGGGTCAACCTGAGTATCGTTCAGGTAAGCTGTCTCGGCCATCTCGAAGATTTTGGTGAGGGGGCCAGTAATATCAAGAGTCTGTCCTGGCAGGACTTCAGGCCTCTATCCAAGCCTCTTCTAGGGTCTTTGCCTCCCTTGTTAATGAATGACACGACCTTTGGGTCGAGTTCGGGTGTTTTGGTTATCTTATCAGGGAGTGATGGCCGCGGGCATTCGGACCGTAAACGAGATCTAACCTCCTTAGGCATCTCTCTCTGCAACCAGAAGGTAATGTATTTGGCCACATGTTGTGAAGGGGTCCATTCGGGTGATAGGGGGATGTCTTATCATAAGGGGGTCAAACATATTGTCCCCAAGTGGGTCAAGAATCCCCATCTTGGACCCAGAGGCCGATGATGCCTCATCAGATGTCCCTTTTTTGGCCGTGGGTGTGTCTTCATAATCAGAGTCGAACTCTGAAGAGCAGGACAAATCTAGTTCTGGCTCATAAGTGCGGTCCTCATCAGACTCACTGTCTATAGGGACAACCGGGCCGTCATGCCCATCCGCAGTGTCAAACATACTGAGTCCATCACCGGTGTCATCCGGTAGACCCTCAATGAGCCCTTTAGCTTTCTTGGATTTTTTATGAGGGTGGTCACCTGATGGCCTTTTGTTATGAGATTTATTGGGCCAGGAAGAGCATCCGGGTAGGTTAGCAGAATGATTGGAGAGGGTTTCTAGTCTTTTATTGATGGTGTCATCCAGCGACCCCATCAGTTTGCCTAAAGCCCTGTTCACCAGTTCTTCTAATCTACCCTCAACTAATGAGTCTAATTGTTGATCAGACATTCTCCTTTTTTTTTTTTTTAAATAACTAAATTAAATAAAATGATGAAATGTATGCTAGTGGTATTTAACCATTCAACCATAGGGGTATTCAACCAAACAGAGGGAGTATTAAAGGGTTAAAATTCCTGGTCAGTAGGGGGCAGTTGGGTTAAAAACTCCTGGTCAGTAGGGGGCAGTTGCGTGAAGGAGATCCTCCTCGGTGTTGTAACTGTCATCGAACCTGAAACGAAGGGTTTGGTGGTCTAGGAAGGGCCTTTCCTCTAATATATCAAAACGAGGCTTACTTCCTTCCTGCCGTGAAGTCAAACACATCGGAAAGAGGGTCCCGGTGCAGTCGCGTTGGAGGTAGTGGCCGCACCGGGAGAGAGACGAAAATTGTGCCCGGGGGAAGCGAGGTGAGGAGGCTTAAATTATTTAATGTATTTGAAATACATTGAGTCACGTACGCGCCGGCAGCCTCAGACCCGGTCGCGTAAGAGAGAATCAGTAATAGTGCGCGCGGGGCCGCGAGTAAGAGCGAGGCCTCGGCGCGTCTTTCAAAGACGAGGGGCAGAGCGAGGCTCCGGTGCGTCTTTGAAAAGGGAACTGCTTATCAGTGAGGGGAGAGGAAATTAGCCCGAGAGGGACAAGTAGAAGTCTTGGCGCAGGGCGGAAGAGGGGGCAGTTCGAGGAACGTGAGGAAGGGGAAAAAGGTGCAGTAAAAGTGAAAAAGCTGTTTAAATCACCATAGGCATACAGATAGCAGGGAATAGTACAATAGTACAAATAGACAAAAGACATGTAAAATGCATGTAATAAATCTTAGTTGGGATTAATAAAAATAATTAATAAGAAGAATTGGAGGAGCAATATAAGGATTACTTATCTGGTGAACAGCAGCAATAAAAGAAGGAAGATGGCTGCCTGTTGCTGGACTACATAGATGTTCGGAATGTTCTCAAAGTTCTAAATTCTTCTTAATTGTTGCTGCTGTGTGAGCTGGCAATAAAAGGAGATTGCATAATATTGGCCTCCGTGTCGTGCCATAAAATCCAATCGACATTTTGAATCATTTTTTTACAGTACAAAAAATCAATTTCGGATGTTAAACGATGACCCCGGACCTGTCAAACTTTCTCCAGATGGTCAGTAATGGTGATTTTTAATGTTTAATCTTTTGACTGTAATTGACTGTTGCATGTGAATTATAACTTTTGGAACTAAAATAAGTGTGTTTATAGTCATTTTTCTGCCCAAAATTGGTCAAAATAGAAACTTCTGAGTAGGAGGAATAGCGTGTAAAAATGGAAATTTTGGTCACTGTGAGGCTTTTAAAAGTGGTTATTCAACATGAGGCATGATCCAATTGACATTTTGAATCATTTTTTTTTACATTCCAAAAAATCAATTTTCTGATGAAAAACGATGACCTCGGACCTGTCGAACTTTCTACAGATGGTCAGTAATGGTGATTTTTTAATGCTTAATCTTTTGACTATAAATAACTATTGCATATGAATTATCACTTTTGGAACTGAAATAAGTGTGTTTAGAGTCATAATCCTGCCCGAAAAAAGTCAAAATAGAAGCTTCTGTTTCGGAAGAAAAGTCTGTAAAAATGGCAATTTTGGTCACTGTGAGGCTTTAAAAAGTGGTTATTCAACATGAGGCACGATCCAATTGACATTTTGAATCATTTTTTGTACAGTCCCAAAAATCTATTTTCTGATGAAAAACAATGACCCCGGACCTGTCGAACTTTCTCCAGATGGTCAGTAATGGTGATTTTTTAATGTTTAATCTTTTGACTGTAAATGACTATTGCATGTGAATTATAACTTTTGGTGATAAAATAAGTGTGTTTAGAGTCATTTTCCTGCCCGAAATCGGTCAAAATAGAAGCTTTTGAGTAGGAGGAATAGTCTGTAAAAATGGCAATTTTGGTAACTGTGAGGCTTTAAAAAGTGGTTATTCAACATGAGGCATGATCCAATTGACATTTTGAATCATTTGCTGCACAGTCCCAAAAAATCAATTTTCTGATGAAAAATGATGACCCCAGACCTTTCGAACTTTCGCCAGATGGTCAGTAATGGTGATTTTTAATGTTTAATCTTTTGACTGTGAATGACTATTGCATGTGAGTTATAACTTTTGGAACTAAACTAAGTGTGTTTAGAGTCATTTTCCTGCCCGAAATCGGTAAAAATAGAAGCTTCTGAGTAGGAGGAAAAGTCTGTAAAAATGGCAATTTTGGTCACTGTGAGGCTTTAAAAAGTGGTTATTCAACATGAGGCACAATCCAATTGACATTTTGAATCATTTTTTGTAGAGTCCAAAAATCAATTTTCTGATGCAAAACAATGACCCCGGACCTGCCGAACTTTCTCCAGATGGTCAGTAACGGTGATTTTTAATGTTTAATCTTTTGACTGTAAATGACTATTGCATGTGAATTATAACTTTTGGAACTAAAATAAGTGTGTTTAGAGTCATTTTCCTGCCCAAAATTGGTCAAAATAGAAACTTCTTAGTAGGAGGAAAAGCGTGTAAAAATGGCAATTTTGGTCACGTTGAGGCTTTAAAAAGTGGTCTTTCAACATGAGGCACAATGTAGATTTTCCACAGCCTGATGAGCAGAAAATCTGGATTTTATTAAGGACACAGAGGCTAAGATTATGCAAGCTCCTTTTATTGCCAGCTCACACAGCAGCAACAATTAAGAAGAATTTAGAACTTTGAGAACATTCCGAACATCTATGTAGTCCAGCAACAGGCAGCCATCTTCCTTCTTTTTTGCGCTGTGAACAAGATAAACTTTAAGTCCAAATAAATTGCTGGAGAATGTATCCAAGAGAAGAAACGTTCCAGATCTAGACCCCGTTACTCTGAAAGAAAGTATAAAATAGGTTAGACTACCCGGGTGGGTATCAGTGGTGGGATAATCTTAGCCTCCGTGTCCTTAATAAAATCCAGATTTTCTGCTCATCAGGCTGTAGAAAATCTACATTTTATGGCACGACACGGAGGCCAATATTATGCAAGTTCAAAGTGCATACAATACATTATCAATTACATTAGGCATTGGCTTAAAGTAACAACTTTTGAACATGCTTTCATTTGACCAATCGGCTGCTCTTAAAATGTCTTGTAAACCCCCTCCCAAGACGAAGGCTTTGGAGGCTGAGGCACCTCTAATCGAATGTGCTCCAAAAATAGAGGTGTCCACACCCCCTTCATTCATAACATCTTTAACCCATCTAGCTAAGGTAGGGGGGGAAACGGCTTTGTGAGGCCTTTTATGAGATATCAATAGTTGTGTAACGTCGTTTCTTAGGTTAAGGGTTCTCCTTTCGTATTCTTTCAAACATTGCACCACACACAGTCTTGGGTTTCCAGGGAAGTAAGGGTAGAAAATGGTTGAGGAAAGAGTCTTAGTTCTTCTTTTAATTTAGAAACATACTCCCTCAGGTTGGTATGCTTTACTGGAGACATCTAAAGCTCTAACATCAGATGTGCGTCTAAAGGAAACGAGACATAGGAGGGTTGTGAGTTTGTAAGAGAGTTTTTTAAGTGACAAATATTGATTATCACCCCAGTTCTCTAAAACATGAAGGATCATTTTAACATCCCAAAGAGAGGTGTACTTGGGTATCGGTGGTTTAAGGACCCTAATGCTTCTCATAATCCTCCTTGTCAAAGCATTCTGCCCGACAGGTAGTCCATCTATCAGGCAATGACCGGCAGAAATGGCTGATCTATAGATGTTTACTGTCCTATAGGATAAACCTGACTCAAATAACTCTGTTAGGTAATTTATTACAAAGACTACATCAGTTGAAATGGGATTGATACCCCGTTGAACACACCAACAAATCCATTTATTCCATGCCAGTCTATATGCCTTTCTCGTGCCGGATGCCCACGACTCAGATATGAGTCTGAAAGCATCTGGCGAAAGGCCAGGGATTTCCCATTGTCTCCGGAAATCTTCCATGCCATCAGTGCGAGGGAGCCCTCTTCTATTAGAGGATGGATTTCCCCTCGAGGGCCTAGAATTAGGGTCTCGAAATGGGGAATTAGTAAGGGGAAGTCTACTGACATTTCTAGAATTACAGGGAACCACGCTTGGGATCTCCAAAGAGGAGTTATCACTACTACTGTTTCTTTGAATCTGCGTGTTTGTAAGAGGAACCTGGGTAGCATGACAGAAGGTGGGAAGGCATATGGCCTTAGACCTCTCCAGTCTTGTAGGAAGGCGTCCACCCCAGCAGCTTGAGAGTCTGGTTTCCAGCTGAAGAAGTGTGTCAGTTGAGTATTCAATCTGTCTGCAAAGAGATCTATGTTGAAAGGGCCCCAAATGTGTTGGATGTGTAGGAATATCTCCCTGTTCAGTCTCCAGTTGCTGGAGTGTCTGAAGTTCCTGGAGAACCAGTCCGCTACTCCATTGTTCAACCCAGGAATGTGTTGTGCTACAACTGAAATTCATTGGCTTAAACAATAACCCCAAAAGTCCTTCGCTAGTTCGGCCAAGTCCTTGGAGTGTGGTCCTCCCATCTTGCTCACATATTGGACTGCTGAAATGTTGTCCATGCGAAGCATTACACAACATTTCATCTTTTCTTGAGTGAAACTGCGGACTGCAAAGGAGCCCGCTAGGAGTTCCAAGCAGTTGATGTGCATGTTCCTCTCTTGGTCTGACCAGCGTCCCCCTGTGGAAGAATTTCCGCATCTTGCTCCCCAACCCTCTAGGCTTGCATCCGAATCTATCACCATTTCGGGTCCCTCCCCGAAGATTGCCCTCCCGTTCCACGCTTGTGCGTTCTTGATCCACCATTCCAATTCGTCCCTTGAGTCCTGATCTAGGGATAACATTTGAGAGTATGATTGATTTTTGCGAAGGTATCTTTTTTTTAGTCTTTGGAGGGCTATAGTAGAGTGGGCTTGGGAATATGGCTTGGATGGTCGAGGATAGGAGGCCCAGGATTCTCGCTAAGTGCTTTAGTGTAATAGTCTTCTCTAATAAGACTTTCTTTATTTCTTTCCGTAATTTTTTTAATTTGTCTCTGGGTAAGCGTAGCTCTGTGTGGAGGGTGTCCTCAATGAACCCTAGGAACTGAGTGTCTTGTGCTGGAGTCAGGCATGACTTTTTTAGGTTTACCACAAATCCTAGTTTCTCTAATATCTCTATTGCCCACTGAGTATGCAGGGATACAGTGTCTTTGGACTGACCCATTATTAAGATGTCGTCTAGGTATATTATTAACCTTACGCCTTTTGCCCTGAGCCATGCTGCTACCGGCCAGAGTACCTTTGTGAAGCACCAAGGTGCTGAAGATAGTCCGAACGGGAGACTGGAGAACTCCCAGATTCTGTTTAACCATGTAAAGCGGAGGTATTTTTGGTGTGGAGGCCAGATGGGGATAGTGAGATAGGCGTCTTTGAGATCTAATCTTGTTAACCAATCGCCTTTCCTTAGGATATCTCTTAAGAGGTATATACCCTCCATTTTGAAGTGACGATAGACCACCCATTCGTTCAAATCTTTGAGGTTTATTACTGGCCTCATCTCGTTGTTCTTTTTCTCCACCAAAAAGATGTTGCTGACAAAGCCAACCCCTGGGTCGGTTGCCTCTCTGATGGCACCTTTGGCCAATAGGTCTTGTACCTCCTTTGTTACCAACTTTGAGTGTTCTTGAGAGAAAGTGATTTCCCTTGGGATTTTGTCTTGAAAGGGTGTGTCTGTGAATTCTATTCGGTATCCCCTGACCGTTTGTAGTACCCAAGGGTCTTGCGTCACTAAGTTCCAGTTTCCACAGAACTGGGCTAGTCTCCCTCCCACCCTTATAGGGGAATCTAAAGGGTCTTTGGTGTGACGTACCTGATGAGAAGGTTTTCTGTCTTCTATCGCCTCTGATATTCCGAAAGCGTCCTCTGTGTCTTTGGGGATAGAAGTTGGGGTAGGAGCCATAGGAACCATAGGATTGTTGAAAGGACCTGTTGCCTCGTGCCATGAAGGGTCTAGAGGAAGGTGTACCACGGCCGGGGAACCGACCCCTTGTTCGCCCGGCCCTTGCAAAAACTCTATCGTTAAAGACCTTTCTTATTTCTTTTTGGGACTTCTGTATGGAGCTGAATATCCCCACATATTTGGCCATCTCCTTTATGAATTCATCGCCAAAGAGTTGGCCCTGGGAAGAAGGTCCTCCTTCTTTAGTGGCTAGTTCAATTAATTTGGGGTCCAGTTTTAAGAGGATGCTCTTCCGTCTTTCATTTGAAAGAGCCGTATTGGCATTGCCAAGGAGGCAAACAGCTCTCTGAGCCCATTCTCGCAGTTCTTTTGGGTCAACCTGAGTATCGTTCAGGTAAGCTGTCTCGGCCATCTCGAAGATTTTGGTGAGGGGGCCAGTAATATCAAGGAGTCTGTCCTGGCAGGACTTCAGGCCTCTATCCAAGCCTCTTCTAGGGTCTTTGCCTCCCTTGTTAATGAATGACACGACCTTTGGGTCGAGTTCGGGTGTTTTGGTTATCTTATCAGGGAGTGATGGCCGCGGGCATTCGGACCGTAAACGAGATCTAACCTCCTTAGGCATCTCTCTCTGCAACCAGAAGGTAATGTATTTGGCCACATGTTGTGAAGGGGTCCATTCGGGTGATAGGGGATGTCTTATCATAAGGGGTCAAACATATTGTCCCCAAGTGGGTCAAGAATCCCCATCTTGGACCCAGAGGCCGATGATGCCTCATCAGATGTCCCTTTTTTGGCCGTGGGTGTGTCTTCATAATCAGAGTCGAACTCTGAAGAGCAGGACAAATCTAGTTCTGGCTCATAAGTGCGGTCCTCATCAGACTCACTGTCTATAGGGACAACCGGGCCGTCATGCCCATCCGCAGTGTCAAACATACTGAGTCCATCACCGGTGTCATCCGGTAGACCCTCAATGAGCCCTTTAGCTTTCTTGGATTTTTTATGAGGGTGGTCACCTGATGGCCTTTTGTTATGAGATTTATTGGGCCAGGAAGAGCATCCGGGTAGGTTAGCAGAATGATTGGAGAGGGTTTCTAGTCTTTTATTGATGGTGTCATCCAGCGACCCCATCAGTTTGCCTAAAGCCCTGTTCACCAGTTCTTCTAATCTACCCTCAACTAATGAGTCTAATTGTTGATCAGACATTCTCCTTTTTTTTTTTTTTAAATAACTAAATTAAATAAAATGATGAAATGTATGCTAGTGGTATTTAACCATTCAACCATAGGGGTATTCAACCAAACAGAGGGAGTATTAAAGGGTTAAAATTCCTGGTCAGTAGGGGGCAGTTGGGTTAAAAACTCCTGGTCAGTAGGGGGCAGTTGCGTGAAGGAGATCCTCCTCGGTGTTGTAACTGTCATCGAACCTGAAACGAAGGGTTTGGTGGTCTAGGAAGGGCCTTTCCTCTAATATATCAAAACGAGGCTTACTTCCTTCCTGCCGTGAAGTCAAACACATCGGAAAGAGGGTCCCGGTGCAGTCGCGTTGGAGGTAGTGGCCGCACCGGGAGAGAGACGAAAATTGTGCCCCGGGGAAGCGAGGTGAGGAGGCTTAAATTATTTAATGTATTTGAAATACATTGAGTCACGTACGCGCCGGCAGCCTCAGACCCGGTCGCGTAAGAGAGAATCAGTAATAGTGCGCGCGGGGCCGCGAGTAAGAGCGAGGCCTCGGCGCGTCTTTCAAAGACGAGGGGCAGAGCGAGGCTCCGGTGCGTCTTTGAAAAGGGAACTGCTTATCAGTGAGGGGAGAGGAAATTAGCCCGAGAGGGACAAGTAGAAGTCTTGGCGCAGGGCGGAAGAGGGGGCAGTTCGAGGAACGTGAGGAAGGGGAAAAAGGGTGCAGTAAAAGTGAAAAAGCTGTTTAAATCACCATAGGCATACAGATAGCAGGGAATAGTACAATAGTACAAATAGACAAAAGACATGTAAAATGCATGTAATAAATCTTAGCTGGGATTAATAAAAATAATTAATAAGAAGAATTGGAGGAGCAATATAAGGATTACTTATCTGGTGAGCAGCAGCAATAAAAGAAGGAAGATGGCTGCCTGTTGCTGGACTACATAGATGTTCGGAATGTTCTCAAAGTTCTAAATTCTTCTTAATTGTTGCTGCTGTGTGAGCTGGCAATAAAAGGAGATTGCATAATATTGGCCTCCGTGTCGTGCCATAAAATCCAATCGACATTTTGAATCATTTTTTTACAGTACAAAAAATCAATTTTCGGATGTTAAACGATGACCCCGGACCTGTCAAACTTTCTCCAGATGGTCAGTAATGGTGATTTTTTAATGTTTAATCTTTTGACTGTAATTGACTATTGCATGTGAATTATAACTTTTGGAACTAAAATAAGTGTGTTTATAGTCATTTTTCTGCCAAAAATTGGTCAAAATAGAAACTTCTGAGTAGGAGGAATAGCGTGTAAAAATGGAAATTTTGGTCACTGTGAGGCTTTTAAAAGTGGTTATTCAACATGAGGCATGATCCAATTGACATTTTGAATCATTTTTTTTACATTACAAAAAATCTATTTTCTGATGAAAAATAATGACCCAGACCTGCCGAACTTTCCCCAGTTGGTCAGTAATGGTGATTTTTTAATGTTTAATCTTTTGACTGCAAATAACTATTGCATATGAATTATCAATTTTGGAACGAAAATAAGTGTGATTAGAGTCATTTATCTGCCCGAAATCGTTAAAAAAAGAAGCTTCTGAGTAGGAGGAAAAGACTCTAAAAATGGCATTTTTGTTCACGGTGAGGTTTTAAAAAGTGGTTATTCAACATATGGCTTTATCCAATTTTAATGTTTAATCTTTTGACTGTAAATAACTATTGCTTATGAATTATCACTTTTGAAACTAAAATAAGTGTGTTTAGAGTCATAATCCTGCCCGAAAAAAAGTCAAAATAGAAGCTTCTGTTTCGGAAGAAAAGTCTGTAAAAATGGCAATTTTGGTCACTGTGAGGCTTTAAAAAGTGGTTATTCAACATGAGGCACGATCCAATTAACATTTTGAATAGGTTTTTTGTAGAGTCCAAAAAATCAATTTTCTGATGAAAAACAATCACCCTGACCTGCCGAACTTTCTCCAGATGGTCAGTAATGGTGATCTTTTAATGTTTAATCTTTTGATGGTAAATGACTATTGCATGTGAATTATAACTTTTGGAACTAAAATAAGTGTGTTTGGAGTAATTATCCTGCCCAAAATTGGTCAAAATAGAAACTAAGGAGTAGGAGGAAAAGTCTGTAAAAATGGCAATTTTGGTCACTGTGGGGCCTTAAAAAGTGTTTATTCAACATGAGGCACGATCCAATTTTAATGTTTAATCTTTTGATTGTAAATAACTATTGCATTTGAATTATCACTTTTGGAACTAAAATAAGTGTGTTTAGAGTAATTTTCCTGCCCGAAATAGGTCAAAGTAGAAGCTTTTGAGTAGGAGGAATAGTCTGTAAAAATGCCAATTTTGGTCACTGTGAGGATTTAAAAGTGGTTATTCAACATGAGGCACGATCCAATTGACATTTTGAATCATTTTTTGTACAGTCCAAAAAAATCAATTTTCTGATGAGAAACAATGACCTCAGACCTGTCGAACTTTCTCCAGATGGTCAGTAATAGTGATTTTTTAATGTTTAATCTTTTGACTGTGAATGACTATTGCATGTGAATTATCACTTTTGGAACTAAAATAAGTGTGTTTAGAGTCAGTTTCCTGCCCAAAATCGGTCAAAATAGAATCTTTTGAGTAGGAGGAAAAGTCTGTAAAAATGGCAATTTTGGTCACTGTGAGGCTTTAAAAATTGGTTATTCAACATGAGGCACGGTCTAATTGACATTTTGAATCATGTTTTGTAGAGTCCAAAAAAACTATTTTCTGATGAAAAACGAACCCCCGGACCTGCCGAAGTTTCTCCAGATGGTCAGTAATGGTGATTTTTTAATGTTTTGACTGTAAATAAATATTGCATATGAATTATCACTTTTGGCACTAAAATAAGTGTTTAGAGTCATTTTCCTGCCCGAAATAAGTCAAAATAGAAGCTTCAGAGTAGGAGGAAAAGTCTGTAAAAATGGCAATTTTGGTCACTGTGAGGGTTTAAAAAGTGGTTATTCACCATGAGGCATGATCCAATTGACATTTTGAATCATTTTTTGTACAGTCCAAAAAATCAATTTTCTGATGAGAAACGATGACCTCAGACCTGTCGAACTTTCTCCAGATGGTCAGTAATGGTGATTTTTTAATGTTTAATATTTTGACTGTAAATAAATATTGCATATGAATTATCACTTTTGGCACTAAAATAAGTGTTTAGCGTCATTTTCCTGCCCGAAATAAGTCAAAATAGAAGCTTCAGAGTAGGAGGAAAAGCCTGTAAAAATGGAAATTTTGGTCAATGTGAGGCTTTAAAAAGTGGTTATTCAACATGAGGCACGATCCAAATGACATTTTGAATCATTTTTTGTACAGTCCAAGAAAATCAATTTTCTGATGATGACCCCGGGCCTGTCCAACTTTCTCCAGATGGTCAGTAATGGTGATTCTTTAATGTTTAATCTTTTGACTGTAAATAACTATTGCATATGAATTATCACTTTTGGAACTAAAATAAGTGTTTTTAGAGTCATTTTCCTGCCCAAAATTGGTCAAAATAGAAACTTTTGAGTACGAAGAAAAGCCTGTAAAAATGGAAATTTTGGTCAATGTGAGGCTTTAAAAAGTGGTTATTCAACATGAGGCACGATCCAATTGACATTTTGAATCATTTTTTGTATAGTCCGAAAATCAATTTTCTGATGAAAAACAATGAACCCCGGACCTGTCGAACTTTCTCCAGATGGTCAGTAAGATTGATTTTTTAATGTTTAATCTTTTGACTGTAAATAACTATTGCATATGAATTATCACTTTTGGAACTAAAATAAGTGTTTTTAGATTCATTTTCCTGCCCAAAATCGGTCAAAATAGAAGCTTCTTCGTAGGAGGAAAAGTGTGTAAAAATGCCAATTTTGGTCACTGTGAGGCTTTAAAAAGTGTTTATTCAATATGAGGCACGATCCAATTGACATTTTGAATACATTTGTTTTAGTCTAAAAAATACATTTTCTGATGAAAACCGATGACCCTGGACCTGTGGAACTTTCTCCAGATGGTCAGTAATGTTGGTTTTATAATGTTTAATCGTTTGACTGTAAATAACTATTGCATATGAATTATCACTTTTGGAACTAAAATAAGTGTGTTTAGAGTCATTTTCCTGCCTGAAATGAGTCAAAATAGAAGCTTCTGAGTAGGAGGAAAAGCCTGTAAAAATGGCAATTTTGGTCACTGTGAGGCTTTAAAAAGTGGTTATTCAACATGATGCATGATCCAATTGACATTTTGAATCATTTTTTGTACAGTCCAAAAAAAACAATTTTCTGAAGAAAAACGATGACCCTGGACCTGTCGAACTTTCTCCAGATGGTCAGTAATGGTGATTCTTTAATGTTTAATCTTGTGATTGTAAATAACTTTTGCATATGAATTATCTCTTTTGGAACTAAAATAAGTGTGTTTAGAGTCATTTTCCTGCCCGAAATAAGTCAAAATAGAAGCTTCAGAATAGGAGGAAAATTCTGTAAAAATGGCAATTTTGGTCACTGTGAGGCTTATAAAAGTGGATATTCAACATGAGGCACGATCCAGTTTTAATGTTTAATCTTTTGACTGTAAATAACTATTGCATCTGAATTATCACTTTTGGAACTAAAATAAGTGTGTTTAAAGTCATTTTCTTGCCCAAAGTTGGTCAAAATGCAAATTTCTGAGTAGGAGGAAAAAGCCTGTAAAAATGGCAATTTGGTCACAGTGAGGCTTTAAAAAGTGTTTATTCAACATGAGGCACGATCCAATTGACACTTTGAATCATTTTTTGTACAGTCCAAAAAAATCAATTTTCTGAAGAAAAACGATGACCCCGGAACTGTCGAACTTTCTCCAGATGGTCAGTAATGGTGATCTTTTAATGTTTAATCTGTTGACTGTAAATAACTATTGCATATGAATAATCAGTTTTGGAACTAAAATAAGTGTGTTTAGAGTCATTATGCTGGCCGAAATAAGTCAAAATAGAAGCTTCTGAGTAGGAGGAAAAGTCTGTAAAAATGGTAATTTTGGTCACAATGAGGCTTCAAAAAGTGGTTATTCAACATAAGGCACGATCCAGTTTTAATGTTTAATCTTTTGACTGTAAATAACTATTGCATATGAATTATCACTTTTCTAACTAAAATAAGGGTGTTTAGAGTCATTTTCCTGCCCAAAATCGGTCAAAATAGAAGCTTCTGAGTAGGAGAAAAAGTCGGTAAAATGGCAATTTTGGTCACTGTGAGGATTTAAAACGGTTTATTCAATATGAGGCATGATCTAATTGACATTTTGAATCATTTTTTGACCAGTCCAAAAAATCAATTTTCTGATGAAAAACGATGACCCCGGACCTGTCGAACTTTCTCCAGTTGGTCAGTAAGGGTGATTTTTTAATGTTTAATCTTTTGACTGTAAATAACTATTGCATATGAATTATCACTTTTGGAAATAAAATAAGTGTGTTTAGAGTCATTTTCCTGCCCAAAATCGGTCAAAATAGAAGCTTCTGACTAGGAGGAAAAGCCTGTAAAAATGGCAATTTTGGTCACTGTGAGGATTTCAAACGGTTTGTTCAATATGAGGCATGATCTAATTGACATTTTGAATCATTTTTTGACCAGTCCAAAAAATCAATTTTCTGATGAAAAACGATGACCCCGGACCTGTCGAACGTTCTCCAGTTGGTCAGTAAGGGTGATTTTTAATGTTTAATCTTTTGACTGTGAAAGACTATTGCATATGAATTATCACTTTTGGAAATAAAATAAGTGTGTTTCGAGTCATTTTCCTGCCCAAAATCGTTCAAAATAGATTCTTCTGAGTAGGAGGAATAGTCTGTAAAAATGGCAATTTTGGTCACAGTGAGGTTCTAAAAATTGGTTATTCAACATGAGGCACGATCCAATTGACATTTTGAATCATTTTTTGTAGAGTCAAAAAAATCAATTTTCTGATGAAAAACGATGATCCCGGAGCTTTCAAACTTTCTCCAGATGGTCAGTAATGGTGATTTTTTAATGTTTAATCTTCTGACTGTAAATAACTATAGCATATGAATTATCACTTTTGGAACTCAAATATGTGTGTTTAGAGTCATTTTCCTGCCCGAAATAAGTAAAATAGAAGCTTCTGAGTAGGAGAAAAAGCCTGTAAAAATGGCAATTTTGGTCACTGTGAGGCTTTAAAAAGTGGTTATTCAACATGAGGCACGATCCAATTGACATTTTGAATCATTTTTTGTACAGTCCAAAAATCAATTTTCTGATAAAAACGATGACCCCGGACCTGTCGAACTTTCTCCAGATGGTCAGTAATTGTGATTTTTTTAATGTTTAATCTTTTGACTGTAAATAACTATTGCATATAAATTATCACTATTGGAAATAGAATAAGTGTCTTTAGAGTCATTTTCCTGCCCAAAATCGGTCAACATAGAATCTTTTGAGTAGGAGGAAAAGTCTGTAAAACTGGCAAAGTTGGTCACTGTGAGGGTTTAAAAATTGGTTATTCAACATGAGGCACGATCCAATTGACATTTTGAATCATTTTTTGTAGAGTCCCAAAAATCAATTTTCTGATGAAAAATGATGACTTGGACCTGTCGAACTTTCTCCACATGGTCAGTAATGGTGATTTTTTAATGTTTAATCTTTTGACTGTAAATAACTATTGCATATGAATTATCAGTTTTGGAACTAAAATAAGTGTGTTTAGAGTCATTTTCCTTTCTCCAGATGGTCAGTAAGGGTGATTTTTTAATGTTTAATCCTTTGACTTTGAATGACTATTGCATGTGAGTTATAACTTTTAGAACTAAAATAAGTGTGTTTAGAGTCATTTCCCTGTCCAAAAGTGGTCAAAATTGAAGCTTTTGAGTAGGAGGAATAGTCTGTAAAAATGGCAATTTTGGTCACTGTGAGGCTTTAAAAATTACTTATTCAACATGAGGCACGATCCAATTGACATTTTTGAATAATTTTTGTGGAGTCCAAAAATCTATTTTCGGATGAGAAACAATGACCCCGGACCTGTCGAACTTTCTCCAGATAGCCAGTAATGGTGATTTTTTAATGTTTAATCTTTTGACTATAAATAACTATTGCATATGAATTATCAGTTTTGGAACTAAAATAAGTGTGTTTAGAGTCATTTTCCTGCCCAAAATCGGTCAAAATAGAAACTTCTGAGTAGGAGGAAAAGTGTTTAAAAATGGCAGTTTAGGTTATTCAACATGAGGCACGATCCAATTGACATTTTGAATCATTTTTTGTACAGTCCAAAAGATATATTTTCTGACGGAAAATGATGACCCCGGACCTGTCGAACTTTCTCCAGTTGGTCAGTAATGGTGATTCTTTAATGTTTAATCTTTTGACTGTAAATAACTATTGCATATGAATTATCTCTTTTAGAACTAAAATAAGTATGTTTAGAGTCATTTTCCTGCCCGAAATCGGTCAAAATAGAAGCTTCTGAGTAGGAGGAAAAGCCTGTAAAAATGGCAATCTGAAAGAGACACGTTAGTGATAGGTTCCTTACCTTAGAATATCCCCAGGCATCAGACTGGATCCGGAAAGTTTTTTCATCAGCATTACCCCTGCGCGTCGGTAGGTGGCGTCATGCGGCTCCGCGTCTGTCGCTGGCATCGTTAGCGCCGAGATGACGTCACGGAGACTACTTAGGCGCCACCCATGCGCGCTGACGTCAGTTCTTTCTTTTTCCACGCCAGTAAGCACAGATCCGGTTAGAGCACGTACCTTAGTCACTTTTTTACTCTCTTTTTGAGACTTTTGTCTCCTGTGGTTACTCTGGTGCACGTAGGGATGCCTGGTTTTAAGTCTTGTGGGGCCTGCCGTCGCAATATGTCGGTGGCGGACCCCCACGGCGTCTGTCTCTACTGCCTGGAGAGCGACCACGACTCCCGGACCTGCAGGGACTGTCTGGCCATGGCCCCGAAGGCCTTGAGGGAGCGACGCCGGAAGTTGCTTGAGGTCCGGCACTCGTCCCAGCGCCGTTCTCGGTCTAGGGGCCGCTCCAGAGAACGCTCGTGGGGCCACCATCATCGCTCCTCGGGCTCCAAGTCTTCACCCTCGGATTCGGGTAAGAGACCACACGAAAAGAAGTCGAAGAAGCGTTGTCGCTCTCCGACGTCCCCCCGTCAGTCCCCGGATGCGGACGAGGGGGACAGGGGTTCTGCCCCTGCGGCTCCTTCGGAGCCCGGGAGTCCCGCGGCCTACCCACCATACCCAGGTCCATCGGCAACTCCCGCACAGGTGCAAGAATTTCTTGCTACCATGGACCGCCGGCGTGCCCTTAGGCCCCGCGGTCCCGTGTCCGGATCCTGATGGGCCATCGGCGGCTCCGGGTCCGGCTGCTCCAGCCACGGCGCCAAAAGGTCCCATGCTGCCGGCTCCGGCCCCAGCGCCACCCTCGGATCCGCCTCCGGCGCCGCTGTGGCTGCCGTTTGTCTCGCCCCTGCCCAGGTTCCAGGACAATTTTGTCCCTACCTGGGATCCGCATTGGGACACAGTGCCGGTTCGGCCCCGTCCGGCGCCGTTCCCGGCGCCGTTTGTTCCTTCACCGGTCCCTGCCGCCGCAGTCTGTTCCACATGCGGCGGAGGTGGAGGACGACTGGGAGGGGTCCGAGGACCCTCTTGCTCGTCAGTGTGGCTCTGAGCAGGACTGGGCGGATGAGTTAGAGGAGGCCGGCGGCCTTGATGTCTCCTCTGACCCGGGGTTTGCCTCTCCTCCGCCTACCATGGAGGAGGGCGCTTCGTACATGATGGTGCTCCGTTGGGCAGCCGAGGTCCTCAACCTTGATCTCCCTACGGTGGCCCTGAAGACTAATCTCCTCACTGAGGTGCTCCAGAAGGCGTCCACTTCGTCGGAGCCCCTGCTGCCATTTAATGACGCCCTCACTGACGTCTTACAGGGTACTTGGTCGTGGCCAGCCACAGGGGCCCCTGTGGATAAGAACGTCGCCAGGCGTCATCGCCCGGCGCCGGGTGACCCTGCCTTTCTGACCACTCATCCTACGCCCGAGAGCCTGGTCATCCAAGCTTCAGCATCCCAGAGTGCCTTTCCCACGGCTCCGCCGGAGAAGGACTCTTAAGAAGCTGGAGCAGTTTGGCAAGCGGTTGTTCTCTTCGGCCAGCTTGGGGCTGCGGTCGGTGAATACCGCATGCCTATTGGGCCGCTATTCCCACGCGGTGTGGGATGCAGTTGCACAGGTGTTGCCTCAGTTTCCTGAGGAGACCCAAGCTGTGCTGTCCCAAGCTGTTGCCGAGGGTAAAGATGCGGCTAAGTTCGCCATTCGGTGTGGTTTGGACACCGCAGACTCACTAGGTAGAGCAATTTCTATGACTGTGGCGCTTCGTCGCCACGCCTGGTTGAGATCTACCGGGTTCTCGCCAGATGTCCAGAGCTCAGTCATGGACATGCCCTTTGATGGCACTCGCCTGTTTGGCGATAAAGCCGACAGTGCGCTGGAGCGTTTTAAGGACTCGCGGGCCACGGCCAAGTCCTTAGGTCTTTCCACTAAAAGCCCCGCCACTCCTGGCTTTCGTTCCTTTCGTGGCCACGGTAGGGGCGCTCAGGCACGTTCCTTCAGCAAGCCTGTGCAGAACCAGCCTCAGCGCGGATGAGGTTTCCGCAGGGGTGGGTCTAGGAATCAGCGTGGGGGTCAGTCTACCTCCGCCCCGCTGCTTCTGCTTCCAAACCTTCCTAATCTGAGCTTTGTGGGGCACCCCATGCCAGTGGGTGGCAGGGTCCGCCACCATCTCCCCCACTGGCACGCTATCACATCGGACGAGTGGGTGTTGCAGATCATCCGAAAGGGTTACTCCCTTCCCTTTCAGTCCACCCCTCCAGCCATGTCACCTCGGTACCACCGCATGTCGGGGGAACACTTGGCACTTCTCCAGCAGGAAGTCACGGCCCTCTTGGCCAAGGGGGCAGTCGAGTGTGTTCCTGGGCCAGAAGTAGGGAGTGGTTGTTATTCCCACTACTTTCTGGTCCCCAAGAAGGACAAGGGGGGCTTGCGCCCCATCTTGGACCTCCGGAACGTCAATCGCTTCCTCCGGAAGGAGAAGTTCAAGATGTTGACTCTGGCTCAGGTCTTGGCTGCCCTCGACCCTGGAGACTGGATGGTGGCGTTGGACTTGCAGGACGCATATTTTCACATCCCCGTCCTGCCGGTCCACCGGTGTTACCTGCGGTTCAAGGTAGGCCAGGAGTATTTTCAGTTTGCTGTGCTCCCCTTCGGCCTTACCCGTGCCCCTCGGGTGTTCACGAAAGTGATGGCGGTGGTCGCTGCTCACCTGCGCAGGTCAGGGGTGTCAGTCTTCCCCTACCTCGACGACTGGTTGTTGAAGGTGGGTTCGCCCCAGGCAGTTGTCACCCACCTTCAGACTACGGCCGACCTCCTGCATTTGCTAGGGTTCTCCATCAACGTGCCGAAGTCGCACCTGAGTCCCTCTCAGAAGCTCCCCTTCATCGGAGCGGTTCTGGGTTCGACGCATTTTCGGGTTTATCCTCCCGAGCAGTGAGTCCGGGATATTCAGGCTATGATTCTCATCTTTCAGCCTCTATCCCGGGTTTCAGTCAGGATGACCCTCCGGCTCCTGGGCCTGATGGCCTCCTGCATTCTGCTAGTGCAACATGCCAGGTGGCATATGCGGGCTCTGCAGTGGGACCTAAAATTCCAGTGGGCGCAGCATCAGGGCAACCTGTCCGATCTTGTCCAGATCTCAGAGGGCACTGCACGACAATTGCAGTGGTGGCTCACGAATCGCGATTGGGCCAATGGCAGATCCCTCTCCCTTTCCCAACCGGAGCACACAGTGGTGACGGATGCGTCCCTCCTGGGATGGGGCGGCCACTTGGGAGAGGCGGAGATCAGAGGCCTCTGGTCTCCGGTGGAGTCCCGGCTCCATATCAATCTTTTGGAGCTTCGGGCGATCCGACTTGCACTAAAGGCATTCCTTCCCTCTGTCCGGGGAAGTGTAGTGCAGGTGTTCACGGACAACACCACCGCCATGTGGTATTGCAACAAACAGGGCGGAGTGGGGTCGTGGACCCTATGTCAGGAGGCTCTGCGCCTCTGGACATGGTTGGAACATCAAGGCATTACCTTGGTGGTTCAATACCTGGCAGGTTCTCTGAACGCCAGGGCCGACAAACTCAGCCGCCGGTGCTTGATGGATCACGAATGGCGTCTGAACTTGGATGTGGCGCAAGGTCTCTTTCTGCAGTGGGGAGAGCCTTAGTTAGATCTATTCGCCACCGAAGAGAACGCGCAATGTCATCAGTTCTGCGCGTTGGAATTTCCAAGGCGGCACTCGCTCTGCGACGCTTTTTGCCGCGAGTGGAGCTGCGGTCTGTTGTACGCCTTTCCGCCTATATCACTTCTGCCCAGAGTGCTGAAGAAGATTCGGCGCGACCGGGCCCAAGTCATCCTTGTGGCTCTGAATTGGACACGAAGATACTGGTATCCCGAGCTACTCAACATGGCGATCGATCCCCCGATCCGACTGCCTCTTCGGGAGGATCTTCTGTCGCAGCAGCAGGGGACGGTCCTACACCCGAACCTGGCCAGCCTCCACCTCCATGCGTGGAGATTGAGTGGCGACAGCTGATTCCATTTGACTTGCCTCCTGAAGTCTGTGATGTCATTCTGGCAGCCAGGCGTCCCTCCAATAAATCGGTATACGCCTGCAGGTGGAACAAATTTGTGGCATGGTGCACAGCTAAGTCTGTGGATCCCCTTTCTGCCCCTCTTTCTGAGGTCCTTCTGTTCCTACTATCCTTGGCCCAGCAGGGCTCTGCTCTGGGCACTGTCAAAGGCTATATTTCGGCCATTTCTGCCTTTCTTCGGCTTCCAGATCAGCCTTCTCTCTTTAAGTCCCCGGTTGTTAACCGTTTCCTCAAAGGCATTACACACACGTTTCCTCCCGTGCCTTTCATAATGCCTCAATGGGACTTCAGTCAGTCAAACCACTTTATTCAGTTGATAAGAACCATAAAATTATGCAACATATATTACAATTGTACAACTCCATATAGTATAAAATAGTTAGGAGGTCAAATACATGGTGCATGGGCGATAAAGAAGGGTTAAAAGACACTAAAGACAATAAATTCATGTGATGCAATATAAAATCAATTAAACATCAATAATATGTTACAACACTCAAGAGCTAAAATGCTATAGTAATTTCCTCTGACGCACAGCTGCCACTAAAAAACTCGCAATGTTAAAGATCTCCCATGGGTCGTTCAGCATTTGCAGGTAAAGAAGAGCTGGTTTAACGTGTATAAAACCTTTTCCCTTCAAAATAGGGACTAAAAACCTCAGTCGGATGATACTAAAATGCTCACAAAACATGATAAAGTGCATAGTGTCCTGGGTTGAGGAGTTGTCACAACTACAGGGGCCTAGATCACACACCCTACTCCAGCTTTGCTTATTACCTAAGAGGGTGTGAATTAGGTTAAAACGAAACTGCATTAAGAGCTGGCGGTGATGGGGCCTAGTAACTAATTTCAGATAAGGTTCGATCAAAGATGTGGTTTTTAACATAAAATAGGCCTTTACTGTAGGTTTCAGTAGCTCCTTCTCCTCCCTCTCAACCGCCAACAAGTTCAAGAATTGGGTTTTAACCCAAGACACATCACCTCTCCTTATTTCATCAGGGACATTAAATAGTTCAGTGCGCCCTAATTCACTTAAAACAGTCTTTACATATTGTAACCATGAGATGCTGCTCACATTGTCCAGGACCATACAATCCCTGATA
Source organism: Calotriton arnoldi (assembly GCA_963921515.1). Taxonomy (NCBI): domain Eukaryota; kingdom Metazoa; phylum Chordata; class Amphibia; order Caudata; family Salamandridae; genus Calotriton; species Calotriton arnoldi. The sequence goes on from CAWUFW010016291.1 coordinate 250,477, forward strand.
ATCTGATGATTTAACGTTAGTTCAGGATTAAGCCAGGTTTTTAGCCAACAGCTCAGTGGGGCCAGTTTCGATAGGTCTGAAACATAGCTGGCCCCAACCTCTTGGTGTACTGTAAATGTTGGGGAGGACAGAGGGACAGACAGTAGGACTCGTAAAAATTTATTTTCCACAATCTGCACCCCTTCTCTTGACCTATATCCCCAGATATCGGAGCCATACAAGGCAATAGCCATACATTTAGACCTGTAAATATTGAGCATGGCTTCGATCGGCTTGGCCCCCAGCCGATACCCGAAGCCGTGTACAGCAGCAGTTGATCTTGCCATCAGGTTCTGTTTCATTGTTTGTTGGGGGCCCCATGTTCCCTTCTCATCAAATAAGACCCCAAGATAGTTAAAAGAGGGTACCCTCGACAACTCGGCGCCTTCACAGTAAAAGGTTTTTACTTTTTTGTTTTTTTGACCCATGGACATTGTTTGGGATTTTGCTAAGTTCACAACAAGGTCCAGTGATTTCATGTACGCCCCAAATGAGTCCAATAACCTCTGGAGCCCTATTGATGTGCGCGCTATTAAGACAGCGTCGTCCGCGTATAGGAGCACGAGAATACGCATGTCCCCTATGCGCGGAATGTCCTGGCTGGCTTTTACAAGAGATTTGGGTAAATTATTAATATATAGAGTAAAAAGTAGGGGCGCTAAAATGCAGCCCTGTCGCACCCCTCTGCTTATTTTAAAATGCCTTGTGCATTTCCCTTCTTGATTGCCCCTTATGTTAGCATGAAGATCCCTATGCAAGTCGGCCAGGAGATGAACTAAGCTAGGTTCAATCCCCATATCTAGCATGATCTGCCACAGCTTGGACCTGTTGTCCAGGTCGAAAGCCGAGCTGAGGTCCATGAAAGCTAGGTGTAGCGACCCCTTTTTGGCTACTGTGTATTTCCCGGCTAATAAATGTAAGTTGAGGCACTGATCCAGGGTACTCCTCCCTTTTCTAAAACCATATTGAAAATCGGTTAAAACCTCTTTCTCTTTCAGCCAAACCATTAATTTGGTTAAAATAACTCTCCCTAAAACTTTTACTGCTGTGTCGATTAGGGAGATTGGCCTGTAGCATCGTGGGTCCTCTCTCAAACCTTTTTTAAAAATTGGAATAATCGTTGAGAGTGACCATGATGCCGGGAAGCCCTGATCGCTGGTTGCATTAAAAACATTGGTCAAAATTTTAGCCCAAAAAGCCGGATATTGTTTATATAAATCGGCTGGTACGCCGTCAGGGCCGGGTGCCTTATTGCTGGTCATTTGTGTTATGGCCCGTTGTACCTCGTCTTCAGTGAAAATAAAACTTCTGGGGTCCCTGTCTTGGCCGGAGTTACCTGGCATGGCTGGTGTCAGAGAAGCCTCATATATGGATTCAAAGTGGGCAAGCCACTGGGTCTCATTGATATTACAATCCAGAGGGCTGTTCTCAGTTCCTGAAAAAAATGGTTTATTGACGATTGCCCAAAAACTGGAACTGTTTTTTAAAACCTCCACTGATAAAAGCGCCTCCCATGCCTCTTTCTGAATTTCCTTTTTGCGGTTTGCCATTGCCTGCTTATACTGTTTTCTTAACACGGTTATTTGTGTTCTGTCTCGTGGGGCCGATTTCAGGGCTTCAGTTAATTTGCGATGTGCCGATGAGCAATTATTATCAAACCACCTTTCACCACTAAATGTTCTAGAGGAGGTTTCCATGGTGCGTTCAAATGCTACCTGCGCACATATCCCTTCAAATGCTGTTAACACCTCGGCCCCATGGCTCGAATAATCACTACAGATGGCTACCTCATCTTCCACCCTCACACATAGATCTATAAAGAAGAGATCAGGGATTACCTTTGCCCATTATAGCCTACGGCCCTGATCTCTGACTTTCACACAATGGTCACTACCTATCTTACACAGGTTCCTCTTTAGGCCATAGGCTTTATTCAGGACCAGAATAACTGGATTATGGTCACTATAAGGAGACCACACAGCATTATAAAAAGATACATTGGGTAAAAAAAGGGGGGAAATAAATATGAAATCTATAATAGTGTCCTTCTCTCGACCTTTAAAAGTGGGAACCCTGTCCTTGAAATCCATATGACAGGGTTCACTAAGGTCAAGGGTGGCCAAAAAATCCTCCAAGCATTCTCCAAGTTGTGTGTGCTCAAAGTGAGGCATTGGGGAAATTACCTGGGCTAAAGGGTCAGAAATTTGGCAACTCATCTCGCATGCATGAATATTAAAATCGCCCATAAGTACTATGACATAAGAAGTGGTTTGCTGTAAACAATAATCCTCTAAAAAACATTTCAATACACAAAGATGTTCATTTATAAAACTGCTCTCCCCGGAATTATAAAAATTAATAAACAAGGTTTTGTTTTAATTAGGGGCAACAAATTCAATTATCAGAAGATTATGGGACCCCGATTCCACCACCCTATAGACGCCTACCAACTCAAGGGAAAATAACATCACTAAGCCCCCCTTGGGTCTGCCTGCCACGGAGGGGCATGCTGGGACACTATATGTTTTATATCCGTACATCCAAAAATTATTTTCCATATCCCATGTAAGCACACTATATCATAGGATTTTAAATACACACACCACCTGGGGTCTTCCTTTTTAGTTCTTAAGCCTGCTATATTCCAGCTAATGATCCTACAGCTGGCTACGTCATCGACTACCACTTTACCTATGAGGGGTTCCTTACTGTGCCCCTGATGGCGGGGAGACCTCTCCAGTCAATCGTTCTCGTCCAGGGAAGACAGTGGTTGAAACCGATTTTGGTGCTCAAGCCCTACCACATCCACGCTCTCTAAGGGTGTGGGAGTTTGTAGTGCTGCATTTGCTTGACTGCCATTTGGGCTTGCAGCATCGTTCTTAACCCTTGTAGGATGGTAAGGGAGAAGGCTACCCTGCTTAATTTCTCCTCGGTCTGGCCCCCGTAGGTGTCCGCTAGGTGAGTGTAGCCCCCTTAGTGATGGATAAAAATAACCGAGCGGCAGGGCCCTGATGCTCCCCTGCCCAGCCTGGTTATCACCCATAAATAGCTGCCCTGCTATATCTGCCCTGTCGAAATTAATTACAATGCAGTCATCTGTACCTTGTTTGGGTCTGTGACCTATTTTCCCAACGCGTCTCGCCATTATAATATGGGAAGAAACCGAGGAGCTATCTTTACAATACTGGTCGCACCAGTGTTTGATTTTCCGGAGCAGCTCCACGGTTGATTCCACGTAGTTCCTTCTGAGTGGGGGGACCCCTATAAGGATGGCAACTAAAGGGGTGGCTTCTGGGGGCAGGTTGAGTCTAACTCTGTTTGGTTCAATTTTATTCATATTAATCAACTGAGGGCGATTGACTCTATTCCCATCTAGGGGCACGGGATTGGATGGGGTATTTTGCAGTAAAGATATTTCACTTTGGGTACGGGCCCCAGCCTGTCTGCCCGAATCTAGATCTGGTGTAGTTGTAGGGGCGGGCCCGATCGAACTCCTTACAGTTTTACTATCAGAGTGGCGGGTGGAACCTCTCAACCTGATTTGAGTACTAGCCTGCCTTTGACCCTCATGGGAACGACTATTAGAACTTGCTAGAGTTTTGGAATCTCCCAAGAGCGATTCAACACGTACTAATTTCGACATGATCCCCTCAACATAGGTATTCAACATTTCTGTGATTTCCTTTATAGTGTTCTGGAGAATAGGGCTCATCCTAGAATTAAAAAATTCCTCCAATGTGGACCTGACGGCCATTTGAGCACGTTGTACCAAGTCTCCCACTTGAACCAAAGTCATTTCTGCTAGAGTTTGCCTGTCCAGGTCCTGTTTTAGATACCCTTTTCTTCGGTTTCTTTTTCCCTTGATGGTTCAGGTCACCCTTTTGGGGAGGGGGGTGTTCTCTAGATATTTCCACCAAGTTTTCTCCCCCTTCGCCACCATGCAAAATTACAGTGTGAGGGTTACTGGCCCCCACAGTTCTTTGCTTCAAAATCAGAATATTAGGCTCAACAGGTAACGGAATTGGAGAGTTGTTAACAGGCAGAGTGTTAGTTTCCACAGGGTCTGGGGTAAGCCCCAATTTCACCTCTGCATTTTGAATCTCCTTATTCAGAGCCCCCACAGCCGAGGTTAGGTAAGATATTATCGACTCAGAGTTCCTTGGCACCTTTGCCCTGTCGCACCCCTGCACCTGGGAGCAGAGAGTTTTTCGCTTACCCATTGTGGCAATAATAGTTGCCGATATTAGGGGGGGTGGCCCAGCCTCTTCCGGTCTCGGACGGGCGCGGACAGGCCCGCCCTTGGCTTGCGAGCGTCACGCAGTGCGGGAGAACTGCTCAGCTGATAAGCGCCCCCAGGCGCCGCGATGACGTCCCCAGCAAGCAACAAGCAATGCCTGCTGGGGATGGTAGTTTTCAGCCGTTGCCCTCAGGGCGGATGTTGCGGTGCAGCGATAGTTTCCTGAAGCCGTTCCCCTCACGGCAGTGTCCGGTCTAAAGGTGAGGCAAGGGGGGCCGTTCCCCTCACGGCACTGGTCTCAGCTCTCTGCGCGTCCCACGATGCGGGAGAGCTGCTCGGCTGATAAGCGCCCCCAGGCGCCGCGATGACGTCCCCAGCAAGCAACAAGCAATGCCTGCTGGGGATGGTAGTTTTCAGCCGTTGCCCTCACGGCGGATGTTGCGGTGCAGCGATAGTTTCCTTAAGCCGTTCCCCTCACGGCAGTGTCTGGTATAAAGGTGAGGCAAGGGGGGCCGTTCCCCTCACGGCACTGGTCTCAGCTGTCTGCGCGTCCCAATGGGACTTAAATCTTGTCTTGACCTATCTGATGTGCGCTCCTTTTGAGCCCCTTCATTCCTGTCCTTTACATCTTCTTTCTCTCAAGACGGCTTTCCTGGTAGCTATCACCTCTGCCAGAAGAGTGAGTGAGCTCCAGGCTCTTTCTTCTAAACCTCCTTTCCTTTTTGTTCATCCGGACAAGGTGGTTTTAAGGACCCGTCCTTCTTTCTTGCCAAAGGTTGTCATGCCCTTCCACATCGGGCAGACCATCACTTTGCCCACTTTCTTTCCGCCTCCGCATCCTTCAAAGGAGGAAGAGAGGCTCCATCGTCTAGACCCAAAACGTGCGCTCTCATTCTATCTGAAGCGCACTCAACAGTTCCGGGTGGATGACCAGCTCTTTGTTGGCTACGTGGGCGCCAAAAAAGGTTGGGCCGTGCACAAACGCACCATCTCTCGGTGGGTCGTTTTGTGCATCAAAGCATGTTACTCCTTGGCTAAGAAGGAACCTCCTGTGGGGCTGCGTGCCCATTCTACCAGGGCAACAGCAGCCACTACTGCCTTGGGACGCGGCGTTCCCTTGCAGGATATTTGTCAGGCAGCCACGTGGGCCTCGCTGCACACATTTACCAAGCATTACTGCCTTGACAGTCAAGTGCGGAGAGACGGCTTCTTTGGCCGTTCTGTTCTCCGTGACTTTCTGGTGTAATCTATTCGCAGACCCACCACCGGGGTTGGTATTGCTGGGGTATCTATTCTAAGGTAAGGAATCTATCACTAACGTGTCTCTTTCAGATGCACAAGTTACTACTTGTGTAACGATATATCTGTAAGAGACATTAGTTAGTGATAGATTCCTTACCGCCCCACCCATCCTCCCCGTTCTGCGAACTGATTCTAGGGTTAAGGTCATCCCTTTCAGGGCCCTAATTTCATGGCACCAGTGGTCAGTTTCTTGCATGGCTCTGTGTTCCTGGTGCGGAAAGTCGTGTACAGAACTGACGACAGCGCGCATGGGTGGCGCCTAAGTAGTCTCCGTGACGTCATCTCGGCACTTACACCAGCGACGGATGCAGAGCCGCACGACGCCACCTACCGACGCGCAGGGGTACTGCTGATGAAAAAACTTTCCGGATCCAGTCTGATGCCTGGGGATATTCTAAGGTAAGGAATCTATCACTAACTAATGTCATTTACAGATATATTGTTACACAAGTAGTAACTTGTGCATTTTGGTCACTGTGAGGCTCTAAAAAGTGGTTATTCAACATGAGGCACGATCCTATTGACATTTTGAATACATTTTTTTACAGTCCAAAAATCAATTTTCTGATGAAAAACGATGACCCCGGACCTGTCGAACTCTCTCCAGATGGTCAGTAATGGTGATTTTTAATGTTTAATCTTTTGACTGTAAATAACTATTGCATATGAATTATCACCTTTGGAACTAAAATAAGTGTGTTTAGAGTCATTTTCCTGCCCAAATATGGTCAAAATAGAAACTTCTTAGTAGGAGGAAAAGCCTGTAAAAATGGAAATTTTGGTCACTGTGAGGCTTTAAAAAGTGGTTATTCAACATGAGGCACGATCCAATTGACATTTTGAATCATTCTTTGTACAGTCCAAAAAATCAATTTTCTGCCGAAAAACGATGACCCCGGACCTGTCTAACTTTCTCCAAATGGTCAGTAATGGTGATTTTTTGATGTTTAAACTTTTGACTGTAAATAATTATTGCATATGAATTATCACTTTTGGAACTAAACTAAGTGTGTTTAGAGTCATTTTCCTGCCCGAAATTGGTCAAAATAGAAGCTTCTGAGTAGGTGGAAAAGTCTGTAAAAATGGCAATTTTGGACACTGTGAGGCTTTAAAAAGTTTTTATTTAATGAGGCATGATCCAATTTACATTTTGAAGTATTTTTTGTACAGTTCAAAAATTCAATTTTCTGATGAAAAACGACGACCTGTCGTTCTCTCTCCAGATGGTCAGTAATTGTGATTATTTAATGTTTAATGTTTTGACTGTAAATAACTATTGCATATGAATTATCACTTCATTTATCACTTTTGGAACTAAAATAAGTGTGTTTAGAGTCATTTTCCTGCCCGAAATCGGTCAAAATGTAAATCCGTATTTGTGAAGCGTGAACTACTCACCCTTAGGGGTCTCAAGTAACCCTGGGCGTAGTTCGCGTAGTCGCGCTACGCGAGCTACGCGTAGCTATGCGAGCGTGCGTAGTTGCTTGTCGCGCCCATTCGCGATGCGTTATTCTTCATTGGGAACGCGTTGTGCGTGTTCGGGACGCTGTTTGCGTGCTCGGGGGATAGTATCTCGCGAACTTGCCCATGCGGTCGCCTATGGGAGTGGCCATCTTGTTTTTCGCTTGTCCCGCCCATTCGCGATGCCTTATTTCCTGTTCCGGGACGCGTATAGCGTGCTCGCGATGCGCATTTCATGTTCAGGAACGCGTCGTACGTGTTCGACGCTTTTTGCGTGCTCGGGGAGAAATATCACGCAAACTTACCCACGGGGTCGCGATGGGCGCGGCCATCTTGTTTTTCACTCTATGCTATGGTTCTGGGCCTGCTTTTCTATCCTCCCTCAATCTTTGCAATCCTTAGTTTTTTACACTGTTCTTCAATTTTTTTTATTTATTATCTATCTCTCTCTGTGCCCAAGTCTATATTTTGTATTTATTTCTACTTTTTACTGTGTTTTTTTTACTTTTCTACTATTTTATATTACTTCCTTCTTTAAGCTCCTACTTCTTCCCCTAACTTTATTTTTTCCTTCTAACTTTTCTTTTCCGCCTCCTCCCACACACCCCAGAACCATGGCGAAGGGTAGCAGCACTACCGGCTCCAAGGGCAAGGCGTGTGCGTCCAAGAGCCGCCTGCCTTGCGGCAGACTGCGCCCTGCAGGGGTGCAAGCCCGGCAGCTTTTTGGCAAGGCGGAGGTGGCCACCCTTGTTTTTTTTGTGCAGCGCCACCTCCCCTTGACCTTGGCAGCAGGCGGCAGGCCAGGCTCCGGGTACCCTACTCAGGAGCGTCACCGCCGGTGGGCGAAGGTGCGCCGGGCAGTGTTTCGCTGCTCAGGGGTCCGACGCACCCATAACCAGCTGGCCCACCGGTGGTCAGACATCCTGGACCGGGAGCAGGACCTGTTGGACCTGCTAGGTGTCGAGGTCAAGGGCTTGGTGAGTAGCTAATATATATAGTAGTATAAGTATTGTGTATAATTTTTTATGAATAACAAGAATACTGCTGCTTACATTGCAGGTAAATTACGTTTCAAAATCTTCTGTGATTGTAGGACACAGGTGCTCGGCGCTACTCTTACTTGTTTGCAACTTTGCGCTCGCTTGGGCTGATTATTATGTAAGAGTTTACTTTAGAGAACTTAAGTTAGGTAATGCTATTGCTAGAGAGACTCTAGTCCTTCCTTTGTCCTCCTGTCAAATAGTGGTGGATGGATTGATACTAGGTTTAGTTAGTATTAGTTGATAATTTTTTTGCGGTCTGCCTGACGCATCCTCTGTCACTGAGTGCTGCTTACCCCAGTCCTTAGAAGAACCTTTTGAAGTTTTAGTGAGTGGTAGGCTTAGCAGTGTCAGTCAGTAGCAGAAAATCAGACGCAACCAACCAACAATTTGGTGTATGCACAAATTTATGCATGTGTCCTCCATCTCATCTATGCATTTTTGAGGGCTAAAAAAAATGGAAATGCAGACTTAGTGAACAATTGGCCCGTCTGGATTAGGTGGGCTAGGTCAGGTCACAGTGGTACTTAGGCTTAGTTAGTGTTCTGGATTCGAATCAATCAGAATGGAACACTGGATTAGTGTTCATAAATAAGTAGACGGTCCGTGAATCCCGCAAGCCAGTAGTCGATCGGATTAGATAGGTCAATTTTATTGCAATTATTGTTTCCTAAAACGTTTTTTGAGCGTTTTTTTAAATAATTTATTTGTTTCATAGCAATCATTAATGTTTGTCTCTTTCTTTATTATATCTTACATGATCACTGATCTGCAGCACCCAGGGGCAAGAAGACGGGGTCCGAGTCGGCGGGACAACCAGAGGACCGCTCCTCTACCGAGGGCCCTGCTGCTGGCTCCAGTAAGTCCTTCAGTGGTTAATATTACCAATTATATTTCCCTAACTTTTACTGCACCTTATTTTTTCCGAACTATTAATTCTGGTTCCACTTCCTAATTCTATTTTTTACAAAAGCTTCTTTGATCCTGACTTGACTATCTGTTTCTAAATTCTGGTTATCCCTGCCTCTTAGTTCTAACTACCTCTGCTATGACTCTCTGTACTACTACTATTAGTCTCTCTGTAGCTAAGCTTGCCAAGTTTGCCACTCTTTATTTTACGGTTTTGAATAAAACTCAGATTGACCAATAGCTCTAGCCACTGAGTCCAGTCCTTTGCGTTGTCCTCTTCTAGTCTTCTTAATCTTGAGGCTTTGACAATTACCACCAACAAAATGCCCAACCAGATATTTGACTATTTTTGATAGGATATAGTACATACTACTACTGTTGTGGGGTTTCTGCACAGCCACATACAGAACTAGGCACAAGAAAATAGGTTGTTGGTGATGGGAGGTTGGACCTTCCTCACACCTCAGTCAGAAGTGAACCCACAATCCCCTGACCGACTAGCTATAGTGTCTCATTAGGTCCCAGAACCCCCACCCGAAGATACCCAATGATTACACAACCCAGAACATAACACCCTTTCACTCACTCACTCGTGTAAGTCCACCACCACACCAAATACCACAGAGTCTATGTGTAAGTTCAAAAGGTTTATTTTCAACTAACAAGCTCTGTATGTTGTTCTATAAAATTCAGTGTACTATAGCCAGCTCCAACAGCAAAATGCATAAGATTATAACAATAAACATTGTTACAAGTGCATGATAGAAGACAAAAGATCTGTGCGAATTCTGGGAGACCCTCACCGTAGAACGTAGAAGTACTGGTTACATGCATCATTCATAAGCTCTGCAAATCTCTGGTTCGTAAAAGAGAATCTTCTGCCTGTTATGAGAAAAATGGTGCGCGTTAGTATAATGCAAGCATTTCTCAGTCATGCCAAAAAGTGTAACATGTTACTTATGGCTAAGCAATACGGACTAACCGAACTCTATAACAAAGTGGCTTGTTTTTCGACCTCTTGTACGCAACGCTCAGACAGTAGCTGTATGAGCTGATGTGGGCTCAAAAAGGTGTCTTACTGCACAACAAGCTGCGAGGTAACATGCGCAAAAGACATGAAGCGAAAAATGGTTGCATGGCTCAGGCTAACTTTGCAAAGAGTAGAGTAGACTATAATAATGACCCTAGGGACCATAACACTACTAGTGTCTATTGACTCTACTCTAGTACCCGATTTGGACTAGTGATGTATGTTGTATATGTATGTATTAACTTTTTTTTCAATCTTGCTAGTGAAAACGAATAAATAGGGGGAGGTGTACAGGCATCTAAAAATGTGTCATGTTTTTTCTAGGCGTACTACCGACCACCAGTGCCGGCGGGGCCAGCGGCGATGGCGATGCGGCCATTCCGGAGGGGGCAGGAGATGCAGCACCTGCACGGGCGGTGGTAAGTTATATTCATTACTTATTGACATTGCACTAGCTGGAAGGGTGTTCACTTCACTCGCTGTACTGTTGAGACTTATTAAGTTTGAAGTTGTAGTGAACATTATACAACGGTTGAAGAAGACACCCTTTACTTAGTATTAGCAATGCATTAGCAATAGCATTAGCAGCGTGAGTTGAGTAACCAATGGCCTCTTCTATCTGACTCCAACTCAGCTGTGAAAGTTTTATGGAGAAGACTAAAAGTCAGATCAGATGACCTTGATGGATGTGTTGAACAAAAAGGGAAAGAAGGGTGGAAGGAGGAAGGACGGGCGAGATGTAATATGACTGGCAGAGAAGGATACGTTGGAAGCATGCATAGGTGGCTGATAGGAAAAAGATGCATGTGTTGTTGAAGGATGGGTGGAAGGTGAAAGAAGATGCCTGCCTGGGTGGGCGACACAGTATGGGTGGATACTGGGGATAGCAAGAATCATCAGCGATGTTTGGGTTAAACTCAAAGCCAAGGCAAGCAAGGAAGGAGTGGATGCATGGGTGGTTGTTGGTGAAACAAACTAAGGTTTGTGGAGAGATTAAGAAGAATGATAGACATTTACTTAGAATGGATGGATGCCTGTATGTATTCATCATAGACAGCATAGGTGGAGACTGTCACTGGATGCAGAGTCTTAGTTTGATTGGAATGTAAAAGAAACCGCGCCAGAGTAGCAAAGTCGAGGGGACTACAAGTTGTATTTTCAGAATACAGTTGACTCACAGTAGTTTGCAAGCACATCATATATATTGTGTATAGTTAGTTATCAAGCGCCTTCCTCCGACTCCGAGGACCACTCCCTACCTATGTTAATTTATTTTCGAATGTGTCAGCCAGCCTGCAAAGGGTGGCCTATCTGTTGGTTACACAGTCAATCAAAACAAAGTACCTTATGCAGTAGCGGTCGGTGGTGGGAGTGCTGCCGGGCGGTGATGTGGGGAGGGGCAGGGTGGGGGTAGTAAACAATGGGTTATGGCCAAATACAGGTAACAACATAAAAATAAATAAAGCGAATTTCATTGTGCGCACTGCACCGCCAAATGCGATGCAGTGCGCGCAACAAAATTAGTTTTATTTATTTATATGTTTACTTACCTGTAATTGGCCGTAATCCATAGTTTACTACCCCCACCCTGCCCCTCCCCACGTCACCGCCCGGCAGCACTCCCACCACCGACCGCTACTGACCTTATGTCGTCGTCCCATATATAAGCAATGGTCATTGGATCAGATATATAATCTGCCTTTTTGTAGTAGCCAGGGCAGTGTGAAAGTGAAATTGAGCAATTGCCCTTCATGTAACAGAGAGAGTATGGCTAGTGCCACCCGTAATAGAAAAATACGAGCTTCCCCACCTGCAGACAGTAGTAAATAAAACTAACGTGAGTCTGCGTCATGACTCGTATGTTTGTCTTGGGTGCAAGCTTAGCTGACTGAGCTGGCATGCCGGCTACAACCAGGTTATGTAATTTCGCTAAACTAGAGATAAGAAGAAGACTGGTGTACTGTGTACTGGAGTCCATAGTGCTAGTATAGTGCCTGAAACTCCCACAAATGTTAGAGTCCGAGGAAGTGGGAGGATAGATTATTACCACAAATGTTATGTACTGTGCTTTTTGCTAGTGCTACTGTGCCACTATGTGTTGAATTAATTTTGTGTTACTGTTTTGCTAAGAGTATTGGTTACAACAATATTCTTTTTCTTTCTTGATATAGATCCTCCTTCCCAAGAAAAACCATCACGGAAGGAGTTGGCAGCCAGGGCCCGGTGCCGGAAACTGGAGGCCATCTGCGAAGAGTACCAGCGGCTGGTGGCTCAGGCGGAGGAGGAGGAGGAGGCGGCAGCAGCTGCAGCCTCCTCCGATGCCCCGGGCCCCAGCCAGGCCCATCCTCCAGTGGTATGGCGCCGCGGTCAGGCAGCCGCCCGCCGCCGCAATTCCTTAACAGCCAGCACTGCTGCCCCCCACCCTGGATGCCACTGCAGGGCATTTCGCCGCCAGATGCTCCTCCGGATTTCACGCCTAGAGGAGCGGGTCAAGATCCTGGTGGACAAACACCTGAAAGCCCGCCGAATATAAGAACTATAGGACCCCGTTGGATTGCCCCTTTTTTATTCCTTTTGTTGGTGGGTTGGAATTGGGCGTTGGGGTTTATGGACATTGTTTGGACTTTTTCGTTTTGGACATTGGTTGGGGTTAGGGAGAGGGGTGGGTCAGGTGTGGGATAGTTTATTTTTGTTAGGGTAATAAATTATATTCATACTTAAACATACGATGTTAATGTTTTGTGGGGGTTACTGTTTTACGAATTTACGTCACATGGTTTCCTTGCTGCTGCAGGGTCGCAGCCAGTGTTTGATTTAAATAATCTGCCGATTATGTAACACAAACAGATAGATGCGGTACCCCTCATGGAGTTATTTGTCCTACTAGTACTGTCAGTCTCTCCTCCTAGTCCATTATACCTCCCACCAAACTTATCTTACCTGTGATTGATGATGATTAAGTTCGGCACAGCGATGACTGCATGGTTTCCCAAGAGAATGGAGAAGATGCCATGGTTGTGGTGGTAGTAGTAGACACTGGCAGTAGCATTTTCAAAAAAAATTAAAAAGAGACAGTCACTTGCCTGAGAGAGACTGTGGGAGGAGTAGTAGAACGAAGTAAAGTACAGTACAGAAGAAGACTGCCAAACAAACAATATTGCAACTGCTAAAGTAAAATAAAACAACGGTGGCGGGACAGCCTAGTACAAGAAGTTACAAACTGTAGTTGTGTCGAGTGAGTCACTTAACTGAACACAATCGTAATTCGTAACCTTTACTGCTGTGTGGTAGGATGTTGATGATGAATCCAATCAATGCCGGCAATTAATTATTTATGATGTATTAGGTCCCTTTGGAAAAAAAATTGGCTTGCACATAGACTGAGCATGGGTGGGCAAGCAGAAGAAGATCCTCGCCCTGCCTTGAAATTGAATTAGTGTTGCTTTCACCACATCTGCCCCAGCAAGCGTGTGATCAATTGGTGTACATTTAATGTAGTCACATCACACCTCAATATAAATCACAGCCCGGGGGAAGAGGGTTAGGGTTTGATGAATGGATGGGAAGGGGGTTTGGGGAAAGGTTTGACAAAGAAAAACAGTACGCATGGACACAACAAAAGCAAAGCACAATCTTGGCAGACGACCATGATCTTATCCAATAAATCTATAAAGGGAGAAAAAGGAAATGCATGCATGATGATGAAGATAACTTGATGGTTAATGAGTAGTACTTACTACTACTAGACAATTAGACAGTACAGGGCAGCAGTATATTCTATGCAATTTGCCTTGCCTGGTTGCCCTCAGAGAGACCCAAATTACATGTTGTACCGGGCTTACTTTTAAAGATAGCAAAGAAAATTAAAAAATAGTTGTAGAGATCAATTAGCAAACAAACAACAACACAACAGACAGTCGTAATGATTGAAGAGAAAAAAGGAATAAAATTAATTAAAAGACGAATGATGAATGATACTAAAGTTACTGTATTAGCCTGGTCAAATTGTGGAGTTGAATCTCGTCATTCCTCTTGGTCCTATCTTCCATGGACGCTCCGCATATCAATCTTGGGTGCCACTGCCTGCCTGATGGGGATTGGTAAGGTAAGTGTGAGTTGTTTCTCCCAGTATAGCACAGGGTAAAGGCCGGCCTGTAAGTGTAGATGGAAAAACAAAAGGGGTATTGAAAAATCAATGATTAAAAAAAAAAGCATCAATTACGGTGGAGTCTAAGAAGAGAAGAGAGAACACTTTCAGACTGAGGCGGCTTGGATACATCGTGTCTATTCTGTTTACAGCATTAAGCTACAACAACAACAGGACAGAACAGGCCCACAGCACCAGGCCGTGACCCAACCTCCATTTACCTTAAATTTTGACAGAGCCAGACAAAAGGCATATACAGCAACCTAGCATTTTCAAAATTAAGTGACTAAATCAATGCGCCGCTGTCAGTCATATGACTACACTCGACTCCACCACTACATGGACATGTAGGTCTGCTGTGTTTACTTTCTTGGTGAATTGTTGTGTTTACCTTTTATGCCACTTCATGAAACGCAGTTATTCCATCAATCATCTCCGATCCAACTGACTGACTGCGTGCAAAGGTAGTATGGTCATCATCATGGTGTGGTACGTGTTGTCCAACTCAGTCTGTAGTGACTAGTCTCCGATTATGTCCATATTCCATATTAAAAAATTGCAACGGATATTGGCCTGCACCTGCAGTAGTAGGAGTACAATTTGGTTATTAAACAACAAGGGAAACATTGACTGTCACTTGAGTCACTTTCACTTTGTAGATTAACTAGTAGAGTTCGACTTTATGCACAACATCAACACAACAAACAACAGCAATCGCTCAGAGTCAGCAAGCATCCAATGCATGCCATCATTACCTGTCTTGCTCTTCTCTTTGGCTGTCAGATCATCAGATGCCTAGTTCTGACAGGTGTGTTTTTTTTTAACGAGGCAGTGGCCTCATTATTACTCCACATTCATTTTGAGTGTTGGTAGTCGCTGTTTCGGTTTGCGTCTTATTCATCTGTGGCACTTTGTCACAGTTTAAGTTGGTTCACATGGTCAGCGCTGTGATGGGCCGCGGCCTGGGTAGCGGTCATTGCTGGTCAATTGAGTTTGCAGAAATGTCAGCAAGTTTCTTCGAATAGTCTTGTCTTTCTCTGCCAAG
This sequence comes from Calotriton arnoldi, assembly GCA_963921515.1. Classification (NCBI taxonomy): domain Eukaryota; kingdom Metazoa; phylum Chordata; class Amphibia; order Caudata; family Salamandridae; genus Calotriton; species Calotriton arnoldi. The sequence goes on from CAWUFW010016291.1 coordinate 265,687, forward strand.
TACCTTCGGTCCTGACAGTGATGAGCTTTGGATGCCTGCCGAGGCTGTACCCTTCTGACAGTGATGGGTTTACTTTTGGATGCCTGCCCAAGTTCTGACAGTGAAGAGTTGTGGATGCCTGCAGAGGTGATAGCCTTCGGCCAGTGATGAGTTTCGGCTCGGAAACAAAACGGAGGATAGCTATAGTCACGTTTCACTTCTTATGGAGGGACTGTTAGAGGCAACATTACTAGTACTCCAATGTCTGGCTTGATGGAAATGTAATTAGGGCGAGTCAGGAAGATGGAGCAGGACTCTGAGGAGTGGAAAGTTAAATGCACAGACGTGCAACTCCAATAGGGAAATAAAAAGAGAAGACGGTGGTGATGGATTTGTTGTGATTTGATTTGAACCAGAAAAAGACATACACAGACAAATAAAGGAAGGAAGAAAGTAACAATTTGAAAGCCTAGTTGTCAGGGAAGTTGAGCTCGTCCTCAAACTCTGGTGGTTCGGACAGAAGTAGTTCCTGTAACCCACTACTTACGTCATCGAAGTCGCTCTCCTCTTCCTGCTGTAATTCACGTATTTTGTAATCCGGTGGTATAAAGTGCTGATTCATTTTGATCATGGTTAACCTCTCCACGCTTTTGGGCGAGAGACTGGTCCTTTTCAAAGTTACAATGGCACCAGCAGCACTGAAAACACGCTCAGAAGAGACACTTGCGCCAGGGGAAGCCAGATACTTTATCGCCAGCCTGCTGAGCACTGTCCATTGGCTTTTTTTCCCATACCAATACACCAATGGGTTTCGATCCATGAAGACCTCTGTTGGGTCATCCAGATAGGCCTGGACCGTCTGCTCAATGCTCAGGAGTGCTCCGATGTGCTCGGCCTGTTTTGCCTTTGCATCAGCACTGGACTTACCATACCCCTGCCGTAGAAACCAATCAGTTGCCGATTGTACTGTGGATGATCCTGTTCTTGCTGTTGTTGATGTTATTGGTAGTGTTGGTGTCGGTGACTGCTGGGAGGTAAACGCACTGCCCTCAGGCTCCGAAGTAGAACTTGACTCTGGATGCCCTGTAGTACTTGTTATGGCCTGGGGGCCTGTAATTACCAGACGTTCGTTTTCAAAGTCAATGGCTAGCTTAGCTATCGAAGTTTTGTACTTGGCAACATCCACTTCTGAAAAAGGAATTACGGCCTTACTGTTCAGAAATACTTTGTAGCGTGGATCCAAAATTGTGGCAGTAATGTAATGTGGATCTGACACAATTTTATTTTGAATCCTTGTATTTTCAGATAAGCGAACGGCTAAGGACTCCGCCAAATGATATGCGTCTTGTTTGTCATCCACACCTGCGTACGTTTCAGACACCTTCAGCTGTTGCTCTAGCATGTGCAACAATGGGATAGCTTGGCCCATAGTACAGTCCTCCCTGCTGACTTCACGTGTGAAGATCTCAAAAGGCAGTAGCATCTCTGTCAGGCATTTAACGAGGTCCCATTGACCCATCTCAACGCTCATGCCTCTCACAGTAGGATCCCCTAATCTTTGCATGACATAAGCATTGAGTGGTATGTACTGCTCAAACAGACGATCAAGCATGTAATAAGTTGAGTTCCAACGTGTTGCCACCTCCTGGATGAGTGCTTTGACTGGCATTTTATGCTCACGTTGAATGACCCTCAGCTGCTTCCGGGCTTTAAAAGAATGGCTGAAATGTGTGCATATTCTTCTGCAGGTGGCCAGTAAGTTGCTGACTTTGTATTCATTTTTCAGAAAGTCTTGAACAACAATGTTAATGCAGTGTGCCAAACACGGGACCCTGAAATAGCCACCATCGCCCATGGCCTTAACTACATTACTGCCATTGTCCGTGGCAACAAAACCAATGTTAAGCCCTCTTGGGCGCAGCCACTCAAAGACCTTGCTGTTAAACTTTTCCAAAATGTTTGCAGCAGTATGTGATTTCTCCATGGCAAACATGGCTACAGTTGCATGTTTGCGAGTGGCATGAAAAATGTCAGCCGAGTCAACACCAGAAGATATCTGTTCTCTAACCCCCGCAAAAGAGATCCAGTGTGCAGTGATGCACATGTAATCAGTGGCTTGGCAACTGGTCCACATGTCTGTTGTCAGGTGGATACTGTGAACAGCACTCTGCTTCAAAGCTTTTCCAAGCAATTCCAGCACGTCGTGATGTAGTGCTGGAACAGCAACTCTGGCAAAATAGTAGCGGCTGGGAACATGCCATTTTGGGCAGATGGCTGTCACAAATTCCCAAAAACCCACCCCTTCAACAAAAGAAAAAGGTCCAGTGCTAACATTTTAGCCAGCTTCGCATTGTACAAACGTGCTATTGGGTGGTTGCGTTCGTACTGCCCCTCCCCCCCAAACATGCTGATAATGGTAGGCTGCATGGTTTTCCTTTCTCTTAGGCTCAACAATGCACTTTTTTTCATTGCGGTACTCCTTGCTGTCTCAGGCTGACTCTTACTCTTGTGCCACTGAGATGTTGCTGAAGATGTGGGCGACGATAACACTGAACTGCTGGGGACAGGGCTACTTTGTGTAGCACTACCAGAGAGAATGTCTCCGTGTCCTTCCTCTTCCACCATGATCAGATCTTCTACTCGTTTATCCCCACCAACACCAATGGTTGCAGTTTTTATGCCGCGAAGGTGGTCCTCCCAGCTGATCAAGTGGTGTTTTTTCAGATGGGTTATTTGGCCTCCGGTACCATAGTTTGTACCAAGCTTACCCCGACTAACAGAGGTATTACAAATGGAGCATATAGCAATGTTCTCCTCCTTTTCGCTAACCGTAAAGAAGTCCCAAACTGGGGAGCTTAACTTTTGCCTCCTGCTGGAGGTGCCACTTCCAATGCCAGATGAACTGGAGGGTGTGTGTTGAATTTGACTCTCTGCTGTACCACTACCTACTTCTACTGAGGTGGTGGTTGTGCTTGATGAAGGTCGCTGCCGGGCCTTTGCTAATGCAAATATGGAAGCTGTAGGTCATGTTGGTGTTACCTGTGGAGATATGCGTGCTACATCCCTCGCAGCGATTTTGGATAGGGTAATAATGTTGGTCTCCATCTCCTCGGGGCTGGGAGTGATGTTCGTGATGACTGGCTCATCATCATCATCCTGCTGTTCTACATCGACCTCCCATAAGTGTAAGGCTTTCTGGAACCTTCCTTTTCCCTAGCCTGGTCTTGGGACGTGTCTCCCTCTCAGACTCAGTTTGTGGCTTCCAAGTGGCATCTAGATCATCAGAAGGGGGGCTTGGCGAAGAACTTGATGGACTAACCCTCCTTTTCCTTCCTGGAGATTTGGAAGACAATGGATCTTCTGAATGAGTGGCTTCTTCTTCTACCTCTGCATGAGGCTCAATTTCCTGAACTGCCCCTACTTCGGGAGGAACCAACAACTACTATTGCGGGCGGTGGTTGTGGCTGTTGTTGTTGTTGACCACTTATCTGCTGTGTTTCCTTCTGAATTGATTGGGTACTACTTTGAGATAGCGATAAGTTTATCTCAGGCTCAGCATCACTGCTTTCCACCATTAGGCTGGCTACCTCTTCCACACTCATGTGCTTGGGCCTGGGTTGGTGGGTTGGGCCCACTGATGCAGAGGTGCTGCCCCCAGCTTGCCCCCGGACACCGCTGCTGCAGGCGTAATTTTTTTTCTTCCCAAAAAAGGTATTGGGCGGCACACCAGACTTAAGTGTCACTTCCTTCTTCTGTTCCTTCTTCTCAATAGCAACTTTCTTGGTACTGGAGGACCTGGTACCTGCTTTCTTTGGGCCCATCTTCTTCAGATGTCAGTAGCACTCAGTTGCACAAGTTGCAGAGATGTCTGGTCAGGTCACACGTCACGTCGTGTACAGCAGCAGGACGTCTGTCTGGCAGTACAACGGGCAATGATGACACACCTCCTACTCAGTCTTTTGTGCACCTAAAAGCAAAAAAGCCAGAAGAACATCAGTCAAACGATAGCACAAATCAAACTAATATAATATATAACTTAGTGTGTGGTTGTCTCAATTATTCAATTTTAGAAACTCAGTGAACAACAACAGTGTAGCCATTTATGAGACTTTGACAACAAGGCTAGGGCTTTCCTGGTGTACTGTGTACACTCAGGAAGAATAAGAATAGCAAAGAACAAAAACAAAAATGTAGTGGAGCCTGTTTGGCCTAAATTTGTGCATCACGTGGGATGGATGCAGCATCAGGGAGCTGCAGCTGGCAATGGGGATGGATTTGGAAGCAGTAAGACCAGAGGAACAATGGAAAGATACGCAGGCCTATGTGGCAAAAACAGCACACTACTAACTATCACCACAAAATGGCCCCCAGCCACATGGTCACTCATACGCACAAGGCACGGCAAACAATGAACTCAAGCAGGCCTATATGGCCAGATAAAGGATGCCTGATAAACAACACACACAGCTTTAATGCAAAAACTAAAATCCACATGGCTAAAAACAGGTTGGAAAGTTACACAACAACCACAACAACACACCCAAAAAGTGAAATAGACCCCCAAAAAACCCACATTTTGCAATTCAATCCAATGCCATCCATGCCCTAAATGATGTTAAAATTCAACAGACAACACAGAAAGTTTTTATGCACCCATGATGACTTCCTCTGGGCCTACTGGCAGACTAGGCCGCAAGCTTGGAGGCCGATGGCAAAAGCACAGTGGCTGGTCCCACAAAATGGCCGCCACCACATGGCCAGGCCACCCACAATAACAAAGTGAAGACAAAGGACAGAACCAGGAAGTTGGAGACTCTGGGGAACTTCCTTCCTCTTTAAAAAAATTGTAAAAAAAAGAAAAATGACTCCTTGCTCACAAAACTACATCTAAATGACAACCTGAGGAGTTTTTTGAGCAAAATGAACAAAATCATCATTTTCGAGAAGGTTTTATGCTGCTCGAGAAATATTCTTCACCAGATTGTAAATTCTGCGTGTTCGGCATCGCGATCGTCACAAAAAGTCGTTATCGCGCGCGCGAAAACACATATTGAGCGCGCGAAGAAGAAAAAAAGTGTGTCTGCGTTGTCGCGCAGTGCGGCTTTGCCAAATGTCCGCGAGCTGAACGCCCAGGGTTACCTACTGGCTGAAAAGGCCTATTTATTTAACACACACCAAAAAACTGAAATACCACCCCAAAAACCACATTTTGCAATTCAATCCAATGCCATCCATGCCCTAAATGATGTTAAAATTCAACAGACAACACAAACAGTTTTTATGCACCCATGATGACTACCTCTGGGCCTACTGGCAGACTAGGCCACAAGCTTAAGCCTATGGCAAAAGCAAGCACACTGCCTTGCTCCACAAAATGGCCGCCACCCACATGGCCAGGCCACCCACAAATAATAACAAGAAAGTGAAGAAAGACAATCAATGCAGGCCTATGGCAAAAGCACACTGCCTGGATGGCTCCACAAAATGGCCGCTAGCCACCCACAACAAAAAGAAATGGAAGACAGACAATGCAAGCCTATGGCAAAAGCACACTGCCTGCCTTCACAAAATGGCCACCACCCACATGGCCAGGCCACAACAACAACAAGCATTAGCCAAGGGGAACAAAGAAAAGACATGCAGGCCTATATGGAAAAAGCAGCACACTACTAAACTACCACCACAAAATGTCCCCCAGCCACATGGTCACTCATAGGCACAAGGCACGGCAAACAATGAACTCAAGCAGGCCTATATGGCCAGATAAAGGATGCCTGATAAACAACACACACAGCTTTAATGCAAAAACTAAAATCCACATGGCTAAAAACAGGTTGGAAAGTTACACAACAACCACAACAACAACACATACACACGCAAAAAAGGAATTCATTTAACACACCCAAAAAGTGAAATAGACCCCCCAAATAAAACCACATTTTGCAATTCAATCCAATGCCATCCATGCCCTAAATGATGTTAAAATTCAACAGACAACACAAACTGTTTTTATGCACCCATGATGACTTCCTCTGGGCCTACTGGCAGACTAGGCCGCAAGCTTGGAGGCCGATGGCAAAAGCACAGTGGCTGGTCCCACAAAATGGCCGCCACCACATGGCCAGGCCACCCACAACAACAAGAAAAGGAAGACAAGACAGACAATGCAGGCCTATGGCAAAAGCACAATGCCTGGCTTGACAAAATGGCCGCCACCCACAATAACAAAGTGAAGACAAAGGACAGAACCAGGAAGTTGGAGACTCTGGGGAACTTCCTTCCTCTTTAAAAAAATTGTAAAAAAAAGAAAAATGACTCCTTGCTCACAAAACTACATCTAAATGACAACCTGAGGAGTTTTTTGAGCAGAATGAACAAAATCATCATTTTCGAGAAGGTTTTATGCTGCTGAGAGATATTCTTCGCCAGATTGTAAATTCTGCGTGTTCGGCATCGCGATCGTCACAAAAAGTCGTTATCGCGCACGCGAAAACGCATATTGAGCGCGCGAAGAAGAAAAAAGTGTAAGTCCGCGTTGTCGCGCAGTGCGGAGTTGCCAAAAGTCCGCGAGCTGAACGCCCAGGGTTACCTACTGGCTGAAAAGGCCTATTTATTTAACACACACCAAAAACTGAAATACCACCCCAAAAAACACTTTTTGCAATTCAATCCAATGCCATCCATGCCCTAAATGATGTTAAAATTCAACAGACAACACAGAAACAGTTTTTATGCACCCATGATGACTACCTCTGGGCCTACTGGCAGACTAGGCCACAAGCTTAAGCCTATGGCAAAAGCAAGCACACTGCCTTGCTCCACAAAATGGCCGCCACCCACATGGCCAGGCCACCCACAAATAATAACAAGAAAGTGAAGACAGGTAATCAATGCAGGCCTATGGCAAAAGCACACTGCCTGGATGGCTCCACAAAATGGCCGCTAGCCACATGGTCACTCAGTCACAACAGGCCATGGAAAACAATGAACTCAAGCAGGCCTATAATATGACCAGACAAAGGAGGCCTGCTAAACAACACAGCTTTAATACAAAAATGCAAAAACGAAAATCCACAGGGCTACGAAAGGTTGGAAAGTTACACAACAAGCACACACACACATCCAACAAAGGTATTTATTTATTAACACACACCCAAAAAGTGAAATACACCCCAAAAACCACATTTAGCAATTCAATACAATGCCATCCATGCCCTACATGATGTTTAAATTCAACAGACACCACAGAAACATGCACCCATGGGTACCTCTGGGCCTACTGGCTGAAATTCCAATCAAAGAAAAACAACTAGGCCCCTACTGAAACTACAGGCCACCCAGGCCACAACAATAAATTTTAAAAACAATGAAAATCCCCAAAAAATGTAGGTACAAACAAGCCCCAATCAAACAAACAAGTACACCAATTCTCCAACTTACTTGTAAAATCTCAAATCCAAAAGTCCTCAAATCCAATCCAATGATATGATGCAGCAGACAGACACAAAAAGTGATCCTTCCAGCTCCAAATCCAAATGAAAGTGAACAGCACATGGACAAAGCACTGGGAGGAGCCTGCTGGACAGGAACAGGAAGTTTGAGACTCAGGGGCACTTCCTTCCTCTTGAAAAAAAAAGTAAAAAAAGAAAAAGGACTCCTTCCACAAACAACTACAGCCAAATCACAATCTGAGGAGTTTTTTGGAGCAAAATAATCATTTTCGAGAAGGTTTTATGATGCTCGAGAGATATTCTTCGCCAGATTGTAGTTTCCTCGTTCTCGGGATCGCGATCTTACCAACACTGCCGCCGGAAGTCAGATCGCGCGTCCGAATGATGTGTTCGCGTTCGCACATCTCTCGCGGGATCGTGCGGCCGGATTCCAAACATTGTGGCGCCCGCGAACGGATAGAAAATCGTGTCGGCGAACGCAAAATCACGGTAGGTCGTTACCGCGCGCGCGAGAACGCATATTGAGCGCGCGAAGAAGAAAAACAGCTACGCCGCAAATTGCGTATTGCTCGGTAACTTCGCGCTCTATGCAAATCACGAAGTTACCGAAACTCCGTGTGCGTAGCGTAGTTCACCGCCCAGGGTTAGTCTCAAGTCGCTGGGGGCCGTCGTGGAAATAAAGTGAGCTATTGCCCAGAGTCACAAGGTGCTGAGCTGAGCTGCGTCGGAGCCGGGGATCGAACCGGTTGCCCTGTGCTCTGAAGTCAGCTGCCCTGGCCGCTGCAGCACACCTCTCCACTCCTCTCCAAAATAGAAGCTTCTGAGAAAGAGGAAAAGCCTAGAAAAATGGCAATTTTGGTCACTTTGAGGCTTTAAAAAGTGGTTATTCAACATGAGGCACGATCCAATTGATATTTTGAATCATTTTTTGTACTGTCCAAAAAAACTATTTTCTGACGGAAAACGATGACCCCGGACCTGTCGAACTTTCTCCAGATGGTCAGTAACGGTGATTCTTTAATGTTTAATCTTGTGACTGTAAATAACTATTGCATATTAATTATCTCTTTTGGAACTAAAATAAGTGTGTTTAGAGTAATTTTCCTGCCTGAAATCAGTCAAAATAGAAGCTTCTGAGTAGGAGGAAAAGTCTGTAAAAATGGCAATTTTGGTCACTGTGAGGCTTTAAAAAGTTGTTATTCAACATGAGGCACGATCCAATTGACATTTTGAATCATTTTTTGTACAGTCCAAAAAAATCAATTTTCTTATGAAAAACAATGACCCCGGACCAGTCGAACTTTCTCCAGATGGTCAGTAATGATGATTTTTTAATGTGTGTAATCTTTTGACTGTAAATGACTATTGCATGGGAATTATAACTTTTGGAACTAAAATAAGTGTGTTTATAGTCATTTTCCTGCCCAAAATTGGTCAAAATAGAAATTTCTGAGTAGGAGAAATAGCGTGTAAAAACTGGAAATTTTGGTCACTATGAGGCTTTTAAAAGTGGTTATTCAACATGAGGCACAATCCAATTAACATTTTGAATCATTTTATGTACAGTCCAAAAAATCAATTTTCTGATGAAAAACGATGACCCCGAACCTGTCGAACTTTCTCCAGCTGGTCAGTAATGGTGATTTTTTAATGCTTAATCTTTTGACTATAAATAACTATTGCATATGAATTATCAGTTTTGGAACTAAAATAAGTGTGTTTAGAGTCATTTTCCTGCCCGAAATCGGTCAAAATAGAAGTTTCTGAGTAGGAGGGAAAGTCTGTAAAAATGGCAATTTTGGTCACTGTGAGGCTTTAAAAATGGGTTATTCAACATGAGGCACGATCCAATTGATATTTTGAATCATTTTTTTTACAGTCCAAAAAATCTATTTTCTGATGAAAAACGATGACCCCGGACCTGTCGAACTTTCTCCAGATGGTCAGTAATGGTGATTTTTTAATGTTAAATCTTTTGACTGTAAATAACTATTGCATATGAATTATCACTTTTGGAATTAAAATAAGTGTGTTTAGAGTCATTTTCCTGTATAAGTCAAAATAGAAGCTTCTGAGTAGGAGGAAAAATCTGTAAAAATGGCAATTTTGGTCACTGTGAGGCTTTAAAATATGCTTATTCAACATGAGGCACTATCCAATTGACATTTTGAATCATTTTTTGTAGAGTCCAAAAAAATCAATTTTCTGACGCAAAACGATGACCCCAGACCTGTCGAACTTTCTCCAGATGGTCAGTTATGGTGATTTTATAATGTTTTGACTGTATATAACTATTGCATATGAATTATCACTTTTGAAACTAAAATAAGTGTGTTTAGAGTCATTTTCCTGCCCGAAATAAGTCAAAATAGAAGCTTCTTAGTAGGAGAAAAAGTCTGTAAAAATGGCAATTTTGGTCACTGTGAGACTATAAAAATTGGTTATTCAGCATGAGGCACGATCCAATTGACATTTTGAATAATTTTTTGTGCAGTCCAAAAATCCATTTTCTGATGAAAAATGATGACCCTGGACCTGTTGAACTTTCTCCAGATGGTCAGTAATGGTGATTTTTTAATGTTTCATCTTTTGACTGTAAATGATTAGAACATGTGAATTGTAACTTTTGGAACTAAAATAAGTGTGTTTAGTCATTTTCCTGCCCCAAATTGGTCAAAATAGAAACTTCTGAGTAGGAGGAAAAGACTGTAAACATGGCAATTTTGGTCACTGTGAGGCTTATAAAAGTGGATATTCAACATGAGGCACGATCCAATTGACATTTTGAATCATTTTTTGTACAGTCCAAAAAATCAATTTTCTGACGGAAAATGATGACCCCGGACCTGTCGAACTTTCTCCAGATGGTCAGTAATAGTGATTTTTTAATGTTTAATCTTTTGACTGTGAATGACTATTGCATGTGAATTATAACTTTTGGAACTAAAATAAGTGTGTTTAGAGTCATTTTCCTGCCCGAAATAAGTCAAAATAGAAGCTTCTGAGTAGGAGGAAAAGTCTGTAAAAATGGCAATTTTGGTCACTTTGAGGCTTTAAAAAGTGGTTATTCAACATGAGGCACGATCCAATTGACATTTTGAATCATTTTTTGTACAGTCCAAAAAATCATTTTTCTGTCGAACTTTCTCCAGATGGTCAGTAAGGTGATTTTTTTTAAAGTTTCATCTTTTGACTGTAAATGATTATTACATTTGAATTATAACTTTTGGAACTAAAATAAGTGTGTTTAGATTCATTTTCCTGCCCAAAGTTGGTCAAAATTGAAACTTCTGAGTAGGAGGAAAAGCCTGTAAAAATGGTCACTGTGAGGCTTTAAAAAGTGGTTATTCAACAAGAGGCACGATCCAATTGACATTTTGAATCATTTTTTGTACAGTCCAAAAATCAATTTTCTGATGAAAAATGATGACTCCGGACCTTTCGAACTTTCTCCAGATGGTCAGTAATGGTGATTTTGTAATGTTTAATCTTATGACTGTAAATATCTATTGCATGTGAATTATCACTTTTGGAACTAAAATAAGTGTGTTTAGAGTGATTTTCCTGCCCTAAATCAGTTAAAATAGACGTTTCAGAGTAGGAGGAAAAGTCTGTAAAAATGGCAATGTTGGTCACTCTGAGGGTTTAAAAAGTGGTTATTCAACATGAAGCACGATCCAATTGACATTTTGAATATTTTTTGTACAGTCCAAAAATCAATTTTATGACAAAAAACAATGACCCCCGACTTGTCGAACTTTCTCCAAATGGTCAGTAAGGTGATTTTTTTTTAAGTTTCATCTTTTGACTGTAAATGATTATTACATTTGAATTATAACTTTTGGAACTAAAATAAGTGTGTTTAGAGTCATTTTCCTGCCCGAAATAAGTCAAAATAGAAGCTTCTTAGTAGGAGAAAAAGTCTGTAAAAATGGCAATTTTGGTCACTGTGAGGCTTTAAAAATAGGTTATTCAGCATGAGGCACGATCCAATTGACATTTTGAATAATTTTTTGTGCAGTCCAAAAATCCATTTTCTGATGAAAAATGATGACCCTGGACCTGTTGAACTTTCTCCAGATGGTCAGTAATGGTGATTTTTTAATGTTTCATCTTTTGACTGTAAATGATTAGAACATGTGAATTGTAACTTTTGGAACTAAAATAAGTGTGTTTAGTCATTTTCCTGCCCCAAATTGGTCAAAATAGAAACTTCTGAGTAGGAGGAAAAGTCTGTAAAAATGGCAATTTTGGTCACTGTGAGGCTTATAAAAGTGGATATTCAACATGAGGCACGATCCTATTGCATTTTGAATCATTTTTTGTACAGTCCAAAAAAATCAATTTTCTGACGGAAAACGATGACCCCGGACCTGTCGAACTTTCTCCAGATGGTCAGTAATAGTGATTTTTTTTATGTTTAATCTTTTGACTGTGAATGACTATTGCATGTGAATTATAAATTTTGGAACTAAAATAAGTGTGTTTAGAGTCATTTTCCTGCTCAAAATAGGTCAAAATAGAAGCTTTTGAGTAGGAGGAAAAGCCTGTAAAAATGGCAATTTTGGTCACTGTGAGGCTTTAAAAAGTCGTTCAACATGAGGCATGATCCAATTGACATTTTGAATCATTTTTTGTACAGTCCAAAAAATCAATTTTCTGACAGAAAACGATGACCTTGGACCTTTCGAACTTTCTCCAGATGGTCATTAATGGTGATTTTTTCATGTTTAACCTTTTGACTGTAAATAACTATTGCATATGAATGATCACTTTTGGAACTAAAATAAGTGTGTTTAGCGTCATTTTCCTGCCCGAAATAAGTCAAAATAGAAGCTTCAGAGTAGGAGGAAAAGGCTGTAAAAATGGCAATCTTGGTCACTTTGAGGCTTTAAAAAGTGGTTATTCAACATGAGGCACGATCCAATTGACATTTTGAATCATTTTTTGTACAGTCCAAAAAATCAATTTTCTGACGAAAAACGATGACCTCGGACCTGTTGAACTTTCTCCAGATGGTTAGTTATGGTGATTTTATAATGTTTTGACTGTAAATAACTATTGCAAATGAATTATCACTTTTGAAACTAAAATAAGTGTGTTTAGAGTCATTTTCCTGCCCGAAATAGGTCAAAATAGAAGCTTCTTAGTAGGAGGAAAAGTCTGTAAAAATGGCAATTTTGGTCACTGTGAGGCTTTAAAAATAGGTTATTCAGCATGAGGCACGATCCAATTGACATTTTGAATAATTTTTTGTACAGTCCAAAAATCCATTTTCTGATGAAAAATGATGACCCCGGACCTTTCGAACTTTCTCCAGATGGTCAGTAATGGTGATTTTGTAATGTTTAATCTTATGACTGTAAATGACTATTGCATGTGAATTATAACTTTTGGAACTAAAATAAGTGTGTTTAGTCATTTTCCTGCCCCAAATTGGTCAAAATAGAAACTTCTGAGTAGGAGGAAAAGACTGTAAACATGGCAATTTTGGTCACTGTGAGGCTTATAAAAGTGGATATGCAACATGAGGCACGATCCAATTGACATTTTGAATCATTTTTTGTACAGTCCAAAAATCAATTTTCTGACGCTAAACGATGACCCGGGACCTGTCGAACTTTATCCAGATGGTCAGTAATAGTGATTTTTTTTAATGTTTAATCTTTTGACTGTGAATGACTATTGCATGTGAATTATAACTTTTGGAACTAAAATAAGTGTGTTTAGAGTCATTTTCCTGCCCGAAATAGGTCAAAATAGAAGCTTCAGAGTAGGAGGAAAAGTCTGTAAAAATGGCAATTTTGGTAACTGTGAGGCTTATAAAAGTGGATATTCAACATGAGGCACGATCCTATTGACATTTTGAATCATTTTTTTTACAGTCCAAAAAATCAATTTTCTGATGAAATACAATGACCCGGACCTGCCGAACTTTCTCCAGATGGTCAGTAATGGTGATTCTTTAATGTTTAATCTTTTTACTGTAAATAACTATTGCATATGAATTAAAACTTTTGGAACTAAAGTGTTTTTAGAATCATTTTCCTACCCAAAATTTGGTCAAAATAGAAACTTCTGAGTAGGAGGAAAAGTCTGTAAAAATGGCAATTTTTTTCACTGTGAGGCTTTAAAAATTAGTTATTCAACATGAGGCACGATCCAATTGACATTTTGAATCATTTTTTTTACAGTCCAAAAAATCACTTTTCTGATGAAAAACAATGACCCGGACCTGCCGAAGTTCCTCCAGATGGTCAGTAATGGTGATTCTTTAATGTTTGATCTTTTGACTATAAATAACTATTGCATATGAATTATAACTTTTGGAACTAAAATAAGTGTGTTTAGAGTCATTTTCCTGCCCGAAATCGGTCAAAATAGAAGCTTCTGAGAAGGAGGAAAAGCCTGTAAAAATGGAAATTTTGGTCACTGTGAGGCTTTAAAAGGTGGTTATTTAACATGATGCATGATCCAATTGACATTTTGAATCATTTTTTCTACAGTTCAAAAAATCAATTTTCTGACGCAAAACGATGACCCCGGACCTTTCGAGCTTTCTCCAGCTGGTCAGTAATAGTGATTTTTTAATGTTTAATCTTTTGACTGTGAATGACTATTGCATGTGAATTATAACTTTTGGAACTAAAATAAGTGTGTTTAGAGTCATTTTCCTGCCCGAAATAGGTCAAAATAGAAGCTTCAGAGTAGGAGGAATAGCCTGTAAAAATGGCAATTTTGGTCACTGTGAGGCTTTAAAAAGTGGTTATTCAACAAGAGGCACGATCCAATTGACATTTTGAATCATTTTTTGTAGAGTCCAAAAAATCACTTTTCTGATGAAAAACAATGACCCGGACCTGCCGAACTTTCTCCAGATGGTCAGTAATGGTAATTCTTTAATGTTTGATCTTTTGACTATAAATAAATATTGCATATGAATTATAACTTTTGGAACTAAAATAAGTGTGTTCAGAGTCATTTTCCGGCCCGAAATCGGTCAAAATAGAAGCTTTTGAGTAGGAGGAATAGTCTGTAAAAATGGCAATTTTTTTCACTGTGAGGCTTTAAAAATTGGTTTTTCAACATGAGGCCCGATCCAATTGGCATTTTGAATCATTTGTTGCACAGTCCAAAAAATTTATTTTCTGATGAAAAAGATGACCCCCGGACTTTCCGAACTTTCTCCAGATGGTCAGTAATGGTGATTTTTTAATGTTTAATCTTTTGACTGTAAATGACTATTGCATGTGAATTATAACTTTTGGAACTAAAATAAGTATGTTTAGAGTAATTTTCCTGCCCGAAATCGGTCAAAATAGAAGCTTCTGAGAAGGAGGAAAAATCTGTAAAAATGGCAATTTTGGTCACTGTGAGGCTTTAAAAGTGGTTATTCAACATGAGGCATGACCCAATTGACATTTTGAATCATTTGTTGCACAGTCCAAAAGATCAATTTTCTGACGAAAAACGATGACCCCGGACTTGTCGAACTTTCTCCAGATGGTCAATAAGATTGATTTTTTAATGTTTAATCTTTTGACTGTAAATGACTATTGCATGTGAATTATAACTTTTGGAACTAAAATAAGTGTTGTTTAGAGTCATTTTCCTGCCCAAAATTGGTCAAAATAGAAGCTTCTAAGTAGGAGGAAAAGTCTGTAAAAATGGGAACTTTTTATTCACTGTGAGGCTTTAAAAATTGGTTATTCAACATGAGGCACGATCCAATTGACATTTTGAATCATTTTTTGTACAGTTCAAAAATCCATTTTCTGATGAAAAAGGATGACCCCGGACCTGTCGAACTTTCTCCAAATGGTCAGTAATGGTGATTCTTTAATGTTTCATCTTTTCACTGTAAATGACTATTGCATGTGAATTATAACTTTTGGAACTAAAATAAGTGTGTTTAGAGTCATTTTCCTGCCCAAAATAGGTCAAAATAGAAGCTTTTGAGTAGGAGGAATAGTCTGTAAAAATGGCAATTTTGGTCACTGTGAGGCTTTAAAAAGTGGTTATTCAACATGAGGCACGATCCAATTGACATTTTGAATCATTTTTTGTACAGTCCCAAAAATCAATTTTTTGACGAAAAACAATGACCCCGGACCTTTCGAACTTTCTCCAGATGGTCAGCAAGGGTGATTTTTCAATGTTTAATCTTTTGAATGTAAATGACTATTGCATGTGAATTATAACTTTTGGAACTAAACTAAGTGTGTTTAAAGGTAATTTTCCTGCCCAAAATGGAAGCTTCTGAGTAGGAGGAAAAGTCTGTAAAAATGGCAATTTTGGTCACTGTGAGGCTTTAAAATATGCTTATTCAACATGAGGCACTATCCAATTGACATTTTGAATCATTTTTTGTAGAGTCCAAAAAAATCAATTTTCTGACGCAAAACGATGACCCCAGACCTGTCGAACTTTCTCCAGATGGTCAGTTATGGTGATTTTATAATGTTTAATCTTTTGACTGTGAATGACTATTGCATGTGAATTATAACTTTTGGAACTAAAATAAGTGTGTTTAGAGTCATTTTCCTGCCCGAAATAGGTCAAAATAGAAGCTTTTGAGTAGGAGGAATAGTCTGTAAAAATGGCAATTGTGGTCACTGTGAGGCTTTAAAAATTGGTTATTCAACTTGTGGCACGATCCAATTGACATTTTGAATCATTTTTTGTACAGTCCCAAAAATCAATTTTTTGACGAAAAGCAATGACCCCGGACCTGTCGAACTTTCTCCAGATGGTCAGTTATGGTGATTTTATAATGTTTTGACTGTAAATAACTATTGCATATGAATTATCACTTTTGAAACTAAAACAAGTGTGTTTAGAGTCATTTTCCTGCCCGAAATATGTCAAAATAGATGCTTCTGAGTAGGAGGAATAGTCTGTAAAAATGGCAATTTTTTTCACTGTGAGGCTTTAAAAATTAGTTATTCAACATGAGGCACGATCCAATTGACATTTTGAATCATTTTTTTTACAGTCCAAAAAATCACTTTTCTGATGAAAAACAATGACCCGGACCTGCCGAACTTCCTCCAGATGGTCAGTAATGGTGATTCTTTAATGTTTGATCTTTTGACTATAAATAACTATTGCATATGAATTATAACTTTTGGAACTAAAATAAGTGTGTTTAGAATCATTTTCCTGCCCGAAATCGGTCAAAATAGAAGCTTCTGAGAAGGAGGAAAAGCCTGTAAAAATGGAAATTTTGGTCACTGTGAGGCTTTAAAAATTGGTTTTTCAACATGAGGCACGATCCAATTGACATTTTGAATAATTTTTTTTACAGTCCAAAAATCAATTTGCTGATGAAAAACGATGACCCCGGACCTGTCAAACTTTCTCCAGATGGTCAGTAATGGTGATTTTTTAATGTTTAATCTTTTGACTGTGAATGACTACTGCATGCGAATTATCACTTTTGGAACTAAAATAAGTGTGTTTAGAGTCATTTTCCTGCCCGAAATAGGTCAAAATAGAAGCTTTTGAGTAGGAGGAATAGGCTGTAAAAATGGCAATTTTGGTCACTGTGAGGCTTTAAAAAGTGGTTATTCAACATGAGGCATGACCCAATTGACATTTTGAATCATTTGTTGCACAGTCCCCAAAAATCTATTTTCTGATGAAAAACGATGACCCCGGACCTTTCGAACTTTCTCCAGCTGGTCAGTAATGGTGATTTTTTAATGTTTAATCTTTTGTCTGTGAATGACTATTGCATGTGAATTATCACTTTTGGAACTAAAATAAGTGTGTTTAGAGTCATTTTCCTGCCCGAAATAGGTCAAAATAGAAGCTTTTGAGTAGGAGGAATAGTCTGTAAAAATGGCAATTTTTGTCACTGTGAGGCTTTAAAAAGTGGTTATTCAACAAGAGGCACGATCCAATTGACATTTTGAATCATTTTTTGTAGAGTCCAAAAAATCACTTTTCTGATGAAAAACAATGACCCGGACCTGCCAAACATTCTCCAGATGGTCAGTAATGGTAATTCTTTAATGTTTGATCTTTTGACTATAAATAAATATTGCATATGAATTATAACTTTTGGAACTAAAATAAGTGTGTTTAGAGTCATTTTCCTGCCCGAAATCGGTCAAAATAGAAGCTTTTGAGTAGGAGGAATAGTCTGTAAAAATGGCAATTTTTTTCACTGTGAGGCTTTAAAAATTGGTTTTTCAACATGAGGCCCGATCCAATTGACATTTTGAATCATTTGTTGCACAGTCCAAAAAATTTATTTTCTGATGAAAAAAGATGACCCCCGGACCTTCCGAACTTTCTCCAGATGGTCAGTGATGGTGATTTTTTAATGTTTAATCTTTTGACTGTAAATGACTATTGCATGTGAATTATAACTTTTGGAACTAAAATAAGTATGTTTAGAGTAATTTTCCTGCCCGAAATCGGTCAAAATAGAAGCTTCTGAGAAAGAGGAAAAGTCTGTAAAAATTTCAATTTTGGTCACAGTGAGGCTTTAAAAAGTGGTTATTCAACATGAGGCATGACCCAATTGACATTTTGAATCATTTGTTGCACAGTCCCAAAAATCTATTTTCTGATGAAAAACGATGACCCCGGACCTTTCGAACTTTCTCCAGCTGGTCAGTAATGGTGATTTTTTAATGTTTAATCTTTTGACTGTGAATGACTATTGCATGTGAATTATCACTTTTGGAACTAAAATAAGTGTGTTTAGAGTCATTTTCCTGCCCGAAATAGGTCAAAATAGAAGCTTTTGAGTAGGAGGAATAGTCTGTAAAAATGGCAATTGTGGTCACTGAGAGGCTTTAAAAATTGGGTATTCAACATGTGGCACGATCCAATTGACATTTTGAATCATTTTTTGTACAGTCCAAAAATCCATTTTCTGATGAAAAACGATGACCCCGGACCTGTCGAACTTTCTCCAAATGATCAGTAATGGTGATTCTTTAATGTTTCATCTTTTCACTGTAAATGACTATTGCATGTGAATGATAACTTTTGGAACTAAAATAAGTGTGTTTAGAGTCATTTTCCTGCCCAAAATTGGTCAAAATAGAAGCTTCTGAGTAGGAGGAAAAGTCTGTAAAAATGGGAACTTTTTATTCACTGTGAGGCTTTAAAAATTGGTTATTCAACATGAGGCACGATCCAATTGACATTTTGAATCATTTTTTGTACAGTTCAAAAATCAATTTTCTGATGAAAAAGGATGACCCCGGACCTGTCGAACTTTCTCCAAATGGTCAGTAATGGTGATTCTTTAATGTTTCATCTTTTCACTGTAAATGACTATTGCATGTGAATTATAACTTTTGGAACTAAAATAAGTGTGTTTAGAGTCATTTTCCTGCCCAAAATAGGTCAAAATAGAAGCTTTTGAGTAGGAGGAATAGTCTGTAAAAATGGCAATTTTGGTCACTGTGAGGCTTTAAAAAGTGGTTATTCAACATGAGGCACGATCCAATTGACATTTTGAATCATTTTTTGTACAGTCCCAAAAATCAATTTTTTGACGAAAAACAATGACCCCGGACCTTTCGAACTTTCTCCAGATGGTCAGCAAGGGTGATTTTTTAATGTTTAATCTTTTGAATGTAAATGACTATTGCATGTGAATTATAACTTTTGGAACTAAAATAAGTGTGTTTAGAGTCATTTTCCTGCCCAAAATTGGTCAAAATAGAAACTTCAGAGTAGGAGGAAAAGCCTGTAAAAACGGCAATTTTGGTCACTGTGAGGCTTTAAAAGGTGGTTATTTAACATGATGCATGATCCAATTGACATTTTAAATCATTTTTTCTACAGTTAAAAAAATCAATTTTCTGACGCAAAACGATGACCCCAGACCTGTTGAACTTTCTCCAGATGGTCAGTAAAAGTGATTTTTTAATGTTTAATCTTTTGACTGTGAATGACTATTGCATGTGAATTATAACTTTTGGAACTAAACTAAGTGTGTTTAAAGGTAATTTTCCTGCCCAAAATGGAAGCTTCTAAGTAGGAGGAAAAGTCTGTAAAAATGGCAATTTTGGTCACTGTGAGGCTTTAAAATATGCTTATTCAACATGAGGCACTATCCAATTGACATTTTGAATCATTTTTTGTAGAGTCCCCAAAAAAATCAATTTTCTGACGCAAAACGATGACCCCAGACCTGTCGAACTTTCTCCAGATGGTCAGTTATGGTGATTTTATAATGTTTTGACTGTAAATAACTATTGCATATGAATTATCACTTTTGGAACTAAAATAAGTGTGTTTAGAGTCATTTTCCTGCCCAAAGTTGGTCAAAATAGAAGCTTCTGAGTAGGAGGAAAAGTCTGTTAAATTGGCAATTTTGGTCACTGTGAGGCTTTAAAAATAGGTTATTCGGCATGAGGCACGATCCAATTGACATTTTGAATAATTTTTTGTACAGTCCAAAAACCTATTTTCTGACGAAAAACAATGTCCCCGGACTTGTCGAACTTTCTCCAGATGGTCAGTAAGGTGATTTTTAAATGTTTCATCTTTTGACTGTAAATGATTAGAACATGTGAATTGTAACTTTTGGAACTAAAATAAGTGTGTTTAGTCATTTTCCTGCCCCAAATTGGTCAAAATAGAAACTTCTGAGTAGGAGGAAAAGACTGTAAACATGGCAATTTTGGTCACTGTGAGGCTTATAAAAGTGGATATTCAACATGAGGCACGATCCAATTGACATTTTGAATCATTTTTTGTACAGTCCAAAAATCAATTTTCTGACGGAAAACGATGACCCTGGACCTGTCGAACTTTCTCCAGATGGTCAGTAATAGTGATTTTTTTTAATCTTTACTCTTTTGACTGTGAATGACTATTGCATGTGAATTATAACTTTTGGAACTAAAATAAGTGTGTTTAGCGTCATTTTCCTGCCCGAAATAAGTCAAAATAGAAGCTTTAGAGTAGGAGGAAAAGTCTGTAAAAATGGCAATTTTGGTCACTGTGAGGCTTTAAAAAGTGGTTATTCAACATGAGGCACGATCCAATTGACATTTTGAATCATTTTTTGTACAGTCCAAAAAATCAATTTTCTGACAAAAAACAATGACCCCCGACTTGTCGAACTTTCTCCAGATGGTCAGTAAGGTGATTTTTTTTAAGTTTCATCTTTTGACTGTAAATGATTATTACATTTGAATTATAACTTTTGGAACTAAAATAAGTGTGTTTAGAATCATTTTCCTGCCCAAAGTTGGTCAAAATTGAAACTTCTGAGTAGGAGGAAAAGCCTGTAAAAATGGTCACTGTGAGGCTTTAAAAAGTGGTTATTCAACATGAGGCACGATCCAATTGACATTTTGAATCATTTTTTGTACAGTCCAAAAATCAATTTTCTGATGAAAAATGATGACTCCGGACCTTTCGAACTTTCTCCAGATGGTCAGTAATGGTGATTTTGTAATGTTTAATCTTATGACTGTAAATGACTATTGCATGTGAATTATAACTTTTGGAACTAAAATAAGTGTGTTTAGAGTCATTTTCCGGCCCGAAATAGGTCAAAATAGAAGCTTTTGAGTAGGAGGAATAGTCTGTAAAAATGGCAATTTTTGTCACTGTGAGGCTTTAAAAAGTGGTTATTCAACAAGAGGCACGATCCAATTGACATTTTGAATCATTTTTTGTAGAGTCCAAAAATCACTTTTCTGATGAAAAACAATGACCCGGACCTGCCAAACTTTCTCCAGATGGTCAGTAATGGTAATTCTTTAATGTTTGATCTTTTGACTATAAATAAATATTGCATATGAATTATAACTTTTGGAACTAAAATAAGTGTGTTTAGAGTCATTTTCCTGCCCGAAATCGGTCAAAATAGAAGCTTTTGAGTAGGAGGAATAGTCTGTAAAAATGGCAATTTTTTTCACTGTGAGGCTTTAAAAATTGGTTTTTCAACATGAGGCCCGATCCAATTGACATTTTGAATCATTTGTTGCACAGTCCAAAAATTTATTTTCTGATGAAAAAAGATGACCCCCGGACCTTCCGAACTTTCTCCAGATGGTCAGTAATGGTGATTTTTTAATGTTTAATCTTTTGACTGTAAATGACTATTGCATGTGAATTATAACTTTTGGAACTAAAATAAGTATGTTTAGAGTAATTTTCCTGCCCGAAATCGGTCAAAATAGAAGCTTCTGAGAAAGAGGAAAAGTCTGTAAAAATTTCAATTTTGGTCACAGTGAGGCTTTAAAAAGTGGTTATTCAACATGAGGCATGACCCAATTGACATTTTGAATCATTTGTTGCACAGTCCCAAAAAATCTATTTTCTGATGAAAAACGATGACCCCGGACCTTTCGAACTTTCTCCAGATGGTCAGTAATGGTGATTTTTTAATGTTTAATCTTTTGACTGTGAATGACTATTGCATGTGAATTATCACTTTTGGAACTAAAATAAGTGTGTTTAGAGTCATTTTCCTGCCCGAAATAGGTCAAAATAGAAGCTTTTGAGTAGGAGGAATAGTCTGTAAAAATGGCAATTGTGGTCACTGAGAGGCTTTAAAAATTGGGTATTCAACATGTGGCACGATCCAATTGACATTTTGAATCATTTTTTGTACAGTCCAAAAATCCATTTTCTGATGAAAAACGATGACCCCGGACCTGTCGAACTTTCTCCAAATGATCAGTAATGGTGATTCTTTAATGTTTCATCTTTTCACTGTAAATGACTATTGCATGTGAATGATAACTTTTGGAACTAAAATAAGTGTGTTTAGAGTCATTTTCCTGCCCAAAATTGGTCAAAATAGAAGCTTCTGAGTAGGAGGAAAAGTCTGTAAAAATGGGAACTTTTTATTCACTGTGAGGCTTTAAAAATTGGTTATTCAACATGAGGCACGATCCAATTGACATTTTGAATCATTTTTTGTACAGTTCAAAAATCAATTTTCTGATGAAAAAGGATGACCCCGGACCTGTCGAACTTTCTCCAAATGGT
The DNA here is from genome assembly GCA_963921515.1 of Calotriton arnoldi. Classification (NCBI taxonomy): domain Eukaryota; kingdom Metazoa; phylum Chordata; class Amphibia; order Caudata; family Salamandridae; genus Calotriton; species Calotriton arnoldi. Next base: position 288,096 of record CAWUFW010016291.1, read on the forward strand.
CAGTAATGGTGATTCTTTAATGTTTCATCTTTTCACTGTAAATGACTATTGCATGTGAATTATAACTTTTGGAACTAAAATAAGTGTGTTTAGAGTCATTTTCCTGCCCAAAATAGGTCAAAATAGAAGCTTTTGAGTAGGAGGAATAGTCTGTAAAAATGGCAATTTTGGTCACTGTGAGGCTTTAAAAAGTGGTTATTCAACATGAGGCACGATCCAATTGACATTTTGAATCATTTTTGTACAGTCCCAAAAATCAATTTTTTGACGAAAAACAATGACCCCGGACCTTTCGAACTTTCTCCAGATGGTCAGCAAGGGTGATTTTTTAATGTTTAATCTTTTGAATGTAAATGACTATTGCATGTGAATTATAACTTTTGGAACTAAAATAAGTGTGTTTAGAGTCATTTTCCTGCCCAAAATTGGTCAAAATAGAAACTTCAGAGTAGGAGGAAAAGCCTGTAAAAACGGCAATTTTGGTCACTGTGAGGCTTTAAAAGGTGGTTATTTAACATGATGCATGATCCAATTGACATTTTAAATCATTTTTTCTACAGTTAAAAAATCAATTTTCTGACGCAAAACGATGACCCCAGACCTGTTGAACTTTCTCCAGATGGTCAGTAAAAGTGATTTTTTAATGTTTAATCTTTTGACTGTGAATGACTATTGCATGTGAATTATAACTTTTGGAACTAAACTAAGTGTGTTTAAAGGTAATTTTCCTGCCCAAAATGGAAGCTTCTAAGTAGGAGGAAAAGTCTGTAAAAATGGCAATTTTGGTCACTGTGAGGCTTTAAAATATGCTTATTCAACATGAGGCACTATCCAATTGACATTTTGAATCATTTTTTGTAGAGTCCCCAAAAAAATCAATTTTCTGACGCAAAACGATGACCCCAGACCTGTCGAACTTTCTCCAGATGGTCAGTTATGGTGATTTTATAATGTTTTGACTGTAAATAACTATTGCATATGAATTATCACTTTTGGAACTAAAATAAGTGTGTTTAGAGTCATTTTCCTGCCCAAAGTTGGTCAAAATAGAAGCTTCTGAGTAGGAGGAAAAGTCTGTTAAATTGGCAATTTTGGTCACTGTGAGGCTTTAAAAATAGGTTATTCGGCATGAGGCACGATCCAATTGACATTTTGAATAATTTTTTGTACAGTCCAAAAACCTATTTTCTGACGAAAAACAATGTCCCCGGACTTGTCGAACTTTCTCCAGATGGTCAGTAAGGTGATTTTTAAATGTTTCATCTTTTGACTGTAAATGATTAGAACATGTGAATTGTAACTTTTGGAACTAAAATAAGTGTGTTTAGTCATTTTCCTGCCCCAAATTGGTCAAAATAGAAACTTCTGAGTAGGAGGAAAAGACTGTAAACATGGCAATTTTGGTCACTGTGAGGCTTATAAAAGTGGATATTCAACATGAGGCACGATCCAATTGACATTTTGAATCATTTTTTGTACAGTCCAAAAATCAATTTTCTGACGGAAAACGATGACCCTGGACCTGTCGAACTTTCTCCAGATGGTCAGTAATAGTGATTTTTTTTAATCTTTACTCTTTTGACTGTGAATGACTATTGCATGTGAATTATAACTTTTGGAACTAAAATAAGTGTGTTTAGCGTCATTTTCCTGCCCGAAATAAGTCAAAATAGAAGCTTTAGAGTAGGAGGAAAAGTCTGTAAAAATGGCAATTTTGGTCACTTTGAGGCTTTAAAAAGTGGTTATTCAACATGAGGCACGATCCAATTGACATTTTGAATCATTTTTTGTACAGTCCAAAAATCAATTTTCTGACAAAAAACAATGACCCCGACTTGTCGAACTTTCTCCAGATGGTCAGTAAGGTGATTTTTTTTAAGTTTCATCTTTTGACTGTAAATGATTATTACATTTGAATTATAACTTTTGGAACTAAAATAAGTGTGTTTAGAATCATTTTCCTGCCCAAAGTTGGTCAAAATTGAAACTTCTGAGTAGGAGGAAAAGCCTGTAAAAATGGTCACTGTGAGGCTTTAAAAAGTGGTTATTCAACATGAGGCACGATCCAATTGACATTTTGAATCATTTTTTGTACAGTCCAAAAATCAATTTTCTGATGAAAAATGATGACTCCGGACCTTTCGAACTTTCTCCAGATGGTCAGTAATGGTGATTTTGTAATGTTTAATCTTATGACTGTAAATGACTATTGCATGTGAATTATAACTTTTGGAACTAAAATAAGTGTGTTTAGAGTCATTTTCCGGCCCGAAATAGGTCAAAATAGAAGCTTTTGAGTAGGAGGAATAGTCTGTAAAAATGGCAATTTTTGTCACTGTGAGGCTTTAAAAGTGGTTATTCAACAAGAGGCACGATCCAATTGACATTTTGAATCATTTTTTGTAGAGTCCAAAAATCACTTTTCTGATGAAAAACAATGACCCGGACCTGCCAAACTTTCTCCAGATGGTCAGTAATGGTAATTCTTTAATGTTTGATCTTTTGACTATAAATAAATATTGCATATGAATTATAACTTTTGGAACTAAAATAAGTGTGTTTAGAGTCATTTTCCTGCCCGAAATCGGTCAAAATAGAAGCTTTTGAGTAGGAGGAATAGTCTGTAAAAATGGCAATTTTTTTCACTGTGAGGCTTTAAAAATTGGTTTTTCAACATGAGGCCCGATCCAATTGACATTTTGAATCATTTGTTGCACAGTCCAAAAATTTATTTTCTGATGAAAAAAGATGACCCCGGACCTTCCGAACTTTCTCCAGATGGTCAGTAATGGTGATTTTTTAATGTTTAATCTTTTGACTGTAAATGACTATTGCATGTGAATTATAACTTTTGGAACTAAAATAAGTATGTTTAGAGTAATTTTCCTGCCCGAAATCGGTCAAAATAGAAGCTTCTGAGAAAGAGGAAAAGTCTGTAAAAATTTCAATTTTGGTCACAGTGAGGCTTTAAAAAGTGGTTATTCAACATGAGGCATGACCCAATTGACATTTTGAATCATTTGTTGCACAGTCCCAAAAATCTATTTTCTGATGAAAAACGATGACCCCGGACCTTTCGAACTTTCTCCAGCTGGTCAGTAATGGTGATTTTTTAATGTTTAATCTTTTGACTGTGAATGACTATTGCATGTGAATTATCACTTTTGGAACTAAAATAAGTGTGTTTAGAGTCATTTTCCTGCCCGAAATAGGTCAAAATAGAAGCTTTTGAGTAGGAGGAATAGTCTGTAAAAATGGCAATTGTGGTCACTGAGAGGCTTTAAAAATTGGGTATTCAACATGTGGCACGATCCAATTGACATTTTGAATCATTTTTTGTACAGTCCAAAAATCCATTTTCTGATGAAAAACGATGACCCCGGACCTGTCGAACTTTCTCCAAATGATCAGTAATGGTGATTCTTTAATGTTTCATCTTTTCACTGTAAATGACTATTGCATGTGAATGATAACTTTTGGAACTAAAATAAGTGTGTTTAGAGTCATTTTCCTGCCCAAAATTGGTCAAAATAGAAGCTTCTGAGTAGGAGGAAAAGTCTGTAAAAATGGGAACTTTTTATTCACTGTGAGGCTTTAAAAATTGGTTATTCAACATGAGGCACGATCCAATTGACATTTTGAATCATTTTTTGTACAGTTCAAAAATCAATTTTCTGATGAAAAAGGATGACCCCGGACCTGTCGAACTTTCTCCAAATGGTCAGTAATGGTGATTCTTTAATGTTTCATCTTTTCACTGTAAATGACTATTGCATGTGAATTATAACTTTTGGAACTAAAATAAGTGTGTTTAGAGTCATTTTCCTGCCCAAAATAGGTCAAAATAGAAGCTTTTGAGTAGGAGGAATAGTCTGTAAAAATGGCAATTTTGGTCACTGTGAGGCTTTAAAAAGTGGTTATTCAACATGAGGCACGATCCAATTGACATTTTGAATCATTTTTTGTACAGTCCCAAAAATCAATTTTTTGACGAAAAACAATGACCCCGGACCTTTCGAACTTTCTCCAGATGGTCAGCAAGGGTGATTTTTTAATGTTTAATCTTTTGAATGTAAATGACTATTGCATGTGAATTATAACTTTTGGAACTAAAATAAGTGTGTTTAGAGTCATTTTCCTGCCCAAAATTGGTCAAAATAGAAACTTCAGAGTAGGAGGAAAAGCCTGTAAAAACGGCAATTTTGGTCACTGTGAGGCTTTAAAAGGTGGTTATTTAACATGATGCATGATCCAATTGACATTTTAAATCATTTTTCTACAGTTAAAAAAATCAATTTTCTGACGCAAAACGATGACCCCAGACCTGTTGAACTTTCTCCAGATGGTCAGTAAAAGTGATTTTTTAATGTTTAATCTTTTGACTGTGAATGACTATTGCATGTGAATTATAACTTTTGGAACTAAACTAAGTGTGTTTAAAGGTAATTTTCCTGCCCAAAATGGAAGCTTCTAAGTAGGAGGAAAAGTCTGTAAAAATGGCAATTTTGGTCACTGTGAGGCTTTAAAATATGCTTATTCAACATGAGGCACTATCCAATTGACATTTTGAATCATTTTTTGTAGAGTCCCCAAAAAAATCAATTTTCTGACGCAAAACGATGACCCCAGACCTGTCGAACTTTCTCCAGATGGTCAGTTATGGTGATTTTATAATGTTTTGACTGTAAATAACTATTGCATATGAATTATCACTTTTGGAACTAAAATAAGTGTGTTTAGAGTCATTTTCCTGCCCAAAGTTGGTCAAAATAGAAGCTTCTGAGTAGGAGGAAAAGTCTGTTAAATTGGCAATTTTGGTCACTGTGAGGCTTTAAAAATAGGTTATTCGGCATGAGGCACGATCCAATTGACATTTTGAATAATTTTTTGTACAGTCCAAAAACCTATTTTCTGACGAAAAACAATGTCCCCGGACTTGTCGAACTTTCTCCAGATGGTCAGTAAGGTGATTTTTAAATGTTTCATCTTTTGACTGTAAATGATTAGAACATGTGAATTGTAACTTTTGGAACTAAAATAAGTGTGTTTAGTCATTTTCCTGCCCCAAATTGGTCAAAATAGAAACTTCTGAGTAGGAGGAAAAGACTGTAAACATGGCAATTTTGGTCACTGTGAGGCTTATAAAAGTGGATATTCAACATGAGGCACGATCCAATTGACATTTTGAATCATTTTTTGTACAGTCCAAAAATCAATTTTCTGACGGAAAACGATGACCCTGGACCTGTCGAACTTTCTCCAGATGGTCAGTAATAGTGATTTTTTTAATCTTTACTCTTTTGACTGTGAATGACTATTGCATGTGAATTATAACTTTTGGAACTAAAATAAGTGTGTTTAGCGTCATTTTCCTGCCCGAAATAAGTCAAAATAGAAGCTTTAGAGTAGGAGGAAAAGTCTGTAAAAATGGCAATTTTGGTCACTTTGAGGCTTTAAAAAGTGGTTATTCAACATGAGGCACGATCCAATTGACATTTTGAATCATTTTTTGTACAGTCCAAAAATCAATTTTCTGACAAAAAACAATGACCCCCGACTTGTCGAACTTTCTCCAGATGGTCAGTAAGGTGATTTTTTTTAAGTTTCATCTTTTGACTGTAAATGATTATTACATTTGAATTATAACTTTTGGAACTAAAATAAGTGTGTTTAGAATCATTTTCCTGCCCAAAGTTGGTCAAAATTGAAACTTCTGAGTAGGAGGAAAAGCCTGTAAAAATGGTCACTGTGAGGCTTTAAAAAGTGGTTATTCAACATGAGGCACGATCCAATTGACATTTTGAATCATTTTTTGTACAGTCCAAAAATCAATTTTCTGATGAAAAATGATGACTCCGGACCTTTCGAACTTTCTCCAGATGGTCAGTAATGGTGATTTTGTAATGTTTAATCTTATGACTGTAAATGACTATTGCATGTGAATTATAACTTTTGGAACTAAAATAAGTGTGTTTAGAGTCATTTTCCGGCCCAAAGTTGGTCAAAATAGAAGCTTCAGAGTAGGAGGAAAAGTCTGTAAAAATGGCAATTTTGGTCACTGTGAGGCTTTAAAAAGTGGTTATTCAACATGAGGCACGATCCAATTGACATTTTGAATCATTTTTTGTACATTCCAATTTTCTGATGAAAAATGAGGACCCCGGAGTTGTCGAACTATCTCCAGATGGGTCAGTAAGGTGATTTTTTAATGTTCATCTTTTGACTGTAAATGACTATTGCATGTGAATTATAACTTTTGGAACTAAAATAAGTGTGTTTAGTCATTTTCCTGCCCCAAATTGGTCAAAATAGAAACTTCTGAGTAGGATGAAAAGACTGCAAACAAGGCAATTTTGGTCACTGTGAGGCTTATAAAAGTGGATATTCAACATGAGGCACGATCCAATTGACATTTTGAATCATTTTTTGTACAGTCCAAAAAATCAATTTTCTGACGGAAAACGATGACCCTGGACCTGTCGAACTTTCTCCAGATGGTCAGTAAGGTGATTTTTTAATGTTTCATCTTTTGACTGTAAATGATTAGAACATGTGAATTGTAACTTTTGGAACTAAAATAAGTGTGTTTAGAGTCATTTTCCTGCACAAAGTTGGTCAAAATAGAAGCTTCTGAGTAGGAGGAATAGTCTGTTAAATTGGCAATTTTGGTCACTGTGAGGCTTTAAAAATTGGTTATTCAACATGTGGCACGATCCAATTGACATTTTGAATCATTTTTTGTAGAGTCCAAAAAATCAATTTTCTGATGAAAAACGATGACCCCCGGACCTTTCGAACTTTCTCCAGATGGTCAGTAATGGTGATTTTTTCATGTTTAATCTCTTGACTGTAAATAACTATTGCATATGAATTATCACTTTTGGAACTAAAATAAGTGTGTTTAGCGTCATTTTCCTGCCCGAAATAAGTCAAAATAGAAGCTTCAGAGTAGGAGGAAAAGTCTGTAAAAATGGCAATTTTGGTCACTGTGAGGCTTTAAAAAGTGGTTATTCAACATGAGGCACGATCCAATTGACATTTTGAATCATTTTTTGTACAGTCCAAAAAAATCAATTTTCTGACAAAAAACGATGACCCCGGCCTGTCGAACTTTCTCCAGATGGTCAGTAAGGTGATTTTTTTTTAAGTTTCATCTTTTGATTGTAAATGATTATTACATTTGAATTATAACTTTTGGAACTAAAATAAGTGTGTTTAGAGTCATTTTCCTGCCCAAAGTTGGTCAAAATAGAAGCTTCAGAGTAGTAGGAAAAGTCTGTAAAAATGGCAATTTTGGTCACTTTGAGGCTTTAAAAAGTGGTTATTCAACATGAGGCACGATCCAATTGACATTTTGAATCATTTTTTGTACAGTCCAAAAATCCATCTTGTGATGAAAAATGATGACTCCGGACCTTTCGAACTTTCTCCAGATGGTCAGTAATGGTGATTTTGTAATGTTTAATCTTATGACTGTAAATGACTATTGCATGTGAATTATAACTTTTGGAATTAAAATAAGTGTGTTTAGTCATTTTCCTGCCCCAAATTGGTCAAAATAGAAACTTATGAGTAGGAGGAAAAGACTGTAAAAATGGCAATTTTGGTCACTGTGAGGCTTATAAAAGTGGATATTCAACATGAGGCACGATCCAATTGACATTTTGAATCATTTTTTGTACAGTCCAAAAAATCAATTTTCTGACGGAAAACGATGACCCCGGACCTGTCGAACTTTCTCCAGATGGTCAGTAATAGTGATTTTTTAAATTTAAATCTTTTGACTGTGAATGACTATTGCATGTGAATTATAACTTTTGGAACTAAAATAAGTGTGTTTAGAGTCATTTTCCTGGCCGAAATAGGTCAAAATAGAAGCTTTTGAGTAGGAGGAATAGTCTGTTTAAATGGGAATTTTTTATTCACTGTGAGGCTTTAAAAATTGGTTATTCAACATGAGGCATGATCCAATTGACATTTTGAATCATTTTTTGTACAGTTCAAAAATCCAGTTTCTGATGAAAAACGATGACCCCGGACCTGTTGAACTTTCTCCAGATGGTCAGTAATGGTGATTCTTTAATGTTTCATCTTTTCACTGTAAATGACTATTGCATGTGAATTATAACTTTTGGAACTAAAATAAGTGTGTTTAGAGTCATTTTCCTGCTCAAAATAGGTCAGAATAGAAGCTTTTGAGTAGGAGGAAAAGTCTGTAAAAATGGCAATTTTGGTCACTGTGAGGTTTTAAAAAGTGCTTATTCAACATGAGGCACAATCCAATTGACATTTTGAATCATTTTTTGTACAGTCCAAAAAATCAATTTTCTCACGAAAAACAATGACCCCGGACCTGTTGAACTTTCTCCAGATGGTCAGTAATGGTGATTTTTTAATGTTTAATCTTTTGACTGTGAATGACTGTTGCATGTGAATTATAACTTTTGGAACTAAAATAAGTGTGTTTAGAATCATTTTCCTGCCCGAAATCGGTCATAATAGAAGCTTTTGAGTAGGAGGAATAGTCTGTAAAAATGGCAATTTCTTGACACTGTGAGGCTTTAAAAATTGGTTTTTCAACATGAGGCCCGATCCAATTGAAATTTTGAATCATTTGTTGCACAGTCCAAAAAAATTATTTTCTGATGAAAAAGATGACCCCGGACCTTCCGAACTTTCTCCAGATGGTCAGTAATGGTGATTTTTTAATGTTTAGTCTTTTGACTGTAAATGACTATTGCACGTGAATTATAACTTTTGGAACTAAAATAAGTGTGTTTAGAGTAATTTTCCTGCCCGAAATCGGTCAAAATAGAAGCTTCTGAGAAGGAGGAAAAGTCTGTAAAAATGGCAATTTTGGTCACTGTGAGGCTTTAAAAATTGGTTATTCAACATGAGGCACGATCCAATTGACATTTTGAATCATTTTTTGTACAGTCCAAAAATCCATTTTCTGATGAAAAAGGATGACCCCGGACCTGTCGAACTTTCTCCAGATGGTCAGTAAGATTGATTTTTTAATGTTTAATCTTTTGACTGTAAATAACTATTGCATGTGAATTATAACTTTTGGAACTAAAATAAGTGTTGTTTAGAGTCATTTTCCTGCCCAAAATTGGTCAAAATAGAAGCTTCTGAGTAGGAGGAAAAGTCTGTAAAAATGGGAACTTTTTATTCACTGTGAGGCTTTAAAAATTGGTTATTCAACATGAGGCACGATCCAATTGACATTTTGAATCATTTTTTGTACAGTTCAAAAATCCATTTTCTGATGAAAAAGGATGACCCCGGACCTGTCGAACTTTCTCCAAATGGTCAGTAATGGTGATTCTTTAATGTTTCATCTTTTCACTGTAAATGACTATTGCATGTGAATTATAACTTTTGGAACTAAAATAAGTGTGTTTAGAGTCATTTTCCTGCCCAAAATAGGTCAAAATAGAAGCTTTTGAGTAGGAGGAATAGTCTGTAAAAATGGCAATTTTGGTCACTGTGAGGCTTTAAAAAGTGGTTATTCAACATGAGGCACGATCCAATTGACATTTTGAATCATTTTTTGTACAGTCCCAAAAATCAATTTTTTGACGAAAAACAATGACCCCGGACCTTTCGAACTTTCTCCAGATGGTCAGCTAGGGTGATTTTTTAATGTTTAATCTTTTGAATGTAAATGACTATTGCATATGAATTATAACTTTTGGAACACAAATAAGTGTGTTTAGAGTCATTTTCCTGCCCAAAATTAGTCAAAATAGAAACTTCTGTGTAGGAGGAAAAGCGTGTAAAAATTGCAATTTTGTCACCGTGAGGCTTTAAAAGGTGGTTATTTAACATGATGCATGATCCAATTGACATTTTGAATCATTTTTTCTACAGTTAAAAAAATCAATTTTCGGACGCAAAACGACCCCAGACTTGTCGAACTTTCTCCAGATGGTCAGTAAAAGTGATTTTTTAATGTTTAATCTTTTGACTGTGAATGACTATTGCATGTGAATTATAACTTTTGGAACTAAACTAAGTGTGTTTAAAGGTAATTTTCCTGCCCAAAATGGAAGCTTCTGAGTAGGAGGAAAAGTCTGTAAAAATGGCAATTTTGGTCACTGTGAGGCTTTAAAATATGCTTATTCAACGAGGCACTATCCAATTGACATTTTGAATCATTTTTTGTAGAGTCCAAAAAAAATCAATTTTCTGACGCAAAACGATGACCCCAGACCTGTCGAACTTTCTCCAGATGGTCAGTTATGGTGATTTTATAATGTTTTGACTGTAAATAACTATTGCATATGAATTATCACTTTTGAAACTAAAATAAGTGTGTTTAGAGTCATTTTCCTGTCCGAAATAAGTCAAAATAGAAGCTTCTTAGTAGGAGGAAAAGTCTGTAAAAATGGCAATTTTGGTCACTGTGAGACTATAAAAATTGGTTATTCAGCATGAGGCACGATCCAATTGACATTTTGAATAATTTTTTGTGCAGTCCAAAAATCCATTTTCTGATGAAAAATGATGACCCTGGACCTGTTGAACTTTCTCCAGATGGTCAGTAAGGTGATTTTTTTTAATCTTTACTCTTTTGACTGTGAATGACTATTGCATGTGAATTATAACTTTTGGAACTAAAATAAGTGTGTTTAGCGTCATTTTCTTGCCCGAAATAAGTCAAAATAGAAGCTTTAGAGTAGGAGGAAAAGTCTGTAAAAATGGCAATTTTGGTCATTTTGAGGCTTTAAAAAGTGGTTATTCAACATGAGGCACGATCCAATTGACATTTTGAATCATTTTTTGTACAGTCCAAAAATCAATTTTCTGACAAAAACAATGACCCCCGACTTGTCGAACTTTCTCCAGATGGTCAGTAAGGTGATTTTTTTTAAGTTTCATCTTTTGATTGTAAATGATTATTACATTTGAATTATAACTTTTGGAACTAAAATAAGTGTGTTTAGAGTCATTTTCCTGCCCAAAGTTGGTCAAAATAGAAGCTTCAGAGTAGGAGGAAAGTCTGTAAAAATGGCAATTTTGGTCACAGTGAGGCCTTAAAAAGTGGTTATTCAACATGAGGCACGATCCAATTGACATCTTGAATCATTTTTTGTACTGTCCAAGAAATCAATTTTCTGATGGATAACAATGACACCGGAACTTTCTCCAGATGGTCAGTAAGGTGATTTTTTAATGTTTCATCTTTTGACTGTAAATGATTATTACATGTGAATTATAACTTTTGGAACTAAAATAAGTGTGTTTAGAATCATTTTCCTGCCCAAAGTTGGTCAAAATTGAAACTTCTGAGTAGGAGGAAAAGCCTGTAAAAATGGCAATTTTGGTCACTGTGAGGCTTTAAAAATTGGTTATTCAACATGAGGCACGATCCAATTGACATTTTGAATAATTTTTTGTACAGTCCAAAAATCCATTTTCTGATGAAAAATGATGACCCCGGACCTTTCGAACTTTCTCCAGATGGTCAGTAATAGTGATTTTGTAATATTTAATCTTATGACTGTAAATGACTATTGCATGTGAATTATAACTTTTGGAACTAAAATAAGTGTGTTTAGTCATTTTCCTGCCCCAAATTGGTCAAAATAGAAACTTCTGAGTAGGAGGAAAAGACTGCAAACAAGGCAATTTTGGTCACTGTGAGGCTTATAAAAGTGGATATTCAACATGAGGCACGATCCAATTGACATTTTGAATCATTTTTTGTACAGTCCAAAAATCAATTTTCTGACGGAAAACGATGACCCTGGACCTGTCGAACTTTCTCCAGATGGTCAGTAATAGTGATTTTTTTAAATCTTTACTCTTTTGACTGTGAATGACTATTGCATGTGAATTTTAACTTTTGGAACTAAAATAAGTGTGTTTAGCGTCATTTTCCTGCCCGAAATAAGTCAAAATAGAAGCTTTAGAGTAGGAGGAAAAGTCTGTAAAAATGGCAATTTTGGTCACTGTGAGGTTTTAAAAAGTGGTTATTCAACATGAGGCACGATCCAATTGACATTTTGAATCATTTTTTGTACAGTCCAAAAAATCAATTTTCTGACAAAAAACAATGACCCCCGACTTGTCGAACTTTCTCCAGATGGTCAGTAAGGTGATTTTTTTTTAAGTTTCATCTTTTGACTGTAAATGATTATTACATTTGAATTATAACTTTTGGAACTAAAATAAGTGTGTTTAGAATCATTTTCCTGCCCAAAGTTGGTCAAAATTGAAACTTATGAGTAGGAGGAAAAGCCTGTAAAAATGGTCACTGTGAGGCTTTAAAAAGTGGTTATTCAACATGAGGCACGATCCAAATGACATTTTGAATCATTTTTTCTACAGTCCAAAAAATCAATTTTCTGATGGAAAATGATGACTTCGGAAATTTGAACTTTCTCCAGATGGTCAGTAATGGTGATTTTGTAATGTTTAATCTTATGACTGTAAATGACTATTGCATGTGAATTATAACTTTTGGAACTAAAATAAGTGTGTTTAGAGTCATTTTCCTGCCCGAAATAGAAACTTCTGAGTAGGAGGAAAAGCCTGTAAAAATGGCAATTTTGGTCACTGTGAGGCTTTAAAAATTGGTTATTCAACATGAGGCACGATCCAATTGACATTTTGAATAATTTTTTGTACAGTCCAAAAATCCATTTTCTGATGAAAAATGATGACCCCGGACCTTTCGAACTTTCTCCAGATGGTCAGTAATAGTGATTTTGTAATATTTAATCTTATGACTGTAAATGACTATTGCATGTGAATTATAACTTTTGGAACTAAAATAAGTGTGTTTAGTCATTTTCCTGCCCCAAATTGGTCAAAATAGAAACTTCTGAGTAGGAGGAAAAGACTGCAAACAAGGCAATTTTGGTCACTGTGAGGCTTATAAAAGTGGATATTCAACATGAGGCACGATCCAATTGACATTTTGAATCTTTTTTTGTACAGTCCAAAAAATCAATTTTCTGACGGAAAACGATGACCCTGGACCTGTCGAACTTTCTCCAGATGGTCAGTAATAGTGATTTTTTTAAATCTTTACTCTTTTGACTGTGAATGACTATTGCATGTGAATTATAAATTTTGGAACTAAAATAAGTGTGTTTAGAGTCATTTTCCTGCCCGAAATAAGTCAAAATAGAAGCTTCAGAGTAGGAGGAAAAGTCTGTAAAAAGGGCAATTTTGGTCACTGTGAGGTTTTAAAAAGTGGTTATTCAACATGAGGCACGATCCAATTGACATTTTGAATCATTTTTTGTACAGTACAAAAATCAATTTTCTGACAAAAAACAATGACCCCGATTTGTCGAACTTTCTCCAGATGGTCAGTAAGGTGATTTTTTTTAAGTTTCATCTTTTGACTGTAAATGATTATTACATTTGAATTATAACTTTTGGAACTAAAATAAGTGTGTTTAGAATCATTTTCCTGCCCAAAGTTGGTCAAAATTGAAACTTCTGAGTAGGAGGAAAAGCCTGTAAAAATGGTCACTGTGAGGCTTTAAAAAGTGGTTATTCAACATGAGGCACGATCCAATTGACATTTTGAATCATTTTTTGTACAGTCCAAAAATCAATTTTCTGATGAAAAATGATGACTCCGGACCTTTCGAACTTTCTCCAGATGGTCAGTAATGGTGATTTTGTAATGTTTAATCTTATGACTGTAAATGACTATTGCATGTGAATTATAACTTTTGGAACTAAAATAAGTGTGTTTAGAGTCATTTTCCTGCCCGAAATAGAAACTTCTGAGTAGGAGGAAAAGCCTGTAAAAATGGCAATTTTGGTCACTGTGAGGCTTTAAAAAGTGGTTATTCAACATGAGGCACGATCCAATTGACATTTTGAATCATTTTTTGTACAGTCCAAAAATCAATTTTCTGACAAAAAACAATGACCCCCGACTTGTCAAACTTTCTCCAGATGGTCAGTAAGGTGATTTTTTTTTAAGTTTCATCTTTTGATTGTAAATGATTATTACATTTGAATTATAACTTTTGGAACTAAAATAAGTGTGTTTAGAGTCATTTTCCTGCCCAAAGTTGGTCAAAATAGAAGCTTATGAGTAGGAGGAAAAGCCTGTAAAAATGGTCACTGTGAGGCTTTAAAAAGTGGTTATTCAACATGAGGCACGATCCAATTGACATTTTGAATCATTTTTTGTACAGTCCAAAAATCAATTTTCTGATGAAAAATGATGACTCCGGACCTTTCGAACTTTCTCCAGATGGTCAGTAATGGTGATTTTGTAATGTTTAATCTTATGACTGTAAATGACTATTGCATGTGAATTATAACTTTTGGAACTAAAATAAGTGTGTTTAGAGTCATTTTCCTGCCCAAAATAGAAACTTCTGAGTAGGAGGAAAAGCCTGTAAAAATGGCAATTTTGGTCACTGTGAGGCTTTAAAAATTGGTTATTCAACATGAGGCACGATCCAATTGACATTTTGAATAATTTTTTGTACAGTCCAAAAATCAATTTTCTGATGAAAAACGATGATCCCGGACTTGTCGAACTTTCTCCAGATGGTCAGTAATAGTGATTTTGTAATATTTAATCTTATGACTGTAAATGACTATTGCATGTGAATTATAACTTTTGGAACTAAAATAAGTGTGTTTAGTCATTTTCCTGCCCCAAATTGGTCAAAATAGAAACTTCTGAGTAGGAGGAAAAGACTGCAAACAAGGCAATTTTGGTCACTGTGAGGCTTATAAAAGTGGATATTCAACATGAGGCACGATCCAATTGACATTTTGAATCTTTTTTTGTACAGTCCAAAAATCAATTTTCTGACGGAAAACGATGACCCTGGACCTGTCGAACTTTCTCCAGATGGTCAGTAATAGTGATTTTTTTAAATCTTTACTCTTTTGACTGTGAATGACTATTGCATGTGAATTATAACTTTTGGAACTAAAATAAGTGTGTTTAGCGTCATTTTCCTGCCCGAAATAAGTCAAAATAGAAGCTTTAGAGTAGGAGGAAAAGTCTGTAAAAATGGCAATTTTGGTCACTTTGAGGTTTTAAAAAGTGGTTATTCAACATGAGGCACGATCCAATTGACATCTTGAATCATTTTTTGTACAGTCCAAAAAATCAATTTTCTGACAAAAACAATGACCCCCGACTTGTCGAACTTTCTCCAGATGGTCAGTAAGGTGATTTTTTTTAAGTTTCATCTTTTGACTGTAAATGATTATTACATTTGAATTATGACTTTTGGAACTAAAATAAGTGTGTTTAGAATCATTTTCCTGCCCAAAGTTGGTCAAAATTGAAACTTCTGAGTAGGAGGAAAAGCCTGTAAAAATGGTCACTGTGAGGCTTTAAAAAGTGGTTATTCAACATGAGGCACGATCCAATTGACATTTTGAATCATTTTTTGTACAGTCCAAAAATCAATTTTCTGATGAAAAATGATGACTCCGGACCTTTCGAACTTTCTCCAGATGGTCAGTAATGGTGATTTTGTAATGTTTAATCTTATGACTGTAAATGACTATTGCATGTGAATTATAACTTTTGGAACTAAAATAAGTGTGTTTAGAGTCATTTTCCTGCCCGAAATAGAAACTTCTGAGTAGGAGGAAAAGCCTGTAAAAATGGCAATTTTGGTCACTGTGAGGCTTTAAAAAGTGGTTATTCAACATGAGGCACGATCCAATTGACATTTTGAATCATTTTTTGTACAGTCCAAAAATCAATTTTCTGACAAAAAACAATGACCCCCGACTTGTCAAACTTTCTCCAGATGGTCAGTAAGGTGATTTTTTTTAAGTTTCATCTTTTGATTGTAAATGATTATTACATTTGAATTATCACTTTTGGAACTAAAATAAGTGTGTTTAGAGTCATTTTCCTGCCCAAAATTGGTCAAAATAGAAGCTTCTGAGTAGGAGGAAAAGCCTGTAAAAATGGCAATTTTGGTCACTGTGAGGCTTTAAAAAGTGGTTATTCAACATAAAGCACGATCCAATTGACATTTTGAATCATTTTTTGTACAGTCCAAAAATCAATTTTCTGACAAAAACAATGACCCCGACTTGTCAAACTTTCTCCAGATGGTCAGTAAGGTGATTTTTTTTTAAGTTTCATCTTTTGATTGTAAATGATTATTACATTTGAATTATAACTTTTGGAACTAAAATAAGTGTGTTTAGAGTCATTTTCCTGCCCAAAGTTGGTCAAAATAGAAGCTTCTGAGTAGGAGGAAAAGTCTGTAAAAATGGCAATTTTGGTCACTTTGAGGCTTTAAAAAGTGGTTATTCAACATGAGGCACGATCCAATTGACATTTTGAATCATTTTTTGTACAGTCCAAAAATCCATCTTCTGATGAAAAATAATGACTCCGGACCTTTCGAACTTTCTCCAGATGGTCAGTAATGGTGATTTTGTAATGTTTAATCTTATGACTGTAAATGACTATTGCATGTGAATTATAACTTTTGGAACTAAAATAAGTGTGTTTAGTCATTTTCCTGCCCCAAATTGGTCAAAATAGAAACTTCTGAGTAGGAGGAAAAGACTGTAAACATGGCAATTTTGGTCACTGTGAGGCTTATAAAAGTGGATATTCAACATGTGGCACGATCCAATTGACATTTTGAATCATTTTTTGTACAGTCCAAAAATCAATTTTCTGACAGAAAACGATGACCCCGGACCTGTCGATCTTTCTCCAGATGGTCAGTAATAGTGATTTTTTTTAAATCTTTTGACTGTGAATGACTATTGCATGTGAATTATAACTTTTGGAACTAAAATAAGTGTGTTTAGAGTCATTTTCCTGGCCGAAATAGGTCAAAATAGAAGCTTTTGAGTAGGAGGAATAGTCTGTAAAAATGGGAATTTTTTATTCACTGTGAGGCTTTAAAAATTGGTTATTCAACATGTGGCACGATCCAATTGACATTTTAAATCATTTTTTGTAGAGTCCAAAAATCCATTTTCTGATGAAAAACGATGACTTCGGACCTGTTGAACTTTCTCCAGATGGTCAGTAATGGTGATTTTTTAATGTTTAATCTTTTGACTGTAAATAACTATTACATATGAATTATCACTTTTGGAACTAAAATAAGTGTGTTTAGAGTCATTTTCCTGCCCGAAATAAGTCAAAATAGAAACTTCTGAGTAGGAGGAAAAGTCTGTAAAAATGGCAATTTTGGTCACTGTGAGGCTTTAAAAAGTGGTTATTCAACATGAGGCACGATCCAATTGACATTTTGAATCATTTTTTGTACAGTCCAAAAATCAATTTTCTCACGAAAAACAATGACCCCGGAGTTGTCGAACTATCTCCAGATGGTCAGTAAGGTGATTTTTTAATGTTTCATCTTTTGACTGTAAATGATTATTACATGTGAATTATAACTTTTGGAACTAAAATAAGTGTGTTTAGAGTCAATTTCCTGCCCAAAGTTGGTCAAAATTGAAACTTCTGAGTAGGAGGAAAAGCCTGTAAAAATGGCAATTTTGGTCACTGTGAGGCTTTAAAAAGTCATTATTCAACATGAGGCATGATCCAATTGACAATTTGAATCATTTTTTGAACAGTTCAAAAATCCATTTTCTGATGAAAAACGATGACCCCGGACCTGTTGAACTTTCTCCAGATGGTCAGTAATGGTGATTCTTTAATGTTTCATCTTTTCACTGTAAATGACTATTGCATGTGAATTATAACTTTTGGAACTAAAATAAGTGTGTTTAGAGTCATTTTCCTGCTCAAAATAGGTCAAAATAGAAGCTTTTGAGTAGGAGGAATAGTCTGTAAAAATGGCAATTGTGGTCACTGTGAGGCTTTAAAAATTGGCTATTCAACATGTGGCACGATCCAATTGACATTTTAAATCATTTTTTGTACAGTCCAAAAATCAATTTTCTGACAGAAAACGATGACCTTGGACCTTTCAAACTTTCTCCAGATGGTCAGTAATGGTGATTTTTTCATGTTTAATCTTTTGACTGTGAATGACTATTGCATGTGAATTATAACTTTTGGAACTAAACTAAGTGTGTTTAAAGGTAATTTTCCTGCCCAAAATAGGTCAAAATGGAAGCTTCTGAGTAGGAGGAAAAGTCTGTAAAAATGGCAATTTTGGTCCCTGTGAGGCTTTAAAAAGTGGTTATTCAACATGAGGCACGATCCATTTGACATTTTGAATCATTTTTTAGACAGACCAAATCATCAATTTTCTGATGAAAAATGATGACTTGGAACTGCCGAACTTTCTCCAGATGGTCAGTAATGGTGATTTTTTTAATGTTTAATCTTTTGACTGTGAATGACTATTGCATGTGAATTATAACTTTTGGAACTAAAATAAGTGTGTTTAGAGTCATTTTCCTGCCCGAAATAGGTCAAAATAGAAGCTTTTGAGTAGGAGGAATAGTCTGTAAAAATGGCAATTGTGGTCACTGTGAGGCTTTAAAAATTGGTTATTCAACATGTGGCACGATCCAATTGACATTTTGAATCATTTTTTGTACAGTCCCAAAAATCAATTTTTTGACGAAAAACAATGACCCCGGACCTTTCGAACTTTCTCCAGATGGTCAGCAAGGGGATTTTTTAATGTTTAATCTTTTGAATGTAAATGACTATTGCATGTGAATTATAACTTTTGGAACTAAAATAAGTGTGTTTAGAGTCATTTTCCTGGCCGAAATAGGTCAAAATAGAAGCTTTTGAGTAGGAGGAATAGTCTGTAAAAATGGGAATTTTTTATTCACTGTGAGGCTTTAAAATTGGTTATTTAACATGAGGCACGATCCAATTGACATTTTGAATCATTTATTGTACAGTTCAAAAATCCATTTTCTGATGAAAAACAATGACCCCGGACCTGTTGAACTTTCTCCAAATAGTCAGTAATGGTGATTCTTTAATGTTTCATCTTTTCACTGTAAATGACTATTGCATGTGAATTATAACTTTTGGAACTAAAATAAGTGTGTTTAGAGTCATTTTCCTGCCCAAAATAGGTCAAAATAGAAGCTTTTGAATAGGAGGAAAAGTCTGTAAAAGTGGCAATTTTGGTCACTGTGAGGCTTTAAAAAGTCGTTATTCAACATGAGGCATGATCCAATTGACATTTTGAATCATTTTTTGTACAGTCCAAAAAATCAATTTTCTGACAGAAAACGATGACCTCGGACCTGTCGAACTTTCTCCAGATGGTCAGTTATGGTGATTTTATAATGTTTTGACTGTAAATAACTATTGCATATGAATTATCACTTTTGAAACTAAAATAAGTGTGTTTAGAGTCATTTTCCTGCCCGAAATAAGTCAAAATAGAAACTTCTGAGTAGGAGGAAAAGTCTGTAAAAATGGCAATTTTGGTCACTGTGAGGCTTTAAAAATTGGTTATTCAGCATGAGGCACGATCCAATTGACATTTTGAATCATTTTTTGTACAGTCCAAAAAATCAATTTTCTGACGAAAACCAATGTCCCCGGACTTGTCGAACTTTCTCCAGATGGTCAGTAATAGTGATTTTTTTTAATCTTTAATCTTTTGACTGTGAATGACTATTGCATGTGAATTATAACTTTTGGAACTAAAATAAGTGTGTTTAGTCATTTTCCTGCCCCAAATTGGTCAAAATAGAAACTTCTGAGTAGGAGGAAAATACTGTAAACATGGCAATTTTGGTCTCTGTGAGGCTTATAAAAGTGGATATTCAACATGAGGCACGATCCAATTGACAATTTGAATCATTTTTTGTACAGTCCAAATAATCAATTTTCTGACGGAAAACGATGACCCCGGACCTTTCTCCAGATGGTCAGTAATAGTGATTTTTTAATCTTTAATCTTTTGACTGTGAATGACTATTGCATGTGAATTATAACTTTTGGAACTAAAATAAGTGTGTTTAGAGTCATTTTCCTGCCCGAAATAGGTCAAAATAGAAACTTTTGAGTAGGAGGAATAGTCTGTAAAAATGGGATTTTTTTATTCACTGTGAGGCTTTAAAATTGGTTATTTAACATGAGGCACGATCCAATTGACATTTTGAATCATTTTTTGTACAGTTCAAAAATCCATTTTCTGATGAAAAACGATGACCCCGGACCTGTCGAACTGTCTCCAGATAGTCAGTAATGGTGATTCTTTAATGTTTCATCTTTTCACTGTAAATGACTATTGCATGTGAATTATAACTTTTGGAACTAAAATAAGTGTGTTTAGAGTCATTTTCCTGCCCAAAATAGAAGCTTTTGAGTAGGAGGAATAGTCTGTAAAAATGGCAATTGTGGTCACTGTGAGGCTTTAAAAATTGGCTATTCAACATGTGGCACGATCCAATTGACATTTTGAATCATTTTTTGTACAGTTCAAAAATCAATTTTCTGATGAAAAACGATGACCCCGGACCTGTCGAACTTTCTCCAGATGGTCAGTAAGGTGATTTTTTTTTAAGTTTCATCTTTTGACTGTAAATGATTATTACATTTCAATTATAACTTTTGGAACTAAAATAAGTGTGTTTAGAGTCATTTTCCTGCCCAAAGTTGGTCAAAATTGAAACTTCTGAGTAGGAGGAAAAGCCTGTAAAAATGGCAATTTTGGTCACTGTGAGGCTTTAAAAAGTGGTTATTCAACATGAGGCACGATCCAATTGACATTTTGAATCATTTTTTGTACAGTCCAAAAATCCATTTTCTGATGAAAAATGATGTCTCCGGACCTTTTGAACTTTCTCCAGATGGTCAGTAATGGTGATTTTGTAATGTTTAATCTTATGACTGTAAATGACTATTGCATGTGAATTATAACTTTTGGAACTAAAACAAGTGTGTTTAGAGTCATTTTCCTGCCCGAAATAAGTCAAAATAGAAACTTCTGATTAGGAGGAAAAGCCTGTAAAAATGGCAATTTTGGTCACTGCGAGACTTTAAAAATTGGTTTTTCAACATGAGGCACGATCTAATTGACATTTTGAATCATTTTTTGTACAGTCCAAAAAATCAATTTTCTGACGAAAAACAATGACCCCGGAGTTGTCGAACTATCTCCAGATGGTCAGTAATAGTGATTTTTTAATGTTTCATCTTTTGACTGTAAATGATTATTACATGTGAATTATAACTTTTGGAACTAAAATAAGTGTGTTTAGAGTCATTTTCCTGGCCGAAATAGGTCAAAATAGAAGCTTTTGAGTAGGAGGAATAGTCTGTAAAAATGGGATTTTTTTATTCACTGTGAGGCTTTAAAATTGGTTATTTAACATGAGGCACGATCCAATTGACATTTTGAATCATTTTTTGTACAGTTCAAAAATCCATTTTCTGATGAAAAACGATGACCCCGGACCTGTCAAACTTTCTCCAGATAGTCAGTAATGGTGATTCTTTAATGTTTCATCTTTTCACCGTAAATGACTATTGCATGTGAATTATAACTTTTGGAACTAAAATAAGTGTGTTTAGAGTCATTTTCCTGCCCAAAATAGAAGCTTTTGAGTAGGAGGAATAGTCTGTAAAAATGGCAATTGTGGTCACTGTGAGGCTTTAACAATTGGCTATTCAACATGTGGCATGATCCAATTGACATTTTGAATCATTTTTTGTACAGTTCAAAAATCAATTTTCTGATGAAAACGATGACCCCGGACCTGTCGAACTTTCTCCAGATGGTCAGTAAGGTGATTTTTTTTAAGTTTCATCTTTTGACTGTAAATGATTATTACATTTCAATTATAACTTTTGGAACTAAAATAAGTGTGTTTAGAGTCATTTTCCTGCCCAAAGTTGGTCAAAATTGAAACTTCTGAGTAGGAGGAAAAGCCTGTAAAAATGGCAATTTTGGTCACTGTGAGGCTTTAAAAAGTGGTTATTCAACATGAGGCACGATCCAATTGACATTTTGAATCATTTTTTGTACAGTCCAAAAATACATTTTATGATGAAAAATGATGTCTCCGGACCTTTTGAACTTTCTCCAGATGGTCAGTAATGGTGATTTTGTAATGTTTAATCTTATGACTGTAAATGACTATTGCATGTGAATTATAACTTTTGGAACTAAAATAAGTGTGTTTAGAGTCATTTTCCTGCCCGAAATAAGTCAAAATAGAAACTTCTGAGTAGGAGGAAAAGCCTGTAAAAATGGCAATTTTGGTCACTGTGAGGCTTTAAAAATTGGTTTTTCAACATGAGGCACGATCTAATTGACATTTTGAATCATTTTCTGTACAGTCAAAAAAATCAATTTTCTGACGAAAAACAATGACCCCGGAGTTGTCGAACTATCTCCAGATGGTCAGTAATAGTGATTTTTTAATGTTTCATCTTTTGACTGTAAATGATTATTACATGTGAATTATAAATTTTGGAACTAAAATAAGTGTGTTTAGCGTCATTTTCCTGCCCGAAATAAGTCAAAATAGAAGCTTCTGAGTAGGAGGAAAAGTCTGTAAAAATGGCAATTTTGGTCACTTTGAGGGTTTAAAAAGTGGTTTTTCAACATGAGGCACGATCCAATTGACATTTTGAATCATTTTTTGTACAGTCCAAAAAATCAATTTTCTGACGAAAAACAATGTCCCTGGACTTGTCGAACTTTCTCCAGATGGTCAGTAAGGTGATTTTTTTTTAAGTTTCATCTTTTGATTGTAAATGATTATTACATTTGAATTATAACTTTTGGAACTAAAATAAGTGTGTTTAGAGTCATTTTCCTGCCCAAAGTTGGTCAAAATAGAAGCTTATGAGTAGGAGGAAAAGCCTGTAAAAATGGTCACTGTGAGGCTTTAAAAAGTGGTTATTCAACATGAGGCACGATCCAATTGACATTTTGAATCATTTTTTGTACAGTCCAAAAATCAATTTTCTGATGAAAAATGATGACTCCGGACCTTTCGAACTTTCTCCAGATGGTCAGTAATGGTGATTTTGTAATGTTTAATCTTATGACTGTAAATGACTATTGCATGTGAATTATAACTTTTGGAACTAAAATAAGTGTGTTTAGAGTCATTTTCCTGCCCGAAATAGAAACTTCTGAGTAGGAGGAAAAGCCTGTAAAAATGGCAATTTTGGTCACTGTGAGGCTTTAAAAATTGGTTATTCAACATGAGGCACGATCCAATTGACATTTTGAATAATTTTTTGTACAGTCCAAAAATCCATTTTCTGATGAAAAATGATGACCCCGGACCTTTCGAACTTTCTCCAGATGGTCAGTAATAGTGATTTTGTAATATTTAATCTTATGACTGTAAATGACTATTGCATGTGAATTATAACTTTTGGAACTAAAATAAGTGTGTTTAGTCATTTTCCTGCCCCAAATTGGTCAAAATAGAAACTTCTGAGTAGGAGGAAAAGACTGCAAACAAGGCAATTTTGGTCACTGTGAGGCTTATAAAAGTGGATATTCAACATGAGGCACGATCCAATTGACATTTTGAATCTTTTTTGTACAGTCCAAAAAATCAATTTTCTGACGGAAAACGATGACCCTGGACCTGTCGAACTTTCTCCAGATGGTCAGTAATAGTGATTTTTTTAAATCTTTACTCTTTTGACTGTGAATGACTATTGCATGTGAATTATAACTTTTGGAACTAAAATAAGTGTGTTTAGCGTCATTTTCCTGCCCGAAATAAGTCAAAATAGAAGCTTTAGAGTAGGAGGAAAAGTCTGTAAAAATGGCAATTTTGGTCACTTTGAGGTTTTAAAAAGTGGTTATTCAACATGAGGCACGATCCAATTGACATCTTGAATCATTTTTTGTACAGTCCAAAAATCAATTTTCTGACAAAAAACAATGACCCCCGACTTGTCGAACTTTCTCCAGATGGTCAGTAAGGTGATTTTTTTTTAAGTTTCATCTTTTGACTGTAAATGATTATTACATTTGAATTATAACTTTTGGAACTAAAATAAGTGTGTTTAGAATCATTTTCCTGCCCAAAGTTGGTCAAAATTGAAACTTCTGAGTAGGAGGAAAAGCCTGTAAAAATGGTCACTGTGAGGCTTTAAAAAGTGGTTATTCAACATGAGGCACGATCCAATTGACATTTTGAATCATTTTTTGTACAGTCCAAAAATCAATTTTCTGATGAAAAATGATGACTCCGGACCTTTCGAACTTTCTCCAGATGGTCAGTAATGGTGATTTTGTAATGTTTAATCTTATGACTGTAAATGACTATTGCATGTGAATTATAACTTTTGGAACTAAAATAAGTGTGTTTAGAGTCATTTTCCTGCCCGAAATAAGTCAAAATAGAAACTTCTGAGTAGGAGGAAAAGCCTGTAAAAATGGCAATTTTGGTCACTGTGAGGCTTTAAAAATTGGTTTTTCAACATGAGGCACGATCCAATTGACATTTTGAATCATTTTTTGTACAGTCCAAAAAATAAATTTTCTGACGAAAAACAATGACCCCGGAGTTGTCGAACTATCTCCAGATGGTCAGTAATAGTGATTTTTTAATGTTTCATCTTTTGACTGTAAATGATTATTACATGTGAATTATAAATTTTGGAACTAAAATAAGTGTGTTTAGCGTCATTTTCCTGCCCGAAATAAGTCAAAATAGAAGCTTCAGAGTAGGAGGAAAAGTCTGTAAAAATGGCAATTTTGGTCACTTTGAGGCTTTAAAAAGTGGTTTTTCAACATGAGGCACGATCCAATTGACATTTTGAATCATTTTTTGTACAGTCCAAAAAAATCAATTTTCTGACGAAAAACAATGTCCCCGGACTTGTCGAACTTTCTCCAGATGGTCAGTAAGGTGATTTTTTTAAGTTTCATCTTTTGATTGTAAATGATTATTACATTTGAATTATAACTTTTGGAACTAAAATAAGTGTGTTTAGAGTCATTTTCCTGCCCAAAGTTGGTCAAAATAGAAGCTTATGAGTAGGAGGAAAAGCCTGTAAAAATGGTCACTGTGAGGCTTTAAAAAGTGGTTATTCAACATGAGGCACGATCCAATTGACATTTTGAATCATTTTTTGTACAGTCCAAAAATCAATTTTCTGATGAAAAATGATGACTCCGGACCTTTCGAACTTTCTCCAGATGGTCAGTAATGGTGATTTTGTAATGTTTAATCTTATGACTGTAAATGACTATTGCATGTGAATTATAACTTTTGGAACTAAAATAAGTGTGTTTAGAGTCATTTTCCTGCCCGAAATAGAAACTTCTGAGTAGGAGGAAAAGCCTGTAAAAATGGCAATTTTGGTCACTGTGAGGCTTTAAAAATTGGTTATTCAACATGAGGCACGATCCAATTGACATTTTGAATAATTTTTTGTACAGTCCAAAAATCCATTTTCTGATGAAAAATGATGACCCCGGACCTTTCGAACTTTCTCCAGATGGTCAGTAATAGTGATTTTGTAATATTTAATCTTATGACTGTAAATGACTATTGCATGTGAATTATAACTTTTGGAACTAAAATAAGTGTGTTTAGTCATTTTCCTGCCCCAAATTGGTCAAAATAGAAACTTCTGAGTAGGAGGAAAAGACTGCAAACAAGGCAATTTTGGTCACTGTGAGGCTTATAAAAGTGGATATTCAACATGAGGCACGATCCAATTGACATTTTGAATCTTTTTTTGTACAGTCCAAAAATCAATTTTCTGACGGAAAACGATGACCCTGGACCTGTCGAACTTTCTCCAGATGGTCAGTAATAGTGATTTTTTTAAATCTTTACTCTTTTGACTGTGAATGACTATTGCATGTGAATTATAACTTTTGGAACTAAAATAAGTGTGTTTAGCGTCATTTTCCTGCCCGAAATAAGTCAAAATAGAAGCTTTAGAGTAGGAGGAAAAGTCTGTAAAAATGGCAATTTTGGTCACTTTGAGGTTTTAAAAAGTGGTTATTCAACATGAGGCACGATCCAATTGACATCTTGAATCATTTTTTGTACAGTCCAAAAAATCAATTTTCTGACAAAAAACAATGACCCCCGACTTGTCGAACTTTCTCCAGATGGTCAGTAAGGTGATTTTTTTTTAAGTTTCATCTTTTGACTGTAAATGATTATTACATTTGAATTATAACTTTTGGAACTAAAATAAGTGTGTTTAGAATCATTTTCCTGCCCAAAGTTGGTCAAAATTGAAACTTCTGAGTAGGAGGAAAAGCCTGTAAAAATGGTCACTGTGAGGCTTTAAAAAGTGGTTATTCAACATGAGGCACGATCCAATTGACATTTTGAATCATTTTTTGTACAGTCCAAAAATCAATTTTCTGATGAAAAATGATGACTCCGGACCTTTCGAACTTTCTCCAGATGGTCAGTAATGGTGATTTTGTAATGTTTAATCTTATGACTGTAAATGACTATTGCATGTGAATTATAACTTTTGGAACTAAAATAAGTGTGTTTAGAGTCATTTTCCTGCCCGAAATAGAAACTTCTGAGTAGGAGGAAAAGCCTGTAAAAATGGCAATTTTGGTCACTGTGAGGCTTTAAAAAGTGGTTATTCAACATGAGGCACGATCCAATTGACATTTTGAATCATTTTTTGTACAGTCCAAAAATCAATTTTCTGACAAAAAACAATGACCCCCGACTTGTCAAACTTTCTCCAGATGGTCAGTAAGGTGATTTTTTTTTAAGTTTCATCTTTTGATTGTAAATGATTATTACATTTGAATTATAACTTTTGGAACTAAAATAAGTGTGTTTAGAGTCATTTTCCTGCCCAAAGTTGGTCAAAATAGAAGCTTCTGAGTAGGAGGAAAAGTCTGTAAAAATGGCAATTTTGGTCACTTTGAGGCTTTAAAAAGTGGTTATTCAACATGAGGCACGATCCAATTGACATTTTGAATCATTTTTTGTACAGTCCAAAAATCCATCTTCTGATGAAAAATAATGACTCCGGACCTTTCGAACTTTCTCCAGATGGTCAGTAATGGTGATTTTGTAATGTTTAATCTTATGACTGTAAATGACTATTGCATGTGAATTATAACTTTTGGAACTAAAATAAGTGTGTTTAGTCATTTTCCTGCCCCAAATTGGTCAAAATAGAAACTTCTGAGTAGGAGGAAAAGACTGTAAACATGGCAATTTTGGTCACTGTGAGGCTTATAAAAGTGGATATTCAACATGTGGCACGATCCAATTGACATTTTGAATCATTTTTTGTACAGTCCAAAAATCAATTTTCTGACAGAAAACGATGACCCCGGACCTGTCGATCTTTCTCCAGATGGTCAGTAATAGTGATTTTTTTTAAATCTTTTGACTGTGAATGACTATTGCATGTGAATTATAACTTTTGGAACTAAAATAAGTGTAGAGTCATTTTCCTGGCCGAAATAAGTCAAAATAGAAGCTTCTGAGTAGGAGGAAAAGTCTGTAAAAATGGCAATTTTGGTCACTGTAAGGCTTTAAAAAGTGGTTATTCAACATGAGGCACGATCCAATTGACATTTTGAATCATTTTTTGTACAGTCCAAAAATCAATTTTCTCACGAAAAACAATGACCCCGGAGTTGTCGAACTATCTCCAGATGGTCAGTAAGGTGATTTTTTAATGTTTCATCTTTTGACTGTAAATGATTATTACATGTGAATTATAACTTTTGGAACTAAAATAAGTGTGTTTAGAGTCAATTTCCTGCCCAAAGTTGGTCAAAATTGAAACTTCTGAGTAGGAGGAAAAGCCTGTAAAAATGGCAATTTTGGTCACTGTGAGGCTTTAAAAAGTCATTATTCAACATGAGGCATGATCCAATTGACAATTTGAATCATTTTTTGAACAGTTCAAAAATCCATTTTCTGATGAAAAACGATGACCCCGGACCTGTTGAACTTTCTCCAGATGGTCAGTAATGGTGATTCTTTAATGTTTCATCTTTTCACTGTAAATGACTATTGCATGTGAATTATAACTTTTGGAACTAAAATAAGTGTGTTTAGAGTCATTTTCCTGCTCAAAATAGGTCAAAATAGAAGCTTTTGAGTAGGAGGAATAGTCTGTAAAAATGGCAATTGTGGTCACTGTGAGGCTTTAAAAATTGGCTATTCAACATGTGGCACGATCCAATTGACATTTTAAATCATTTTTTGTACAGTCCAAAAATCAATTTTCTGACAGAAAACGATGACCTTGGACCTTTCGAACTTTCTCCAGATGGTCAGTAATGGTGATTTTTTCATGTTTAATCTTTTGACTGTGAATGACTATTGCATGTGAATTATAACTTTTGGAACTAAACTAAGTGTGTTTAAAGGTAATTTTCCTGCCCAAAATAGGTCAAAATGGAAGCTTCTGAGTAGGAGGAAAAGTCTGTAAAAATGGCAATTTTGGTCCCTGTGAGGCTTTAAAAAGTGGTTATTCAACATGAGGCACGATCCATTTGACATTTTGAATCATTTTTTAGACAGACCAAATCATCAATTTTCTGATGAAAAATGATGACTTGGAACTGCCGAACTTTCTCCAGATGGTCAGTAATGGTGATTTTTTTAATGTTTAATCTTTTGACTGTGAATGACTATTGCATGTGAATTATAACTTTTGGAACTAAAATAAGTGTGTTTAGAGTCATTTTCCTGCCCGAAATAGGTCAAAATAGAAGCTTTTGAGTAGGAGGAATAGTCTGTAAAAATGGCAATTGTGGTCACTGTGAGGCTTTAAAAATTGGTTATTCAACATGTGGCACGATCCAATTGACATTTTGAATCATTTTTTGTACAGTCCCAAAAATCAATTTTTTGACGAAAAACAATGACCCCGGACCTTTCGAACTTTCTCCAGATGGTCAGCAAGGGGGATTTTTTAATGTTTAATCTTTTGAATGTAAATGACTATTGCATGTGAATTATAACTTTTGGAACTAAAATAAGTGTGTTTAGAGTCATTTTCCTGGCCGAAATAGGTCAAAATAGAAGCTTTTGAGTAGGAGGAATAGTCTGTAAAAATGGGAATTTTTTATTCACTGTGAGGCTTTAAAATTGGTTATTTAACATGAGGCACGATCCAATTGACATTTTGAATCATTTTTTGTACAGTTCAAAAATCCATTTTCTGATGAAAAACAATGACCCCGGACCTGTTGAACTTTCTCCAAATAGTCAGTAATGGTGATTCTTTAATGTTTCATCTTTTCACTGTAAATGACTATTGCATGTGAATTATAACTTTTGGAACTAAA